>VXAX01002903.1:428614-579614 GCA_013399835.1 Leptocoma aspasia | reverse complement strand
AAAAAAAGGAAGAAGGGGGATTGAATGGGAGCAGGGTGACACCCTGGCTGTGGCAATGCAAATGAGGCCTCATTGAACTGGAGTGCACAAAGCACAACTGTATATTCCGTACACGAGACAGTTAAAAATTTGAACATAAGGTAGCATTTCCTTTATCATATCCCATAAAAATAGCAATTTGCTAAAGCCCTTGTAGCACAGTATGGAAGGTGGTGTATTTTACTGATAATGTAGAGATGACAGATAGTCCTATACTAGGAGGTTTCAATGGTGTCTTGCTGTATAGCATAATAAATTGTGAGGAGCAGAGACAGAGGACAGTGCAGGCAGGCACTGCTCCACCTCCAGTAGCCAAATAATTCAGCCCCGGCTCAGTAATTATGCTGTGTGAAAATATGGGATTAATTAGACTGGTACACTAACACACTGTAGTCTCATTAAAGGCTGAACAGCATTTTCATAGATACTGCCACTTGAACAGGGCTGCTGCTAATGTGAAAAGACAAAGTCTCTTCTTTTCACACTCCTTGCTTATTATCTTACTTAAGGCCACTTAAGCAAAGTTCCAAAGGCAGCCTGGCAGAAAGCCCTTTGTGGGATTTATTTTGTTATTTTACCTGTATGCCAAGAAAACGGGGTGGGGGGTGGGGGGGAGGGAAAGGGAAATGCTAACATTAGCAGTAACTGCAAATTCCCCTTTGTACGAAGCAGAATTTTTCTTCTCCTTCCTCCTTTTTAAATTTTTATCTCGCTCTTTTGGGGATGGGAGCATGGGTTGAGGGGGATGATGTAGTGGACAGATGTCTCAAAGAGAAAGAGATGAAAGTTGTGCCCCAATGCAAGTTTCAACTGTTTGGTTTCAATTTCAGGGGTCAGCCTCTCTGAGGGATTTGCCCAGTTTGATGGGGGAGCAGGAGCCCCATGCCAGTGCCACATCCCGATGGATGAGTGCTGGGATAAGGCCTGTGTCTTTTGAACTGAGAAGTGATTAGCAAGCCAGAAGACATAATTTATGCTAAATAGTTACCATTTCACAATCTTTTATCTGCAGAGGAAAACCCTTCTCCCAGTTACTCCAAGCCACTGAAAAGGTCTCAGTCACCCAGGAAGTCCAAATGTTGCCAAACTCGTAATTATAACTCTGTTATAATTCTCCAAAGAATCCAGCACCTGGGAGAAAATTGATTTTGGAAGGGAAGGATGTCTGTAACGCAGCCTCTGTTAAACAAGCAGATGTCCTCCATCAGCTCCCCATGCTGCCCACACCCTGTGGGTCAGCACAGACCAGATTGTCACAGTGTCCCCCAGGGCCTCTGCTCCCCTGGCTTCAGCCTGCTTAGGGACACCTGGGGATGCTTGCTGCAGCTGGAGCGGGGTGGGAATCAGGGCTGGCATTATCCAGCAGCTCCCGCTGGGGAGTGGGCTTGGTCCTTGTGTGCTTTAATTCTGGGTAAGTGGTGGGGATAGAGCCCGCTGCACAGGAAGCAGACTGCCACAGGGGTGTTAATATATAAAGCTTGTCCTTTAAAATTAACAGGCCTCAGTAAAGACCTGCTTCACCCTGCTCTCAGGAGAGCTATTAGAGCAGAGAGAGACTTTGCCACATACATGGGAAGGAAGCAAGGGGGGAGAGAGGCAGGAGAGGAGCCCAGCATATCCTGATGACAGACAATAATAGAGGCATCTGTGCAGAAATACTGTGGGCTTGGAGATGCCTTTGAAATAGGCAACGGTAATATTCAAGTCAGAGAAATAGCTGATGTTGAATAGACTGAAACCTGCTTTGTGGCTTAACAAAAGTGGGCAATAGAGAGAGCCTGACATGAAAAAAGTCAGTTTGCAGCAGGCTCTAAGGTTAGCATCATTAGCAAAGGGGAGAAATTATTAGCAGTAAAAAGTGAGACATTAAAAAGAGATTTAAAAGGAGAGCTAGAGGGAGCTAGGGGGTGGAGGTGCTTTATTTGTACCTTAGGAAAATAAAAGAGATTCTACCCAGACACATTTGAATACTCTCTGCTGCCTTTGCACACAGAAGTTTTATGAATATTTACCTTTCACATGGTTTGGGGAAGAATAAATTCCTTGGCACTAGTATTGAAATTTGAGAGCAGATTCTCCTGCCCATATGCAAATGCTCATAAGAAATCAAGTGCAAAGAGCATCCAAAATAATGTCCTTCTTGCAGGTAAGTGCTTTTCTGATCATCTCTTTAAAAGTAGGGTGGCTGATGGCCAGGGTGGTTGGACCTTGTTGGTCTGAGGTAGGTACTTCAGATATGGCTTTAGCTCAGTTAGTTCAGAAACACTCAGTAGCACTTTTGCTCTGGTCACTTTAAATAAACAGAATGAATGCTCATAAGTGCTTCTGAAGCCATCAGCTCCTGACTCCCTGCAGGTAGTACTTTAGATGGGGACGACATGCAGCCAGCCAGGTTTCCTTTATGCTCACAGTCAGAGTTAGTGTCCCTGGGGACAAGGGAGGAGAAATTTAATTTCTGGTGTCAGGCTTTTTAAATATGCCTTCCAGATCACGAGTCCATTTACATTACACCATCCTCACTGAGACTGGTATAAAGGAGCAGAGTGGCTGTGGAGAGACTCGTGTCACCCACTGAGTGTACCACTGCTCCACAGAGTGACACATCTCATGGCACGTCAGGACCCTCAGCAAGGAGCCAAGACACACAGCACTCTGCCAGGGACCATGTCTCTGTCACGCTGTCCAGCAGGACAGCTCTGAGGGCACTGCTGAGGAAGTTTGCAGAGATGGTCCCCGGAAAGCCCTTCAGCTGTGCAGCAGTCACGAAGCAGGCAAAAATGCATGGGATTTATTTGCACTTCCTTCTCATGGACACACAAAGGAAACAGCTCACACTGACCCAGGCAGGGAAGATTACAAGTATGCATGCCTGATGTCTGCACATGTGTAATGGTGCTCTTGAGCTGTGCTGTGCACATAAATGTAGGCATTATTCCCTCCCAGGACGTGGGTTTCCCCTGGGACAACCTTCCCTCCTGCCCTCACACACTTTTGGTCTCCAGGAAGCTAAAATACAAGCTCCCCAGCTCCCCTTACTGGGGGTTGTTTCACACTCAGCCCCACAGTCTTGCTGGAGACCTCAAACCCTTCTTAACTGCAGGAAGGAGAAAAGCCAGGTGTGATAGCTCTGTCCCCAAAAGTGCAGCAAAGTGAGCAGCCAGCAGTCACAACCAGGCCTGTGCAGCTGGCACACCAACTGAGCCAGTGGGCAGCTCACTGGGGCACGGGGCAGCTGAAGCCTCTCCCTGGAGTCTGGGGAGACTGGTGGCAGCTGTGGGAGGGCTCCTCCCAGCCACCAGCTCCAGGCAGGCAGGTTCTACATCCTGGCAGCTGGCACTGTCTCTGCTGCAAACACTCCCTGCAGTCTCCCTTCTGCTCTTCTGGCCATGGGGCCCTCAGCCACTCCTGGTGCTGCCTCCAACAAGCCACATCAGAATGAGTTCACAACCTTTGGATGGGAAGACCCAGAATAAGAGAAGAGATGGATAAGCAGTCCCCTACTCCCTGGGCCAACCCTCTGATCCTTACAGGAGGAGCTCCTACCTCCTTCTCACTATCCAAAGCAGAGTACACCAATGGGTTAAGCAGAAACACACAGTCCAAGTCCTGAGTAATGCCATAATGCTCCTGTTCCATGAGTCACAGGAGCAGACTGCTGCCATAAATGCAGTCACAACACAAAGAAAATGCAGGATGCAGGATCAGGAGCATGGAAAGTTATAATTGGCAACAGGCTACATGCAGAGCAGAAGTGAGAAGAGTTGGGCTTTCCTCCTCCCTGCTGAGGGGTCCCAACGCTCCATTCTCACTATCCATCTGTCTCTAGTGATTGTCTAAAGGCTGAGGTGAAGCCCAGTGTGCTGAACCCCAGCCCCACCGAGCACTTGAGTTGTCTGCAAGCCCCTGAACAAGTGCCTTGACTTCAGCAGCAGCGCTCGTGGCCATAGCAGATGTCCCAGCTTAATTCCTGAATCTGGTTCCTGTTCACCACACCAGCCAGAGCCTTTGGAGACAACAGGTAAAATACTAATGGAAGTTATGGAAATTATGGAAATGCAATTTTGACACATTGGCAAAAGAAGATGAGAGCTGATTATGAGACCTGTCAGCTCCATCCTTCCCTCACCTTGTTGTGTCTGTGTGAATAGAGAAATCAAATTAAAAATGCTTGAATGCATTCTGGAATCCAAAGAGGAATATATTCCTCTGAAGATAAGGTCAGATACAGGCCCTTCAGTTTCTGAGTGGAGGGAGTGGAACTTCAAATTTGTTTGAACAAGAGAGCAAGTATCTCCAAGGCTGGCCAGAAAGGGACCCTCTGTTATGTTCTTCATTGTGAGAAATACATTTCTGAAGTCAGATAACAAAAACCAGCTGCCTTGAACGCCTAAAGAAAGCACACCCCTGGGCAAACCTGAAAAACAGCATCCTTCAAACAGCCTCTTACAAGTGAAGATGGAAAGAAATAAAAATGATAAGGATGTCAGCTGGCCAGAGCCCAGCAGAGCCATGCAAGGCATCCACAGTGCCCTGGACCTGAGCTCACATCTGTGGAGAGGGAAGGCAGACCCGATCTTTCCCTAAGCCAGAAAGAGTTTAGTTGGCAGAGACAGGAATATCAATTATCTGAATATTAAAATTTTCCCCAACTTCTTCATCAAACTTATTCTCCTGAGAATGTTCAGACTAAAAAGTTATAAAAATATCATTTTCTCTCTGTGTCCCTTGTTATTTTTTGCACTTCATCTCAAGGCCCATTGATGCTTCTTAAAGGGAAGAAATAGGCTTTTGACTGGAATAATGACAATTTGGAGGCCACAGTTTCACTCTGTTGCAGATCTTAGCCTATTTCTGATATACATGAATTCAAAGGCTGGTGCTTAGATCTCAGACAGGATAAAGCCAATGTTTGCTTCAGAAGGATTTTCTTTGGGAAGAGTACATTTTTTTTGTAATCACAGAATGACATATTGCTCTGGGGTTATAAAGAGAATTTTATATTCAAAAAGCTATCTCCAAGATATGTGCTCCTTTTACTCAGCTATAAGCTAAGCAAAACAGAAGGAGAGAGAGAGACAAAATGAGAGAAAATGAATTAGCTTGAACTTTTGCTGAGATAAATATGGGCTGATCTTTTAAGTTCAGTTCACGCAAGCAATCTCTCTGAAATCAGTGGGGTTTTACCCATGTACTTGGAAGCAGACCTTGGTCCCATATGGCTGAGCACTAAAAAAAAAAGTGCTTTCAAAACATTAGCTAAAATTGGCTGTAATTAGAGATGGGACTCAGCAAAGTACCTGCCTCTCTTGGGTCTCCACAACTGCCCCTGAAGTCATGTGTGGCATGGCTACATCAGGGTCAGGTGCCCTGGGAATCTCTGGTCCCTTCTCCTGAACACATCAAGCCCGTGTAGCTGCTGGTGCTTTTGGCAGGGGTCTCAGGACCTCATGGAGTGATGTTGACCATGGCAATGGAGTGCATTGGGCTGAAGGTAAACTGGGTTGCCAGTGCTCTCACCTTAGCTGAGCAGTGAGGGGAGATCAGTGTGTGTGGGAAAATGCTTTCACTCTGTGCCTTGGTCCAGAAATGGCAAGACTGACTCATGTGTGCAAAACAGCCAGGGACACTCTGGCCTCTCCTCCTCTGGTGGAAATTGTGTTAAAGTGAGAGAAAGACACGGTGTGAGTGTGTGTGCACGTGTGTGCATGTGCAGGAGAACCAGCACGGTGTGCCTCCCTCTGCCCTTACCCCCCTTTCTTTGCAGAGGTTTCAGATCATCTACTTTTCACAGGCATTGAAAACTAGGGGGAAACGTGAAGCCTGATTGTGACTGGAAGCTAATGTAGTCTACATGCAGCAGACATCTAATATGATGTTATTTATTCCCATAGATCTGTTTATTTTGTTTTCAATTTACCAAACCCTGTGACACATTCCCAAAGGTGCCTTGTTGTACAATACGTTGCACACAGTAAGATATTCAGCCTAATTCACTCTTTGTTTTGTTTCAGTTCAGCTGCATGAGGGCACAAATGCATCTGTGTTATATCTTCTCCTGTGACTGATGTTGCAGACTATTGCCATAGGGCTTTGTGAAATGGGATCTTAGTTAATCTAGGGCATTGTCTTTGTAGTGCTAAATTCTTATTTGCAAACATAATGTTCTGGCATTGATGCAACAGGGGAACATTCGTTGTTTTTTTCTTGTTTGGTTTTTTTCTCTTTTTTCTGTTTAGAATAGACTCTATGTATGTGTTTTTAATAAACTTTTATTCTAAAGCTTTTTCTTCCTATTCTGCATCTGATCTGAAGCATTTATAACACATGGCAACATGTCAAGTTGATGTCTTTAGCAAGTCAAGCCAAATATTCATAAAGCCCATGTGCCCAAACAGAAAATGTATACTGCTAAGGAGAAAAGCACCTGATGTTTTTTTAAAGCATCCACAGGAAGGCAATTCTAGCCTTTAAACATACACACACATACGGACACAGACATACAGAAACAGTTTTGAAAAAATTGTCTGTCTATACCGTGGAAGGATGGTATCACTTAGAAATCAATGGTTTTTCTTTGCACTTTGTTGGAAGCTCTCGTGTTTTCATTTCACTTTTATTTCAGGAACATGTTGTTCTTTGGTATATTGAGGATCTGGTCTGAGGAACTGGTGCTGAATCAGGAATTCTAAATTGGACATTATAGAAGTGTGCTGCAGACAAAATTTGATGTAAACAGGATCTGGAACAGATTTGATGAGATTGTGAAAAAATGAAGATGAGATGCAGATTCATTAATAAACAGCCTGTGGGTAGTGAGCATAAAGCCTGATTGATCACAATTACTGCAGTTCATAACTGGAAAACCAGACGTTGGAGGACATGCACAAGGTAAAGCTGGTCTGACATCAGAGCTAAGCCTCATCTATTTATTGTGTTGCAACTACAGAAATCCAGCTCTTGCTTGTGATGGGTATGTTTCTATAACAGCATTTAGAGTGGTTTAATTTTCACTTCAGCAATCTTTCAGACTGATTATCAAAGGAGCTTTCTTAGAAAGCTGCTTGGATGAAGAAACCAGATCTCCCACACATGCCTTGTCTGGCACAGCAGAACCGGGGGTTTCACGCTGAATTAACACCCAGAGCGCTCTGCAAGCAGATGACTCCTCATCACCAGCTACTCCTGCAGGGAGCTGTGCTCATCTCCTTGGGAATGCAGGCAAAACTGGCTCTGTGAGCTGGTACTTGTCCAACGGGGCAGCTCCCTACTGCATGGCTGGGTGAATGTGTTAGGTGAGCAACCATGGCTGGCAGGTGAGTTAAGGATCTCGTTGTAGGAGCACTCAAAGACTGGCTCTTCCCTTTGTGCCAGGTCGTACAGAATAGAAAACCCCATTTTTCTATTGTATTCTATTCAACAGCAGTATTGTTGCCTGTATGCGAAATAGTCCTGTAAGCCCCAGGCTGCCTATGCAGAAAGGGAAATTTTCTATTAGGTATCTGCAGCAGGAACCCCCAAAGCAAACAGGAGCAGCCAGGGGCCAAGGAGAAGAGATGTGGTGCAGCAGTGAAAACAAAGAAATGCTTCTTTCTGCCCAGTGCCCACATCAGGCCCTGGTGTCTGGTTTGTGGGTACACTGAGCATGCTCATTCCAAAGGCCATTGGAATCAGAGAATCATATTTGGGTTGGAAGGGACTTTAAACATCAACTGTTTCCAACCCTGTGGTACAGGTAGGGATACCTTCCACTAGAAGGGCACCTTCTACTAGAAAGGGGTTATGATGGTAGCATACCAGAGATAGCTCCCTATTTACCTTAGCCTTAGAAAGTTAATGTCTGTGTTAGCTCAAATGAGGCTCCAGAAACGGGTGGAGATCTTCCTCTGTACTCTGTAGCTCTCCATCTGTGAAAGAAGAGAAACATTTCCTCATACCTTAGTGGGGCTAAAGGAGGACAAAGTTGTGATAGCTTGGGAGGCACTCAGATACCAGAGTGACAAGTACCAGAAGAAATGACCATAGAAAATGACTCATCCTGCCTCTGAAGCAGGCTTTCAACAGCATGCAATAAACCCGGCATGGGGCCACCCACTAAACTACTGAGACAAATGACTGAAAAGCTGTGTTAAGTGAGCCCCTGCACCCATCTGTGGCATGCCAGAGCTCATCCCCTGCACTGCTGGGGTTCAGTCACTCCCATGCTGCAGATGAAGCATGGCTGGCTGCTGGGACAGGAGCCTCACTCCTGCTGCTGAGTGTAGAATGAGGTAGCAGGAGCTGAGTCATGAACCCACCTTAGAAAAATAGAGGAGAAGAAATGGATCCCTGATTCTTTGCAGGGGCTTTGAGGGCTCACTACTGGAGTAGGGCCATTTTAGGTTTCCAGTAGAAGGCCCAGCAAATGGGGACTAGAGGACAAACCTGGCACCCAGGGCAGAAGAGAAGACTGGTAAGAGTTTCTGCCACATTTGCACTTAGTCTATTGAATTTTAGAGTTAGATACCAACAGACTACAAGAGCAAGAGAGTTTATTATCTTCTCTTGCTGACTCCAACAGGCATGGTGCCTAAGACTTGTCTCCTGCTCCTTGGCAGCCAGCTTTTGTCTACATCATTGATTTCCCACAGATCATATCACAGCCCAGCAAGACACTTTCTGTAGCAGAGTGGTCCAGCAGCAGGATGACCAGATATGCAGCTGGTCTGTTCCTGTCAGAGCCAGCCCTTTACCTGCAGGAACAAGAAATTCACTCATGGAATTGAGGAAAATAATAACAAAAAGAAGTCAGGGGATCTAGAGACTCTCACAGGTCACTCAGCATTTCTCTTGTGGATCCAAGGTATTAGACAGAAATGCTCCTGGAAATTTCTGCTTCCATTTGCTTTAAATATCTGCAGTACCTGCTGTCCCTGGATTTTATCATCATAGCTTGCATATGGATCTAAGGCAGGAGGCTGAGCAGAAACACCCCACACAGTGCCTAGCTGCTCTGAGCCAAAGCAAGGCAGCCATCCTGGTGTTTGGATGCATCCCTCTAGGTTTCCCTTCGCCTGCCATCCCCACCAAGCTGCTGCCAGCCAACAGTGCCATTACGTCTGTTCAATGTCCCACTGCAGCATCAACCTCTCCGCTGCCCTGGCAGGAGCAGGCAGTGGGCTTGGGACATACATGTCCCTATCTGGGTCCTCAGGTACAAACACGACCCCAGGCTTCCCTTTGCTTTTTCCTTCTTAACCCTGAATAAAGCATAAGAATAAATCAGCTGAATTATCTGCTCTGCGAATACATGGGCAAAGCTTACAGACTCCAAGCAAAAGTGAGGAGAAGAAAGAGTAACGCTGAGAGGATGGCCAGATGTCCCTAGCAAGGGAAAAATCCTCCTGGAGCTGGGCATCTGGATTTCACAGCTACCAAACACCAGCAATCACCACCATCTGCTGAGCAGAAAACGCAAGCCTGTTCTACACCCCCAGTGACAGAGGAACACATTGGCAGATAGAAGAAGCTTAGCAGGATTTGGGGGAAAGTCCTGAAACTCTCTCAGAGTAAGACATCTGCTAGCAAGGACTTTATTTGCCACAGAAACGAGTCCTTTCCTTCCCCTGGTGACCCTCTATACCTGGATGAGACATGTCTTCTCTGTGGGTGTTTCCCCTTGTGGGAATCTGGAGGTGTTAGAAGATTCCTCCTGACCTGGAGTGCTTACAGCACTTGTGATGGCCAGATCTCCAAACTCGACACTGTGTCCTGCATGGCACCCCAGGGTCAGTGGAATACGGCCACCAAGTTGTCTGTGCCTGCCCTGGGTATTGGTGGAGAAAAAAGTGAGAACACAGAGGGGAAGGGAGTTGTATTTGTGTTCCCAGTAGGTGCTGGAAAGGCCCATTGGGTTTTGCCTCCTACTATATCTGCCCCTTGTCTTTCAGCTCTGGTGTTTGTGGCTTTGTCACGTGTGAAGAGTTGTGGCTTTTGGTTCCTGATAATTCAGTTATGTTTCTGCTCTCAGAAGCTCCTTTACAAGCTCGGTTCCTAGCAGACCAAGAATCAAAGGTTCCAACTCCACCCCTTGCATTTACTCAACCTTGTTTTCTTCTTTGTCTGACCAGATGTCCCCTCGTGACACTCAACCAACCAGACCTCCCAGGGAGCTGGATTACTTTCAAAATCTGTCTCTTGAGCATTGCACAGATCCTGAAGCTCATGGCTACTTACATACCAAGGGATGCATCCCAGCAGAGGCAACTAACTAATCACCCATTCTTCTGCTCCCTGAACATCCACATGGTTCACTCCGAAACATGACAAACTGGCAATGGGAATCTGTGTGTAGGATCTCCGAGAAGCTGAATCAAGACATGCAAAAGCTGCAGTAAGTAATTAGGACTCCAAGCAGTAAGAAAGGAGGATTCCAAGCAGTAAGAGTGATCAGAGGTTTGGGGAATATGGAAAAAAAGCCACCCCAGAATTAATCTACTGCTGCTCGGGCGATTGCTATTCTTACTCATCAGAAATTCCCAGAACCTGATGGCTCTCAGTTAACACTGACCTCTGGGGCAGGTCTACGCAGTCGTTCGAAGTAGCCTTGACAAATGTGTTGCTGCCAGAAGACAAGACTGTGTTTTAAACAAGGTCAGGTGTCCTGCTACATTGCAGGACATAATCCTGGTGTGTATACACACACATCAATTTCAATTGCACAATACATGCTGGATCTACCTCTCCATGGTGGATCTTTGCTTCTCCATCACTGCTCCCAAATCCTTGGCCATCATTTAAGAACATCCTAATAGAAAAAGTCAAAACTGGTTTTGTACAAGTGGAGTTACTGGATTTTTCTCTTCCTGGTCAAAAATTATCTTCTGATGATGGATGGGGAAAATCCCATTTTATTCTACCAGATTTAAAAAAAACCCAAAAAAACCATTTAAATTTTCATTGTGTTGTGTTTTATTTTTTTTTCCCCCCAGTTAAAAGAAATGCCTGGCTTCCTTTGCTGGGCATATTAGACACTTTACCTAAATAGCAAAAAAACCCCAAAAAAACAAAACAAAACAAAAACCTAAAAAAAAAACAACAAAAAAACCCCCCAAAAACCCAACAACAACAAAAAAACAAAACAAAACAACAAAAAAAAACCTTTAAAGCAATACCTTACATGCACAGCCACTGAAGGAATTAGTCCCAAGTCAAGGGCTTCCTATTACTTTTGTTTAATGCATATGAAGGACCTTGTGTTGCTGTCCCGATTACACACACAAGGCAGATTCCACAGTGCATTTGCTCTTGAACACCTATTTTCCCCATAGTTTTATTTACCATTCTTAAAAAGGATAAACAGAGAGCCACGTGCTTACATCTTTTGAAGAGCATATTTCCTCATGCTCTGCAAGAGGCTTCTTTGAACACCCATCATTCACAATCGTGCTCTTGGAAGTTTTAGCAATATTTGTTTCAGATAAGTTTATTTTTATATGATTGATTGAAATCTCAAGCTGCAATTAAGAAAATTGCAGCGAGAACCATTAAAGGAGTAGCGTCATTTTCTCCCCTTTCCTCTAAAATGTCAGGTTTCAATGTCACCGCGAGATAACCCAATCGCGTGCTTGCACACCCGTGCTGGAGTGAGCGGAAAACCGTCTGGAGTACTAATTACAAACGACTGGAAATAATGACACGAGGCAGAAGGAAAACGAAAGGCCCTGGTCCCTATCACTTACCCGCCCAGGTGTGTGTGCACAGACATGCAGGTTATTGTGGAGCCGTCTATTTAGTAAATACACAAACATCCATCCCCACTTGTAGAGCAGCCTCAGTCCCTCCCCCATCTCCCTCTGTCTCTCTGCCCTTTCTTTCTCTCCAATTATAAACCAGCACCAGGTTTTCTCATCAGCCATCTCCATGTCTCCAAATGGCTTTTCAGTGTCAGGCCTATCAGGAAATTAACTCATCATGCAGTGACAGCTGCTAATTTTTTCCCCTTACATGTCAGATGGATCGCCTGCTGAAGCTAATAATGAATCACCAATCCCTGATTAGAAGGTGCTTCCGAAACATATAACTGCCATCTGAGCTAACTTTTTTCTTCATATAAAATGATATCACCCTAGAGGAGCAGAAAACGAATTGTATTCTTCAACAAGACAGAACGGGGGTAGCCTGTTTTAGTGAGCCACACACTATCTTAAAATATGGGCTAATATTGCTCAGTAAAATAAGTGAAAACTCACAGCTCTTCTCTGTTTTGTCAAATGAATGGCCTTTTTCTCTGTTACTTAATCCTCTCACTTGAACTAACTTAGTTTCAAATTTCAATCTTCACCCTTCTCTCTTTATTCTGTTTACAGCTTTTGTGCTCAGGAAATCTACAGAGCAGGGAAAGTTGGAGAAAAGCCCCAGAGGTTGCTTTACGAGGCCTCTGCCTGCCACAACACCAGCTCCTTGTACTGCTCGGCCAGCAGCTCCAGCCCCATCTCTCAATCCCCAGGATTTTCTGAAGGGGACGCACCTGCATTTCAAGCACAAGTCCAGCTCAGGGCCAGTGCGAGGCACAGGAACTTTTAACACAGAGATTCCCACAAGCTTTTACATGAGCTGAATACACTGTCCATGAAAATCACAAATGTATTTCTTCCGGGACTCAGAGCTAACACTCCTGGTATTAAAGCAGCGTTTATAAATGACAGCAGTGCTTGCAGGACTATGCACAATCCACATGTGCATAACCACAGCACATCTCACTTCCACGGTGGAGTGCAGCTGTGAGTCAAGCAGAATGGTATGTTGCTGTGGGCCCTTTAGGTGGTGTAGGGTTTTGGGTTCTTTTCTTTTGTTTTTGTTGTAGGAAATATTTCTCTAAATATCATTTCCAGCTATCTCTTTTCTCCCATTTTTCCCCAAAGATGGAGCCTGAATTCAGAGGCCAGGATACACTGCCTCAGGAGGTGCTGGCTGGAAATATCTCTTCTTCCTCTGTCTTTACTTAGGATTTTTGGTTCACTTTTAGTGGGGTTTGTTTTTGCTTCGTTGTTTTTTGTTTGTTTGTTTGTTTTATTTATTATTTATTTATTTCCCCCCTCCATACTAGTTCTGTGGTTCTTAAATACTTACATTTTAACCTGTTTGGCATCGTCACAGTGTAATCCAACTTCATTAATGCTTATTCAGAATGGATAACAAAGAAAAAATTAAGCCAATGGCTCTGGCAATCAGAACATCAGGGGCAACTGACTGCCATAGGAATACTGCCCCCTCAATAATCACTTCCATTACAGCACAGCCCTTGAATTCTCTGGAGACAGGCACCTGAAGGTATTCAAACCAAACAGCAAAACACACTTGTAGTGAATGGCTGCCTGAGCTAGGCATCTTCCCAATCCCACCACACGAGTTCTGTGATGCTCCGACAGTGGATGCTGCCAGTGGCAAAGGGCCCCGGCAGCTTCTGAGCCTGCTCCCGGGCATCTCACAGGTGCCTCACCAGCTCCAGGCATGGCCCTTGGAGGGTCAGGGCCTTTTCAGGTGCTGCTCTACTCTAAGTGCCTCCCTCTGCTGCCTAATCTTCCCTGCTCTCCGAGGCAGAAAGCATGGGAATGCGTGGAAGATCCATAGAACAATCCAGCTCATCTTCTCCCAGATGATGATATGGGACAATGCCAGGAGCTCTGGCACAGGAGGGAGACAAATGCCAGAGACGTTTCCTAGGTGCTGGAAGAGACCTGCCATAGCCTCAACTTTCAGTGTATGGCAGAGAGCGTTTTAGCGTGGGGTTGAGACAGTCCATGGAGTCCTTAAGCAGGATGACAGCACAGGAACGAATGTCATCCTTGATTTCCAGCGTTACATTTGTAGGGCACTAATAAGTTAACTTTAAAGTGCACGTTAGAAAGAAGGAAAAAAAAAAAGGCCCTAGGAAAATATTAGCTCTCCTGATCAGACTGCACTCAGAGAGAAGTATCGTTAACCTGAGCTCCCAGGTAATTACAGCACATGGTAGGTTAGTGAATCCTTTCCAGTACTCCCAAGCAAAGGAACATCTACCACTGGGGCTTTTTTTATGCAAAGGTCTGCTCTTTTCATTGTGCATACAATGTGATTGCTGGTTTGACACTGCAGGCTACACTGGTTTTATGAAGGATTAAATGCCACCTGAGACATATTTATCCTAAATAAATCACAAATGGTAAACTGCAGCATGTCAGTGTCAACACCCTGTACTGCAGCAGAAAGGTTAGCCATACAGGACTAAGCACAGCGAAGAATTAGCATCCAAGCTGCAAGACCACAGGGCTACAGTTAACAGGAGAAATGATCAAGAAGAAATATTTCCACTGAAAAACATTCAGTTTTTTGAACATCTGTGAGAGTCTTGCAGAGGGCCATCATTTTGTAAAGGTCACCTTTTTCCTGATAACAAACGGGAGTTGATCCTGTCACTGTTTGCTGAAGACAGTATTTAAGAGTAAGTGAACAGCCTGTCACTTTTAAGAAAGATGAGCAAGTCAAACTCGCCTAATTATGAATCTTGATGTCTAACTTGAAATTTACTTTTTTGGGGGTTTGACAAAGACACAACCTCAACTCTTGGAAAATAACAAAATTTGAAAAATAATAATAATAAGAGATGAAGAGGCAGCAGGATCTTACAGCCCCAGAATGAAGCACCTTTTCTCAGCAGCCCTATCAGAAAATACATTTTTAAGCAGTTGCTTCAGGAAGGAACTAATGTTTTACCCCACCCCAATTTTCTTACAGTGTATAATTTTAAGATATTAAACATGATAGGAAACCCAGTTATCTCTAGAGTCAGCATGGCTTACACCCTAAACACTTACACAATTATATTAAGCATGCATGAGGCACACTTCAGAAATTAGATTCTTTTATCTTTATCTATCTAGCAAGCTAGAGAAAGAAAAAGAGAAAAGAGAAAATGCATAGACATAACAGATAGCATTCGTTTGCTCCTGCTGAATGCCAGTTCTGTTTATTGTTTAATATTAAAAATCATGATGCTTCATTTTAATGCTAACATTTTATTTGAAAGACAAAAAAAAATCCCCAAACCTTGCCAGTTTATATTTTACAATTTTTCTAAAGAAACAGAAGCAGTTTTATCATGAAACAAATCTTTTCAACATGAACTTGCATTGAACAATTGCAGTATATCCACAAGTAAATAACTGACATTCTGGACTAAGCAAGAAATACAAGGTCACCTTTTGTTCCTCCTACTTGTTAATGTCAATGTCAGAATTTTATTTAAAAATCCTCTTAACATTTGAGAAGTAGCTCACAAAATGAACTGCAAAATGGTATTTATATGAAGCACTAGTTATAAGAAAAGCAAAACACTGACAGTGACAATAGTTTTTTCAAAAAATGCACATTTCTTATGTAGGACTCTCATCTAAAATTAAGTGGAAGTTACAGGCATCAAGTTCTTCTTCCCGAATATGTATAATCAAAGATTTTATGAAGTGTAGCTTTTTTGAGCTCTTCTTTAGGGAAAGTCTAATGTGTTACCATGAAAGAGTAAAGTACTATGAAAACTTTCATTTTAGATGCAAAAAAAAAATCCTTATGTTGATGATACATTTTTAGCCAAACATGTTTTAAAGTAAGATTTTAGAAAGCAAAATGTCACCTGTTCTACTTCAAAATTAAGAAGGGTACCCAATACTGTATGCATGCTTGCCTGTTCACCTTGTTATTGTGGGACTCATATTTTTTTGCATATTTATCTGTTCACAAAATGTACATGTAAGTGCAATTATTTTGCTCCTGTGATTATGTTATACAAAAATGACAGAAGGCAGGGAATTACCCTGAGATAAAACAACATTAAGACAAAAACATCAACAGAGAAAGCACTGAACAGAACAATTTCTACTTTGGGCGGGGGAATTTTATCCTGCTTTGTACCCTAGTATGCTTGTTTTATAATAATCGCATATAATAGTTCTTAGAGCTATTGTAACAAAATTGTAATATCCTCTTCAGTGAACTCCTCCTATTAGCAGGATATGTATTTGTTACCTGGTTTGGAGGAGGTTCTACTGAGAAGGCTTTACAGAAAACATTCCAGGAATACAGTGCCTCCATGATTCTGGTAACATCCAGCTCTGCTCTGTACCCAGCCTCCGACTGAAGCTCTTCATGTTTCTTGTACTTTGTTATAATCTTTCTGGCCTTGAATTACCTGTGAGCCACCCTCTGTGTAAATGACCATGCTTGTTAACTGTTCTCTCGCTCTATCAGGGGCTACAGCTTCTGCTTTTATAGCAGTACCAGCCTGCAGAATGTCTTGGGACCTAGCTGTCTCTATCACAGCATGTGAGTACACACCAGGCTCATCCTGCATGTCTGGTGGCAATTCTGTGACAATGTAGTGCGTTGCACCTTCAGAGAAGTCACCATCAGAACCCTGAGCCATGGCTTGAGCTAATTCTTCACTGACAATAATCTGTGATATTTGCCCATCCGACTCCACTAAATCCATGTGTTCACTCTGCACACTGAGTGTGTGGCTACCAGCTTCCTGCATAATTATCTGAGAACCTTCTCCAGCTACCATATGCACAGTCCCCTCCTCATTTACAATGACCTGTGTGACACCTTCTTTCATGAGCTGGTCGGCCGCAGCTGTGTCACACACAGCAAACTGCAACACTCCTTGCACCATGTTCTTGAAGGCAGCCTGAGCTCTCTCCTGAGATGCAATTATAGCCGATGGGTGCATGACCCGTGTCACTACTTCCATAGGTTTGGTATCTTCCTGAGTCTCCTGAACTTCATGGAACATTTGTATTTCTTGTCCCTCTGCATCACTGGGAATGCTGGGCATCTCTGGGTTTGGCATTTGCAAGAAGTCTTTGTGACCAGACCTGCATCTGTCAAGGAGTTCAGATTTGTTTTCCGCTTCACCCAGCTCTGTCACAGCACAAAGCAGGGCATCTAATGCTGAGGATGACTCTGGAGGATGGACTGTAGCCTCAGAAGCATCTAGAACTTCTTGTCGCATTATCTGCTGCAGTACCGTGCTACTGGAGTCAGGAACCGCGTCTATTTGAACAGCCTCCTCCAGGTCAGCTCCTGCTCCTTCAACCACCACCACCTGTGTGGCACCATCTGCTAACTGCTCTGTAAGGATCTGCTCAGGAACCACACTACTCACATGGGAGCCATTCTGGTTTGTGGCTATGACTTGCCCGTCCTCCGTAATGTGGACCACCCTGGTCATCTGCCCCGCCATCGCCAGTGTCTGCAGGGTGGCCGCTGCTGTCTCTTCCACGGAAGCATCGATGGCGAAGTCGCCGTCGTATCCTTGAATAATAATGAACTGCTGAACTTCCTCAGGGGACTGTGGCTGTCTCCTGCTGCCGTGAAAGGCCTTCTCCTTCACTGGAGAACCCTCTCCCAGTGCTGCCGCGGTAAAAGGGCTCGTGGTTTCCACAAAGGTTGCTCCTTGCCCCTTCAGTCGGCACTCATAGGACTTGGACACAATGCCTACAAGACAAAATATGCTGTTAACGTGATATCATGGCAAGTATCAGTTCATTACTTTAACAAATTGTAGCTTAAATAGAAAAAAAAGTCCCTGACAATTTCTAGATTTCATTGACAGAAAACATAGATAAAATGAGCAAATGAACAAAACCAATTTGCATGTTTTCCAAATAACATATTTACAGGTTGAAATAATTGCTGAGTATAACAATGCTGCATCTATTAACAATTTAAATGTGTTTTTAAAAATATTCTGTATAAAAAACCCAGATAAATATAGTATACAGTTAAGAGACACATCTTTTATAGAAGATCCTATTGGTGATATTTCAGTACTTCAGTAATGAATTTTAGGATTGTATATTACATTAAGCATATATTGGTGTGAGAAACTGTGACTGATCTTCTTAATACCCTGCTTTTGTTGGTGAGGTCATTGCCATGCTGTCATTTTGACATTCCTTTTCCATCCAGCATCTTCTCCACTCACGTGACTGACTCAGTCACTTGCTCAGTTACCTGGAGAAAACACTCGGTAGTTTTCTTACCCTAAGCAGGATATTCTATAAAATCTATTCCAGAGACCCCCCAGTTATACATCTTAATTATTTCTGCACGAAATTAATTAACAAACTATAATACCTGTAACCTCCATATTCCAGCTGCTTGCTGTGCCACCCAGTTTGGTTTTGTATCATTGAAGGTTTCCTTCTCAATCTTTACCACTAACGATAAAGCTTCAGCAAGGCAAATGGTGCCCAAGGCTGTACAAAGTCAAGGCCATCACCCTCCAACCATGGCCTACGTGTTTTTGGGAAGACATAAATGAGAGGACCCTGTGGCCAGCTTTGTGGATGTCCATAGAAGGATAGCTCTATCCCTCCCTGTCTCCCCATGGCAGTGCCACCCAGGAAGCTCCTTCAGGTGCTGGGAGCAAGCTGTGGGAGACAACCAGTGCATACAGAGAGAAGAGTGGGTGCTGGACATTGCAAACAAGGTGAGGGTCTAACGACAGATGGGAAGGCTGATTAAGTCCATGCTGCTGAAACTGCCCATATCCACACTCCAGTTTAAATTCACCTACACAAACTGAAATCACATCTCTGGAATAACAGGTGTAGCTTCTTACCACTAACACAAATAGATATGCCATGGCTTGCTTGGGATAAAAACAGGCAAGAAAAAAAGTGACACTTAAAGTGAAATTTCAGGCTAGCACTGTACTTTCCAAGCCAGTTCTAGTGAACAATGCGCTTCATTGAACTCAAGAGACCAAGAAAATTATACTAAAGCTGGTCTAAGGGGGCTCTTTCACTTCAAAGCATAGAGCTGTCAGACCCTGATCCCACAGAGAATTAAAATGGGCTCTAAAAAACAGACTCATTTGCTTAAAGGTAAGTTCACACTTAGAAGCTGATTTGCTCCAAGACTGAATACTTGGTGCCTTGCAGACTCTAGCAACTTGCTATGTTAAGGCACGTATCAAGCTAAAATTCCAAAATAACTTCAATAATTAAAAGACCGAGGTCTTACACCGGTATCTATCTATCTATCTATCTATCTATCTATCTATCTATCTATCTATCTATCTATCTATCCATCCATCCATCCATCCATCCATCCATCCATCCATCCATCCATCCATCCTTTTTTCAATTACAGAGCTTCTGGTAGCGAACTGTACAGTGAAGCACAAAGAAGTAATTTTGTCAAGCTGAAAGGCTGCAAATCACCTTCACAAGTTTAAACTGATGCCATACAACTTTCTTATTCCTAGTTTGCAAGGCAGGCTATCTTCAGAAAATAAAATTAATGATTTAAACCATTAGAGTGTTTACAGGTGATGCTCCATAAAAATCTGGAACATACAAGTGAAGTACATTTTGTCAGGTATAAGCAAGAAGTAAGATTATTGTGGTATACAACTGGTTCTTATTCCCACTCTTCCTGTGCTCTCTGTAGGCACTGACATTCACATGACCCCCAAAAGAGCAGAAAAGTAGGAAGGGGAAATCAACATAAAATGACAATTATCTTAGCTCCTCCACATTTTGTAATAGAGTATAAGCAATTAATTCTTTCAGGAATCTTGCTTTGTTGACAAGATAAAAGAGGAGCCTGGCAATGATATGGCACAAAATCAAAATAACTCCACAAATCATGCATTTTCCACTGGATTTCAAAATCAAAATAACTCTACAATGATAATTTTCACATGCACATACACTAAAATTATGACATCTTTCTCCAAAGATCATAATAATTTATGTACAGGACACAGCATCAGTGTATTGAGGAGAAACTCTGGTCTGAGGAAGGGAAAAAAAAGGAAATTCACCCTGTTTTCATCTCCTCAAATAAATGCCGTGCCTGTGAATCTATGCAACTCCAGTCTTTACTGTGCAATTGAATGGGAAGTCTCCTGGGTGAAGAGCTATCCAGTGAATCCCTTGCAGCACTGATAATTATGCCATTCTGACTGCTTACTTAATCTATTTGAATCCAGAGGTGAGTTAAGCCACTTCCTGACCATTAAAGTAAACTACATGGGTAAATACTGCTGTCACTAAGGGGTGTGATGAAGCTTAACTACACCAACATCTTAACCTCAGCTCAGTGCAACCCCAGCTATTCCATCACAGTTCATAAATGCGATTGCAGGTCCATCTTTTGATTCAGCAATTTAATAACTTCGAGTGCTGTCAGTACTGCTTTGAAAAATGGCTCCTATAAAATGTAACAGCCTCAATCAGATTGTAAAAGATTCACCCACTGAAGATTCTTCCATTTCAACTATAATGAATTAATGTTGAGCTGTGTAGAAGTTCAAGTGTCATTTAAACTAATGTGAATCTACTGTAACTTTAAATTTTAACTGGACTATGACCAAGAATTTACTGGGAACATCAACTTCAATTTTAGTGATTTTTCATGGTAAATATGAATTGCAGATTTTACTGGTTTTCTTTTGTTTCAACAGTGAAAAGCCAAGCAGAGAAGATATTTAGAAAACAACAGATTTTGAGGCTTAGCTGCTATTCTTATAATGAAGCACTGGAATCCAACACAACATTTGTAGGAATTTTTATGTATTTAAGGAACATGTCACATTATTGGACTGTATGTAGCAACAAACCATGTTGTCCCAGAAAACCCAGCCTGCCTCTCGCCCCCTCTTAATGGTTAAAGAGAAGGGGTAAGCGTTGGCTGACATGGCAAACATAAGCTGCAATACAAGCCCACATTAATATTGGGAAAAGTGGACTTGTTGCTGATTGCATGTCATTG
The DNA here is from genome assembly GCA_013399835.1 of Leptocoma aspasia. NCBI lineage: Eukaryota > Metazoa > Chordata > Aves > Passeriformes > Nectariniidae > Leptocoma > Leptocoma aspasia. The sequence goes on along the minus strand of VXAX01002903.1, from coordinate 558,782 downwards.
CAAATTAAAAAGATACACAAATAGGCATTAAAATGACAAAATATAATGATACAAGAGCTCATATTCAGACAATTTGTAAGGAGGTGTTTCATATCTAGGGGTGCAATGATCAGAGAATTGGTTTCTTTCCAAGAAGTCTGTCATTTCAGCAGAGCCATTATTTATCAGTTGGAGTCCTGAGCGACTGTTAGTTTTTTATTTGAAAATGTCAGGATATTTTAGACATTAAATCCATATTCACAGGTTATTTTAATTCTCTGAGACCGCAAACTCCTGAAATAGGGCTAAAAGAAATGCTTTGATGTTTAATGTGTGTCTGGGAAACTAGAAATAGGGCTTAGTACCTTTTCCCCTCTCCCTTACTCAATACCTGACTTCTTTTTGTGTGTCTGTTTTATTCTTTTGTTACTGTCATCATTTGTTCCCCACAGAATAAATACCTCATTCTTTTGTTAAGCTTACATTTAATTAAAATGTACAGGATTTGTGCAGTAAACTCGAATGAAACAAATAAAACAAGGGCCCCCTCTCTTGAAGGCATACGTTGTGAATGAAAAATGTCATTACAGACTAAAAAATTTTGCAGTAAACAGGGCCTACAGAGAGAAGTTTCCCCCGTAATGACATCCATAAAATACACAAATGGCACTTTTAGTACCATCCTGAATATGGCATTTTCTGTGCTCTACACACAATCTAAATGGTTTGATCATAGAGCATAATACTCCATTGGGTTTATAGAACAATCAATGTTCCATAAAATGATGTATTTATCCAATAGTAGGCTCAGCAGTTACTGGTGTATGACATTGTAGGACACTGGCTTTGTACTGTTCAGCAGCATACATGCTGGCTGTAAAACTTATCTAACACTACTTCAACAACTTCATCTCATCTGTGTCAAGTAATTTGTTGAAGCCTCAGCTTGGTTTAAAAAAACTTGTAATAAAAATTCATAGAATTTTCAGGAGAATGAAAGCTGATGACAATAGAAAGGTCACATTGTGGCGCCACTTGCGGGGTCGGGGGTCAGCTGCAGTTCTAAAACAGAAAGTAGATTTCATGCATCGTGTAGCAGATAAAGATGGCATTAAGGAGACTTGTCTCAGAAAGAAACGCATAATGTGTGAGGAAAGTCTGAGCTAATATTATATGTAAAGCACCACCTTGCTCTCAGCCAGCAGCCTCTTTAGAATTCTAATCCTTCCCCAAAACTTGTAGCAAGCGGCTGTGTGTGGTGAGGCTGGGCTGAGGACATCCTTCACAAGGAGCACCTTTAGGACAAAGCAGTAAGTCATAAATGAAATAATCTATTATGACGACGGAAATGATCTGCATTTACACAGCTAGCTTAAAACAGCTATTTTTCCTTTTCTGTAAAAGTTCTAGGAGGCCTGATTTATAGTCCTCTATTCAGCAACACTTAATTTTTCATACTTTGGTGATTAGGTATATTATTTATTGACACAAACAAGCATTTCGTATCTGCCAAAATGCAAAGAATATTAAATAATGTGAATGCAAAGAAACATATTTTCCTTCAATTAAATATAACCCGTGAGGAATTTAAAAGGTTTTTAAAAATTGCCTTATGTCTGACATCACTTGAACAAACAACTGATTTTCTTATTTTAAAAGTTATTGTCTACATGGCAGCACAATATTTTGAATGGTACAGTAAGTCCACTTTTCAAATTCATAAAGTAATATAACTTATGCCTTCATCAAGCTACAGGTTTCTGCTCTGTTTTCTTTCCATTACTTTTGTAATGAGCTACCTCTACTTCAATTAATTAAGTACAGTCTAAGAACTGTGGCATAATTTGGGATTTTCCTGGTTTTCAGAGGACATAATAATAAGATGCATTTTTCAGATCTCTGTTCCTTGACCATAGTAAAAACTGTTCTTTATCATTTGCAAGGCTTTTATGTGCAAGCAATGTATGGGGCAGCATTTTTTAAACCAGCTAGTTAAGCTACTAAATAAGAGGTTGTGAAGGCTCTTTCATGTTTTCTGCTGAAGGAAAGAAAGTACGATGGGTCAAACCAAGAAGTGAAATGAATCAGCAACCCAAAATGGCCCTGTTACAACTATTATGTCCACAAAGGCAGCAAATATTTGTAAAGCAATACAAATAAGTATACCTATAGGTATACTTATACTTATTATACTTATTTACTACCTCCCTAAGAGATATAAAAGAATTCTACCATTGACACAAATTACATAAATCTCAAGAGATACCAATGAAACAAGGCTTCATTTTTTTCCCCTTTCAATATTTACTGAATAATTTACAATTATTACTGCAAAAAACCCAAAAACAACAACAAAAAATCACAAATAATGCTCATAGTTTATTTTATACTTAAAAATCCAGTAATGTCATGTTTCAATGCTGAAACTCAAAACAGCCTTAGCTTCTAGTTTTGTCCTTAACCACTCAATCATGTTTGAAAACTTCAAGGTCTTCTAAGAACTGTTAGAATAAAGGATGAAGTTTTAACATTTCAGGTATCTTAAAAAGCAGCAGATGTCCTTTAGCTTTTTAAAAATGTGAAAGCAAGTACTCTTGTAATATTTTTTCTTTTGAAAAACAGACTGAAATCTCCTGCTTGTTATTTTTACCTTCCACATCTTACAGAACTATGTCAACAGCCACAAAAAGACACAAAAGAAAAAAAACAACCACCAAGTTAAATAGCCAAGCTGTTCAGTTAGGGTGTTTAGGCAGTTTGTTTGGTTTGGTTTAGTTTCCCTTCAATGTCTAATTAACATTTGGGAAAAGGCCTTCTCTAGGAAAAAATTCAGTTTCTCTTTTCCTGCGCTCAAGGTCAAAAAGGAATGCTATAGAGCCTAGTGTTACAGACAGAATGCAAATAAAAATATATATATACCAAAACTCCCACTGATCGTAGCAAACATGTACAGTGTTAACATTCAGAATTTACAGCTGCCTAACCTGCAGAGTAACTGGTTTACTTGCAAACCACTTTTCTCTTTACCTGTTTGCCACCATGCAGGCTGCTCTTCTCAACTCTGATGTGTGAGCAAAAACCTCTCTGTGGAACACGCAGCAATTACCTACACAGGCAGGCAGCATCAGGAATGTATCTGGAGTATTTCAACTATGTCTTCCAGTGCAATTTAGCAGCTTGAGATGAGGATAGCCAGTCTGGACATTTCTTGGCAGTCCAGCTTCAAAGACTACTCTAGCCCTCAGTTTGGGAACAACTGACATTGATGATACTCGGACGCACTCTTTCTGTTTTATCCCCTGCAGTGTAAATGGAAAATGCATTTTTAGCACTTCTAAATTAGAATCCCAATTTCAAGGGGTTCTGGTTTTGCTTGGTCAAACCAGAGATTTCTGTTTCCTAGGGAGACAGAACATATAATATAATATGAAAAATAATACACTAATATGAGAAAAATCAGGGGGAAACGTCCCAAGCTCTCCTCATAGGGAAAATGATCTGGATTTCTGAAATAGGTCTAGTCCCAGACACTAATGGCTTTGTCAACAAAAGGGAAAAAACCTTTTTGTCATTGTTATCTCAGCGAAAGTTTTTGTTTTTCAAGAATATATACATTCAGATCCTGGTTTTATAAACATTTATTTATCAAGCGTACTGCTTACTGCCATAGTTAGCCTCAATAGTCTCAAAGGGACTAAACATGGTTGCTTGCATTATGCATTGTGTTTGCATAATCAGGCCCTTGGGATTAACAATTCTGGAAATGGCTGGCCTTCCCTAACGTTTGATGTACATATATGCACTAAAGAGAACAGACACTTGTAAGGGATACCCAAAATAAAACATCATGTTATTAAATGATCAAGCAGGAATTATATTCTTCAGCATACCTATCAACTATGAGTATCATGATTCTCTGTATTTATCTATTCTGATTTATGCACCCTTTCAGTAAAAAGAAGCACCTGTTCTTTGCTTAAGGGCACATCTCAACCCATTTAAAAAGCACAGCAGTTTTTAAGAGGAATGCTTGGGAATAACTACAAATAGTAAGTTTCCCTAGTTCTTTTTGTTAGTTAAGACAGCAGAAACTACCATTTCAAATGTGATAGTCATATCTGTATTTCATTTATAAATTCAACTATGTTACAGCTATATTCATATCTTTCCTGAGTAAATTATGGGAAATAACCATTTGTCTTCATTGTAGACACTTTTGCATGTATAGTAGAAAACAAACCTCTATTCAATAACTGCACAGAGGCACCATTAAAATCAAATTTACAGTAAACAGAACCTGCAGCTGGGGTAAAACACTAACTGTTAGTATTTTAATTATCAGTGAAGCTTTTGGAGGTCTAACATCTGCTCATAGCCAAATGACAGCAGCTGCTTGTGTACACTTAAAACAACATGAATTTCTTCTATAAATATTAAAATGAATTGTATGTCGTGTGTTCATTGCGGCTATATTCCTATTAAGCTGTTTAAATATATAGGGTATTTTGGACTTCTTTCTTGTGGTAAATTCATAAAGGGCTGACCTCCTCAAAAGAATGAGAGGCAAAGGCAGCAAAATTCTTGAGTCTGTAAATTGAAAATGTTTAGAGACAGTACTGGAGGTCACCCTCTGCCAAGACACTGCTGGTAAATGCTAACAAAACATCAGCGGTAAGTTCTGATCATTGTGCACTACAGTAACTTCAAGGACAAGGCTGCGCAGCATGCAAAGTGTCAGGAGTCTATGGGATGGCTTATATCAAAAGCTAATGCTCATCTACTAAGTGAAGCAATTAATGCATTATCTTACCTGGAAAAAAAATACTCTGTTTCAAAGTCTAAAACATTGGAGGAGATGAGCGTACTCTCTTTTGTGGACTTCATCAAAAGAATACTGAAATGATCCCTGATTCACATGATTAGAGGCAATAAACTGCCACGAGGAAGGACCTATAGTGGCCCAGTATGAGATTTTGCTAAAAAGGGCAAGCTTCATAACTTAATTTTGCAGCTTTTTACCTAGGCACTGACATACAGTTGATATTTTCCCTTTAGTCTCTCACCTGCTTGGGAATATAGGAAAGAAAACTGGAGGAGTGACATGCATTTAGTTAAGCTGTAGAGTCTGGCACAGTGAAAGGAAGAGAACATTACAACCAGTTTCAGAAGAAAACAAGGGAAGAGGGTTTTATAGTTTTCACTTTACAGGTTTTCAGTGGAGAAAGATCTGTCTCTTTGCTTTTACAACATCAAGTGTAACGCCAGTGGCAAATGATATTTGTGTATTTTTGCAAGAGATCTACAGCTCGAAAGGAGCACTACAATAATTTAGTCTGAAAGCTGTAGGTCACGCCAAGCTGTGTTTTGGAAAAAACCCCAACATGATTAGATGCTTCAGCCTTACATGTGTAACCACAACACAGGATCAGCCATGAGTACAGCTGTCTCCACAGTGGTACCTGGCTTAAAATGAAGGTGAATTAATTGTGAAGGCAGTTCCCAAACTTCTGACATCAGATTTCCCACTCCAAAAGTCAGTCTCAGTGCAAGGAAAATGACAACATATGAGGAGGAAGGAATAGGGCTGGTTATAGGTGGGACAGTTTCAATGCACAGGCCTTCCCCTTTGCTGCCCCTCTCTCCTCCTGAGGCACTTGACAGCATCAAGGCTTACCATGCCCAAAATTATGAGTGTCAGAAAACATGCTGATTTTTCACCTCAGAGTGTCACAGCAGTAATAGCTGTGTCATAGCAGTAATTCTGGGATTACTCAGGAAGCATGAAGCAGGGGTACTTGCTGGTTCTGGCAGGTTGGATGCGTAATAGAGGCTGGAGGTGGGTAACTTTTTTATAACACTTTCAAGGGTCGAGTTCATGACAAAGTCTTCTTTTCATGATTCACCTCTGGTGAAGGATGGAAGCAGCAGGCTTCCAGAATATCTTCAAAGGAAGAGCTGTTCATGTAAGTGACCCTTCCGTTGGCAGAAATATATTTTCAGTGCTACTGATAGCATAGCATTTAAATGAACTGTCTTCCACTTCCAGTGTTAGAAAGCACAAGGCAGGACGTAGGTAAAAGCAAGACAGAAGATACCAAAGCTGGTGCTGTCTGGGCCATCGCTGAGCACTGTCGATGCAGGAACTGCAAGATGACCTATGTGCCTGGGCTGCATGGGAAATGCAAAGTAAACTGTTCATTTGCAGCTCTCCCAAAGGGCTCAGAACCTCCTTACCATGTTGCTCGCACTTGGCTGCAAAGTTGTGTGTTCAAGAGCTGAGTAAGTACCACACTACTCTGTTGAGAAGACTATCTAAATTGTTGCTTAACTAGAGGTAGAAATCAACAGCTTTTAGATGGCACACAGAGCTAATACCAAACTGGAAGCATTAACATCAATACGAAGAAAACCAGGATGTAGCATAAGTAAATAAGAAAATAATAATGTAAGATTGAACTTGTGCTACTGCATACTAGCACTTGTGGAGAAAGTAAATATGCAAAAATTATACTCAGTGAGAGACAAATCCCTAGAGAACTGTAATGCTGAAGAAATTTAAAGAATGACAGTGTTCATCAAATTACATATGAGTTTATGAAATGTAAAACAGGAAAACAGGCCAAAGCAATTTTTAATTGCACATTCAAAGGCACGTCTGCTGCACATTGTTCTGGTACAGATACAACTAAATTATGTATTGATCTTCTTCTAGAAGAGAGATCATGACTAAAGAATATTCAGAATAGTGAAACAAGAACTATTAGAAGTCTGACTTGAATGGAAATATTGAAGGTTTATGTGCAGATATTCTGGCTATATAATCTGCAAATGCTGGAGAGGGAGGAAAATTTTTGTCCCTGTTCAATAAGCATAATCTTATTTTGATGAAAGACTAGAATGTTCATGTCATACTGCAGGAAGATGGTTAGACATGGTGAGAAATGGAAAGTCAACTCAGCTGCCTCATCCACTTTCAGGTGCCAGGGTCATTAAGCTCCCAGATGGAATAAACAGACAGTACAGTAGTTAGGAGTATGACTTAACCTTGCTCATCACCATTTGTACTGCAAATCCAGACTATTCCAGAACAATTCAGTGAAAAGCAGCATGGGATTCCGCAGGAACCACTTAGATAACTTTTGCAAACATCTCCATTCTGAACTAAAGTTCACTTAAGACTGTGGTGCCTTGAGTCTTAAAACCCAAAGAACTTGCAATGACTGTCAGTCATATGAAGTATGAATCCTAGTCAAATATGGACTAGTAAACAACTTCTGCCACTCTGTCAGGTCATCTCATTAGCTCTTTTATTTTTTTCCTTTCTGAGACCCAACTTAGACTAGGAAAAGAGGGAATATTTTAAAATTAAATAATGATCATATTTATCTAAAATATTTTAAAATGCCACTTAGTTCTCAATTCTGAAAGCACTTGTTCAAAGATTTATTATCTACGTCTGTCTCCAACAAAGCAAAGTAATGCTTAAAACCATGCTAACTAAAAGATGCCAAGTGGTTTGAAAACACCATGGTGTACTTGTCTGTAGCATGATGCATGCTGCAGTGAGTGCCATCATTCTGCTGTGAATACCGTCATACCGAGGACCTGGGACAGCATCCTTAGTGATAGCATAAATGAAGCCAAGCACTTTTACTATTGCTAGAACTTAGTTCACATTTTTTTGCACAGTAGACAAAATTTCAGAGGAATTCATGATAATTTCTATGAAAGCAATAAATCTCGGGATATGTGGCAAAACGGAGACCAGATAACATCCCCACCAAAAAAAACCCAAAACAAAACAAATAAAAAACTAAACAACTAAACAAAAAACTAACCCCCCAGAAGCATGGAGCGAGATACCTGGAAGATCTGATTTTCAAAACCACTAAGAAACTTACAGCTCCTGCTGACACTTTCGTTAAAAGGTTATTTCAGCTACCTTTTAAAAAAATATTTCTTACTCTTTTTCCAGCTACTGTAGTTTAGCGACCTCAGAGTTTCATAACTTCTGGCATGGAACAGACCAATTGCCAGGATTTGTTGTATTTTGTTATTTCAAATATGTGCAGATTACAGAGTTTTGGAGCAGCCCATGGCATCACAGGTTGAAACAGCTGCTGCAAGTCACAGGTAGGCCTTACAGATTCTGTAGCTGTTACTTTTGGGATATGTTCCAGTGCTCCAAAACCCACTAAGGTTCACCATTTCTTTCACAGTGTCTCCCAGTACACTTTAAAACATTATTCAAGTGCTTCTACTGAAATAAAGACTCTAAACATATTTGAATGATATTATTTTCTTTATAAAAAGAAAATGCACATATGAAAATGTACACAGACAGGACAAAAATTTTATCAGTGCCTAAAAGAACAAGCTAAAAGAAGTCCAAAATTAATGTTTTTCTTCTTTCATATGTTATTTTTTCTAGGGCCTCTCACAATAGAGTGAATTTTATAAAAGAGTTTTAGGTATCTTTGCATAAAGCTGATTTCCTCAATGCAGAGTTAGGAAGCAAAATAAAATTGGCCTGCTTTCCACTAGTGCTAGGCACAAGAACATGCAAATGCAAACTGAACAGAACATACTTAAAATCTAACGGCATCTATCTAAAACTGTATCTTGTGAATTGCTTACAATTGGTAACAGATTTATCACTCAATAACACCATAAAAATGTAAAAAGCATTATACTAACTTTTCAGGCAGAGAAGTGAAAAACAACAAGAAGTGTGCTGCCAGGGTCACACAAGAATTCCCAGGTGTGCTGAGTTCCAGTTTTAAATCTTAATCACCGCATTATCATTTCTTAGGAGAGCCTATTGTCGACTCCAAGAGTTGAGGTACTCCATTTAGCCACCGTGAAGCTCTAGTCACATCATTGCAATTTTCCTGATAATGCCCTGTCAATGACTCAACCCCACGTTCATGAGCAGAGAAGAGTTCAGTGTCCATGTATCCTATAATGAGGAATGCTGGGCTGCAATCTCTGCTGAGATTGTCATAGGTGTCCAGTGATACCATCTGCAATTACAGAATTTTATGAGATGGAAACTGGTTCATTATGAAAAAGACTCAAGTCTACCAGCTCATTTCACAGATGTCAGATGGCAGACTTCCTACTCATTGCAATTCTTCCAAGTGCAGAAGAAGGGGCCTGTAGTTAGACTTTTGGGAATTAAGCATAGAGCTAATGCTAAGCACAGGTCTAAATGCTTTTCTAAGCTGGACCCTTTTAGCTCCAGTCTGAGCAATTCCAAACAGGGACATACATTCTTGAATTTCAGCTTCACAAGGGCCAAACCAGGACTGCTAGTTCCCAGAGGAAGGCAGACACAAACTTAGCTAAATATCACTTTTGCCCACAGCCAAACACATATCTCTCAAACTGAATTCACCTTGATTATAACTAAGCAAAATAATTACATGAATATTTTCAAAAGCATCAGCTGAATTCCATTTTGAATTGTCACCTATTCAAATAAACAAATGAATACATTCCTTTAAAAAGGCTAACGTACATTATGGATAACGAAGCATTTTTGTATTTTTAACATGTATTATTTACTTTCTTTAAATAGTTTTCTTCAAAACTTCATTCTTACATTTCAGAAGTATGTGTAGCATGGAAAATGTTGTTGATAAACCTTTCTTCTTAGAGAGTAATCCCCCTCATACATACATTCTTTTGCACTCTCAGACAATGATATATTCATCTTCAAATCTGGTAACTATTAGCTTAAGCAAGCATCTTAATTTCAGACATTTCAGTCTATTTAAGAACACAGAAATTAAACTAATTCTCCAGTTTCTCTGAAAGAAATACAGATTTCTTCTACATCTTTCAAGAAATGAAGCACTGTTTGCTATTGTACAGCCCCCTCCATGCCTTCCAAAAACAGCCTGTTTCTGTTGGAGGCGAACCTTGCTGCATTTATTCATTCCCTTTTTAACAACAGACCACAGAAAAATCCAAAGTAACAGAGTGTTTAGAAAGAGGATTTAAAATACTAAATGCAGGCTATAGCACTACTTTAAGCTCTGGGTGAGCTCTGACACTCTGAAGACCAAATGGAAGGTGATGTTGCCAATCTCTATCATCCTAAATATTAGCGAATCTGCTTGAGAGACTTGCTTTCTCCTTGTGCAACTACCTCAAGTGGCAGTGACAGACATGCTCAAACCATGGTCTCTGGCCTTTCATATGTTCCTTTCACAGGCCGGTTTCCATAACAAAGATATACTCCCACTTGGTCAATTTATCACAACCTCCTCAAACACTTCCCTCCCACACATGCACTTGGTATCCCCACTGCCTCATCGCGAAAAAACAGAAGCCCACCAACCATACAAAAATTATATTGCAGATTTGTAGATTAATGGGCTGATTCTGGCATCTCAATTCAAATGGATTTACAACCACTGTGTTTAGCCCTGTGTGATTTCAAATAGAATTACTTCTGATGAATTTGGATGCAAATTCACAAAGCATTAAAACAAACCATGTTTAAACTCATTGGTTCATCAGATGCAAATATCGTGCATTAAGCAGGGAACACCCATTTATGAAAATAATGAAAACTGACACCAATATAATAAAATCATTACAGGTTTATGGATTCTGGGACTTAAACAAGCCATACCCTTGCTTCTCCTAACTGATTAAATGCTTCTTTGCAGTTTATGTGTTTATGTTTGATCTGCAATTCAAAAATAAATTAGTTTAGTCTTTGAGCCCAGAACCTTAGAAAATTTCTAGGAGGTTCTACCTCAGATTCGTCTGGGGAAAAGGGCTGGGTAAAGGGAGGAAATTGTGGGGGCAGGGAAGCTTGCAGTGCAACTGAGACAGCACAGGAGAGGAAGCAGTCAGATAAATTGAGGTTTGCAGACTCTACCGGCAGCGTTCACAAAAGGCAAGGATGATCATACTGGGCACTTTTGTTTCATAAAGCTGGCACAGACAGGCCTGTCACACCATGTGCTTCATTTCCATGAAACCTCAACCATCTTCACTTTGCATCATGTTTGTAGACAAGGAGTTTAAGTGCAGAAGGGCAAAGGATTGCCCATAATTTCTGGGATTGTCCCATGGCAAGGAAGTAAAAATAAATGTGACCATATTCTAAGTGATAAAGTAGATCTCTGAGGTTGTATGTAAAGAGTATATATAGTGTGGGTTTTTCATTAATCCCCTTGTCTAATTATCATGAGCATGATTTCATTTTCAGTTAGATGACAACAGCCTAGCTCAATAGTTTCCAGTAAAATCTTTGTATCCAGATAATAAATTCTTCTCATGATGATGAGATTTAAAACAGCAAAACATTCCTCATTGAGGCATGTAATGCTGATAAAGCACTATTTTGCTGCACAATCTATGCAGTATAAAAAGTTCTTTGCTGCTTCATGATCTGCTCCAATTTGTGTATAAATAGCATTCGTAATAAAAGAAAATGTAACACCAAGTTTTACTTAAATAACTGCTCAAAAAGAGGCTGGGAGATAATGTAGCTAATGCACAACAACAACAACTACAACAACAACAACAAAAAGAAGGACAACTGCAGCAGCTCTTTCTCAACATCCTTTCTTTTCCTTTTATGAATCAATTCACACCAACATTAAGTATTTGAACCCAAATATTTAAAGAATTATATGTTGAGCTGGATTGGGGGTAGTTTGGTTCCTAGAGTTGAGGTACCATCTAAATGCAAACACCAGAAAACCTAACTTTGAAAGCAACTCTCCCCATAACTTTAACCAGTCATCCCAAGAAAGCTCCTGTTTCTGAGGATGGACATACATGACTGAAAAGGTCTACCAAGCTAAGCTGTGAAGTCCTTAAGATTTACATTTTCCAATGTGAATGCCTTGAATTCGATACCAAAACCTCCATGTAAAGAAACCATTAACCATTTCTGAGGCATCATGCAGCACCACACTGACAATGCTACTGACACTGGGCCACAAGGGATTTGAGAAGCATGACTGTTCCAGCATTGCAGCTATCCAGTACCCACTGTCTCCATTACCTTCTATAAATCCTTACTTGGCCAGCAGATCAAGTACTTCCATTACTATGATGGACCCGTTATTTGCACCTATAGCTTTGTCATGGAACACAGCACAGCACATGGAACAATACTGGTCAGAGATTAGGAGTCAAATTGTGTCCACATTCAGGACATGGACAAAATTCCCACTGCGTCACAAAGCAATTGATACCATTTTGTATTAAAATAAAAATAAAAATCTGGATTCTGCTCATTCTTTAATGAGCACAGCCAGTGCTCTGAAATCCATTCTGGTTTCTAATGGGCATTAGGATGTTGGTTAAAAGCTACCTAATCCTGAGTCACTATGTTCAACTCTCTTGCTCTTTCCACACCCCTCTGTTGCTCTTTCCACACCCCTCTTCATAAGCAGAGCCAAAAGTAGCATTTGGGATGTGCTAATTTTGTTACACAGAGAGAGAAAAATATATGTCACATTTTCTTACTATTTCTGAAGTTGGTCCCAAAACCAGACTGAAATAGTTTCTGATTACAGGTATTTTCTGTGAACTGTGAGGCAGGTGAGGGCTTGTTTTTCCCTCATGACCTGGCTAAATTCTTGAGTGCTGTTGAGAAGATGCTGTAGCATTAATTAAAATTTGTACTGGTTGAAGCAATGCATCATGAGACCTTGGCTTTAAGAGTTGCCGAATACCAGATCAACCTCAACTTCTCAGTACTACATGCATCTTCTGGTGTTTTATTGTATGATCGCGGGAGAAGGACAATACTCAAGGATAAAGGACCACCTTAATCTCCATCAGAATGAGATTGGCCTAGTTAAACAGTGACAGAGATGTATGGATATGCAGTAAGTGCCAATCTGAGCACTCAGATGTGGAATTAGGACTTCATGTATGGGTCCTTATTTTAGAAAGTAGATCTCAGAGGATAGATAGGGTTGCCCACTTAGCTGAGAAAACTGAGCTGCTCCAGTTTTAAAAGCTACTTGTCACTACAGAGCAAATGCTTCAATTTTGAAGCAAAGTGGTATGCTTGGTGGCCTCATTTGCATGACAATGCCCAGAATGCTCTCCTAACTCACAGCTATTTCATAGAAGGGCTGATGCATTCAAGGTTTGAGAATAAACCCAGATCCTGTGGGTATACCAGTGCATATAATTTTAATACTTCTCCAATTCATGTGCAAAAGATAACACTGTTAAAGTGGATAGTGGTTATAGGTAACCAAACTAACCTGTCATCAGTATTTACTAAAAATCAAAATTACAAATGGTACTTTGGCAAGCCTCTAACTCCTTGATTAATTAGTTGATCATCTTGTACCCACCTGTATATGCTTTAGGTGTTGACATAAGTCGTAAAGGTTGCTGTGAAGAACTGTCCCAATATATTAACAAGCAAATGCAGAAAAACTAAACAAGACACAAAACACAGCACAGACACAGAATAACAGTTCATCAAGACGGACTTTGCTCGCCTCCTGCACTTCTCTCCTCCTCTCTCACAGCTTGCTACACAAAATAAATGCACTACATCGACTTACACTGCAGTACAGAATATCAGAGTCTCCTCTATTGTGTGGATTTCACTGCTGAGAAGCTGTAACACTAATTGTCAGTTTCCCATGATCAAAGTAATTTGGTTAAATAATTGGTTTACATTTACTATATTTTATTTGCCTCACAAAAACAAATGTTATAACAAAAGATCATCTAAAGACGAGGGAGTGCTATGGTGATAACACCAATATGGTGCCAACATATGGAGAAATATGTGTGTTTTGTGCACATAAACAATGACATGAAGCTTCAGCTGTTTAGAGAACAAAGCTTTACACCTGAGTTAATATCGTGATACGTGCATTCTGGTGTGTATGCCTATGAGGGGTGAAGCTCTTCTGATATTGGATTTTGGCACTGAAACTAAAGTAATGTTTTAAATGCTGATTAACTGGTGATCATTTATAATTCATTCTTGATAGGTGAAAAATGATGACATTTCTTCTTTAGCAGTTACATGAAGCCTGTGTTCACATGTGAAACAATGGCTTCTCTATACCCAAAATCAGGTTGATGACATCATGATAACTCTTCAAGACATTTTTGGCTTTTCAGATATTTTTTCCTCTTTTATTTGATATAATATGTGGATTTGACCACAATTTTCACAGCTCCTCCCCCGATGCAGAAAAGGAACACAGTAACTAAGTGCCTGCAGCAGTCGACAGAAGCTGTTTCCTTTAACCTCCCTTCAGACTACCAGGCGTGAAGAATGGCTGAAACATTTTCCTTCAGCCACCAGAGTGGCTCATTTTCCAAATGTCTCTAGAACAGCTTCCTTCTGAAGAGGCTGCCACTGGAGTTCCTTCAAATTCTGCCAGAATGGCTTAAACTCAAAAGTAATTAAAAGCCTCTGAAAAACTCATAAGTCAAGGGAGTGGCATAACATCCATTAATTACAGTGCTCCGTGATGTCACACCTGTGACTTATGAGAGGCTATCCTGAGGTGGGTTCAGAGCTGCCATTCATAATTTATAATGGTGTTTTGAAGCCTGCCTAGAGAAAAGCAGTTTCACATTGGGATGGTACATATCTTGTAACAGCTGATTGTGTGATATAAAAAATAATATTGTGGACTTCATTCATTGGAAAACTATTGTGGCTGAACACAGGTTTAAACAGCAAATATACCACCACCAAATGGTGCACATGAAGTGGGACCATAACCCTGTGATAACATCTGGTTTGACTATAGCACTCTTAATGTCAGTCAATGGCCAATGCTAAGAACAGAAGAAAAAAGAATCTCAGAGGAAAAAAGTGATTGCTGATTTTTCCAGTGGATCCTGATTGTGACTGATTTTTAATGTTAAGACTGGAATCAGAAGGTTTGCATAATTATGCATGGCTGTACTTGCAGAATTTAAACAGTTGCAAAGAAAATAAAATTCTGAACAGGTTACCTGAAATGAACAAAGGTAGGTTTATTTCCATCAGTCCTCAGATGCTATTTTTGCTAAAATATAGGGCATGTTTTCTAAAGAATGTTAAATTAAATTATACAGAATGATACTCAGTTTTATGAATTTGCAGCAAAAGTTGTCTGTATTTGACAGACATTTACAGAAAAAAAATGGCAATGTTTCTGCAACAGATTAAAACCTGCATTTTGCTTTTTTCCTTTGTCTGTTTTGAGTTTAAATGGAAACAAACCTTACAGTATAGAATTGGCTTAAGGTCACCTGTCTACAAGGGATTACTGTGTAGTTCCTTTTATATTTTTCCCCCTACTAGTTTGAGGGACAAAAGGGCAGCAGTACCCTAAGGGCTTTTTCAAATAACCTCTTTAGCAAATAAAGTCATACCCTATGTATAGAGGCCATTTCATCCCAGTCCCATGGGCTGCCTGTAGGGTAAAATACTGAATTTTTCTGGCATATGTCACTGAATGTGAAAAAGAGGACCACTACTTACAGAAAGTTAAAGGCTGAATGAAAGAATGTGAATTTCCTTAATGCACTAATTTAAAACATTGTATATTGCCGCTGAAAACATTGACTATAAGCATCTCAGAGAAACACCAGAATATATTTGCATGATCCACACAGAGACTCATGTATCAGCAACTGATTTACTATGGCTTGAAAACACAACAGATTCAGCTTATCTGAAATCTTAAACAAATATATTTTCTCTAGGGAAAATAAATAAAATGAAATTTGGCCTATTCTTTATGAATGCAATCTTATGATGGTATCAA
This sequence comes from Leptocoma aspasia, assembly GCA_013399835.1. Taxonomy (NCBI): domain Eukaryota; kingdom Metazoa; phylum Chordata; class Aves; order Passeriformes; family Nectariniidae; genus Leptocoma; species Leptocoma aspasia. The sequence continues at coordinate 543,027 of VXAX01002903.1, read as the reverse complement.
CTTAACATTACCATAAGCATCTCTGAAATCAACTGTCAAGAAGGAATCTGTTATGCTTATATAAATTACTATTATTATTGTTTTTGTTCCTGCACTTGCTGCACCCCACTTCTGTAATTGCTTAAAAGACAACATGCAAACCCTCAAACTTTCAAGTATTCATAAGGTATAAAAAATGGTTTTAAAACAAATGATTTGACAGCTGCAAATGCAGGATAACACCTAGTTACATTATAGAAACAGTGTGGATAATTACTTTTTTCAGAAGGAAAGACTCTATGGACCACAGTCCTGTCTGAATTTCCCTGCAGTTTGGATAATGTGCAGTAATACAAATCCTGTTGTCACCTCAACCAAGTCTTTTTATCATCTATACATCAGCAAGAATGATGAGAGACGTCCCATGATTCTAACAGTCTTCCTTTGAAGGATCCACATGTTAATTACTGCAGTAATTATGGTTTTTGAATAACCAAATGAAGTAAGCAGTCTATGGGAGGTACGGGCATAAAACTAAGACTGAGAAAATACTAGTTACTGAAGTCATCAGTGTAAACTGACACATTGAACACTCTTAAAAAAAGTAGAAGTAGATTTTAAAAGACAAGCATCTTCAATAATTAGGGTTCCATACAGGAAAAAGAAATGTTATTTCTTAATGGCAAGTGCATTTAAACTGTTATCTAAAGATCTGAAGGTAAGCCTGCTTAATTCACTGCTTCTTCTTTTGTTATTAGGAAAACATAATTGTTCCAAATAATTAGCACTAGAGTACATCACAAGCTGACAACAAAATTATAGAAATCTTCATATTCAGATCCGTCTAGCTGGCTATTAGGAACAGTTTCTGATCATAACCCATTAGTTGAAGTGCTGTGAGTTCTTGATTGCCACCAAATAACCTCAGATATCTGCCTAAGTTAACAGCCTCTATTTATTCAGAGTTTTCTTGACAGTAAAAATTGCTTACAATTTTTACAGCTGCCACACAAAAGAACAGTATCAGATGTGCGCACTTGCAAGGCTATGTGATAAAATAATTGAAATGTGGATTTTTAGACACAATTTCAACTCTTAACTTTCTAAATGAAAAACAGCTATGGGATTTCAGTGTGCTGTAATGGTACTATTGGCTTTCCTGTTTATTAAAAATTAACATGAACACATTCCAAATCTTCCTAGTTGTGATGACCATGCTAATTAAAATAAGATTTGTTTGGGCCAAGGTTCTTTGGCATAACAGCCCTATTTTGTCCTTTTTTTCCACTGAACACTAACTAATCAACTGCTAAAGATATTTCTGTATTTTATGGCTCAATCCTTCTTGGTTTTTTTTGGTACTTTCTTGTGAATCATTCCAGGGCATAAACAACTGTTAATCTATTTCTTAAACAGATAACTAGCATGGATAGTATCACAGCAAACGCTACCAGAACGTGTAGCATATTTTTAGAAGACATTGACAAATGAATCCTCTGACAGAAATCACTGCTGTAACCCCAAAAGGAAAAAAAAAAAAACCCAACAAAAAATTATGTGCACATGGTAAAAAGGGAATTGCACTCTTTTAGTTACTTACCCAGCTTCAGTGAGTGGATTATTGATAATGTAATACAGACAAAATAAAAACTTATTTAAATTTCCCATCTAATACCTTAGTTATCTATAATGCTATTTGAAACTCCTTTCAAAATGTGTTTTCTTTGGGTTTTTTTTCTGATAATAGCTCAGTTTATAAACCTACAAACCTTTATGTCAAATCCCAAGGGGAATAACTTTGATTACTAAAGTAATTAATGATGCTGGATAGTAATATGGATTTTCTGTTAAGATTTGAGTTTGAAGTTAATTAGTCTTCACATTATGATTTGCTGATTAATTACAGATATTTAGTTATAAAGAGAGATGTTAATTATTAATCTAAAAAATCATCTTGTGCAATTAACGAAAACTTTGATGTCAGTCACCACTCTCCTTGTATGTAAATTCCAAGGTGCTAATTCTATGGAGGGAGGCACATGCCTTCCCCAAAAGGTAAAAAAATCCTTCTGGTATCTTTTTTGTGTATATAGCATAGTGAACAAATTTTTCTCTTAATTTGTCAGGACAAGCCACCCACTTTGAAGCTGGACTGTAACTTAATTCTCATGAAACTACTGATCTTTCATTGCTTATTCTTACAATATGCCTCATCACCGAAAAAGAAAGTGCTATAAAAGAAATTCCACTATGAGTCTTAACTGTGTGTACTCTTGAAATCTTGTCTTAACCTCAGAGCTGTGATGTTCTGCTGACTGATGGGCTTTGTCAGTTCCCATGTTAAAGTCTGGAATGAGCTTCAGCGTTGCTACAGAGATCAGTATTTTCTAGCAACAGCAGCAGCAGCAGTCTTTACCAGTGCCAAGAAAATATTAGAGCAAAACTACTAATTAATGTAACAGCTCAGTTAGAATTTAAAATCAACTTTTGTTTAAAAAGAAACCCCACCTTATCTCTTTCCCCCCCTTTCTCTTCTGATCTGCAAAGAAGAAATCTTACTGTTAATGTAAAGGGGATAAGAATGAGATTAGAAATAGGGTTAAACCAAAAAGCATCAGCAGCACACCAATGTCCTGGAATTTACCCTAGTAACACAGACTCTGAACAGGGATCTGTTTACATTATCTCTAGATCATCTTGACAATATTCATTCTCTATTTACCTAAATGAGGCAATATGATGATATTTATTGCTCAGAATGGCTAAATATAGACTTTTCCTGAGCACTCAGTATCATAGTGGGAGGTTTTGCTCTAATCTACATCTTTAAACTGACAAGCTGGAGCATTCCTAATGAATGCCTCTTTTCATCTGGATGTCTGTGTGTATTTGACAGTATAAATATTTAGCAATATCGGAGTCAGCTTGTGATTTTACCCAGATGGACTGATTGATGCCTTGGCTTGACGTTGCCAAAGACAATCCATGTAGTTATATAAGCAATTTCCCTCTTACTTCCTAAGAAGCAATTAGGTGGCCAAAGGCAGCAACCCAAAAATAGTGAGAATACTTCTGGTATCAGCTGACAACTCTAAGGGATAAATAAAATATGGTACTTAAATTATTACCACTTTACTTTCATGAATCATGGGATTAAAGCTTTCACTTCTAAAGTACATATAAATTGCAGGGTTTCTTATGTCTGTAATTTGCAAGAATCTAAGTTAAAATACCAGCTAATCAGTCAACTCACATTCACCTTGGGAAAAGTACCACCCTTCCTTGTCATTTTTGTAAATTGCATGCCTAAGCACCAATGTTATTTTCAGGGGAAAAAAGCTTGTTGTCAATAACATATATTGCAGTCTAGTTAAAACAACATTTGTTAAGGTTTAATCGCAAATGTAATCTGCTTTTAAAGTTTAGACAGAATGCTCAGAGAAATTCAAGGGACAGATAATAAATCATTTTCTCCTATCCTGGGTGTGAACAAGGTAGGCTGGAGTCTTGCAGGTGTGTTGCCTTTTTCTCCTACATGTTACAGACTCTTGCTGGTTTCCACAGACTGTTCAAAAATATAGGGACTCCATCAACTAAGAAATAAGAAATTTTTTACTATCTGACTTTCAAATGACAGTAGCTGCACTTTTGGTATCGTAAAATATTCCCAATAATTTTATTCAGTTTGGATCTTTGCATACACTTTGTAATTCATAATGTGCGTAACAAATTACAGCAATGAGAATTTTTAGCTGCATTTCATGCACACACATATAAAAATATGTGAATACAATAACAAAAAAATTCTGGATACTGAATGTCAGCTTTAAATTAGCTATGCACTGTTTGTCTGTGTGGGTCTTACTTGGTGTAAGATGCCTGCAATAATTATGTCTTGTGCTCTTATGCATGTTAGTACTTTGGGGGGAAAGAACAGTCGCACAACATTTTTGGCAACAGTAAAATGCACATGTCTCAGCTAAGTTGTTGATTTCATTCCCTTCCCCAAACGCCTTTAGTTTCTTTGTTTTCTATTAACTCATTCCAGTCTTTGTATGCCCCATGCAATAACCCAGGAAAAAGGGCAAGGAAGACATTATTCTTCTTGACACTAATACCTATAGATCCTGTTCTGCAGTGATACCTCTCCCTATCACAAAATATCTCAGCAAACAGAATTCTCCAAACTCAAGAGCTGGAACCATTAATATATTGCACAGGCAAGTGGGACACAATGCCCACTGGTAATCAGACAAGCACAACAAGACTTCTTGGGGACTGGCCATCTGCTTATGATATACAGGAGTTTTAAGTGCAGCATGCATTGGCTACACCATTTTGTTCCGTAAGGCAGTCTCTCTGATTATCTGTTTTATTATTATTCTGTGACCAGCTGGGTGCCAAATAAAAATAAATGTATGTTGTTTTGTATTTATTGGATTTGATTAGTAATAAATTTGTTATTGACCAGATCCAGAGTGTGAAGGCCTGAGGCACAATCCAATGGTCTCTACTCACTTGATCATTACACCCTCCACTTTCAATCAAGCTGCACTGAATTGTGTTACTCTGTGTTTTGCTTCCCAATTGTCTGGTTTGAGAGTGGAGGGTCAGGGATGGAGTGAGAGGAAAGTTGATATTTTCTAGTCAGAAAATTAGGAAAGAAAGGGAAGGCTGTCCCTTTAAGCTGGGAGATAACTACAATACAATACCAAAAGAAATCTGGTGATAGAGTGCACTGTACATGGTACAATCCATTGAACAGGTTGACGTGAGAAATTACTAGGTCGGATAAGGCAAAGTTTAGAATAAACTGCATTGTTTTACAAAATATGTCATCGGGAAAAATGCATTAACTCTAATCAGCCAAAATGGTGTGATTCATTGCTTAATTTCAGGGTACCAGGCTATAAATTACATCAGGCCTGCCACAACTAATTTTTGCAGTGGCATACTAGATGAAAAATGAAATGTCCAAGTGGCTACAAGTGAAAAGCTTCCATCTTTCTTCCACAGCTGAATATTACTTACTCTAATGATGTATAATAGCCTGCAACTACACTTAACCTGTGCATTAAATAGCAGCACAAACTGTTTACCTAGAGTTATGAAGAAGAAAACAGCAAATCAAGCAAAGGAATCTAGAGTGTGTACATTAACCTCCCACATGCCAACATAATTGTCCCCTACAGATGATGTATAACACTTACTCCAAATCATACTTTTTTTTTCATTACACATAATAGCTTACACTTCAAGTATCAAAAGTGTCAAAGCATGTGTGATAAATTGATGCCAAAATGCACCTAATTAATAAGTCTGATGATGTTTAGATTAAAACAGATGTTGGTTATGTTGTTAACAGAAAAACAGCTAATAAAAATAATTGCAACCTATATGCCTATATGCCTAAAAACTGCAGGTTTTTATTATTAAAAAGAACAACTAAATCTGAACAGTGCAAAATGGTTAGTAAGCTTTTTTGGTGCAAATGTTCTTTTATGAACAAATTCTGAACAACAGATCAAAGTAGTTCATCAGATCAGCAGTTACAAGCAACTTCCCCTTGTTTAAAATTCACAGCCAGGCTTTACAAGGAGATCATTTTTACCAGTGATACTCTGTGTGCAACAAAAACTACTGTAAAACATGCATGCTATTATTCACTTACAAGAAATAAGGTGAATTCCATGTTGATTACATAAAAAAAAAGAAAATAACAAACTCCAGAAAGTATCTAAATGTGATCAAGTAATCCATGATTACTACAAGTGTCTTGTAGATACCAATGAAAAAATAAACTATGAATAACATGTTATTTTAAAACTAGCTTTAATCTATAAATTAAATATCATAATATTTAAAATATTTGGGGTTTTTACCCTCATGGAAAATAACTGTTTATCACTCTGCCTCCTTTAAAAATATAGTATCCAGGGAGAATCTATTGATGGAAAACCTGATGACAAAAAATTCTATCGGTCTGAAGCAACTTTTGGAGAATCTGATTAGGTCTCATGCTGCAATACTAGGTATTCCATTTTTGCCAAAGGGCCAGCTATTATTATTAACATCATTTGTCTGAATCATTACTCTGCACCTTGGTTCAGCAAACACTATGAAGATGGCATGGTAATAAATGACCGCAGGATTCTTTCCTGCTTCAGCCTGTTTTTATCTGCCACCTCTCTACCGTCAGCTCCATCTTTCTGAACCTCTCTGAATCCCCAAAAGGGACGGGGCATCTATTTGTTTTCCACTAGGTTACCACTCTGTCTATTGTTGTTTGCACTAAAGGGTACGAATTCAATTCATTCTTGTGACATAAAAGCACTGATACAGTAAATTTTTTGCCCAAGAGAAAACACAAAGTTGCTGAATATGGGCTAAGATGTGAAGCTCTTGTATGTACGTGAAGGAGCGTTCTGAGACAGTCTTGCACACTAAATATTGTTTTTTCTCCACCACAATCTAGACAATCACATTCCAGCGTTTTTAACTTGCACTAACCTTGCCAAATTGGTACTTCTTTCAAAACAGTGACTGTATAGAAGGGGTTAAGTAATACACTGTCTCGTACTTATAAGCAAGAGAGGAAACAAAGGGCTGGGAGGTAAGATAGCCAATCGGTAGCTGTAAGATTAAGTAAGCCAGTGCTTCCACGATAATCAGGGTTCGTGGAAATGGCAGATGAGAACCGAGGAAAATAAATAACCAAGGAGAAAAGACTTAAAAAGAGTTAAATAAGAAAACTGGAAGGAGAGGGAACTACAGGGCATTGACTAATCTTATTTTTCTGCATGTTGAAATTCACACAAATTACTTTACCTTTATTCATACCTAAACATGCCAAAAATAATCAATCTGCCATCTCAAAGAATTGATCAAAACTGAGCAGACCAGGCCTAATGTCTCACACTTCACCCTGCAAAATAAAACCAAAACCTTTCAGAGATGTAATGGGTCTCTTTCGTTTAAATAAGAAAATATACTTATTTTCTTCTTCAGTGACAAGAAATATTGAAGTGTTGGAAAATACTGTATCAGGACCAGACATCTCTTCAAGATTTCCCAATTACAAACATCTAGTCTGAGATACATCCCTTTTCAAAACCATAAGGCAGATTTTATGAGATGATCCACTAACAAAAATAAATTTCAATGTCCTAATATATGTAAACATATCAGGCTTTGAGGGAATTTAAGTCATGTAAATGCAGTTATAAAGCAAACTTAGCACTGGCTTTTCACGGCCAAAGGCATCTTGTTTTTCCAAATACACTGTTAAGAAGTGCCAAACTTAGTAAACCCTACAGAAAATAGCCAAGTACTTTCTTGTCTGAGTCTTATAGAATGCTTAAAAATAGCACTCCTAAGTCTGAAGTGTTATAACTGTTTACAAAACCTGAAAGGTTGCATTATGCACGACTTTTTTTTTGCCATCAAAATGCTCTATGTTCCTGCCAGAAGTTAAGAAGTTATCACTTGAAAATCACTAGCTAATCTAGCTTGTGCTAAGATGGATTTTTAATGAAAGTTTAATGAATGATAAATACTTGTTTCTTGATAAATGTTTAATTATGCCAATAATTACCAACTGCTGAAAACTACTGTTGTGTTAATAATGGCATTTTAGTACACAAGCAGTTTCATGAGTCATGATGCTGTTAAAGATCAGAATTCCATCTGTCTAATGCAAACTAGCAAAACAAAAGAAAAGTCTAATTAATATTTTGATACATTTTCCCTATACACTTAAAACGGATGTCCTTTTGTGAAAGAATAAATTTACCAGTTCCCTTTTTGAGAGAAGAATTAAATGTCTCAGAGCCATTATGTTATTAATCATTACTACTATTTGAACCTAAAAACTGAAAGAGAAAAAGAAATCAAGCCAGATTAAGCATATGTATGAATGCTTCTTGCTTACTTTTTTTTGGAAGAGGAAAGAATGGGACATCAAGGTGATGATGAGATCAAGTTTTCACATGAAATATTCTGTAACATTCAGGTACCACACTATATTCTTAATGTTAATCTTCAGAGTTACCTAGGACTACTTTGTTGATGTCAAAAAGCCAGCAAACTGCAACCCTCACCTCTTACAAGCGAGGGGCCAAGAAACATCGAATTGTCATGGTGCCTTCCAATGGGGGCAGATAAACTGGAGATTTTCTTAGAAGTACAAAGAAGATAATATAGACATGAAAAAAATCAGGACAAAGTAAAATGAAAGAAGAACATTGCCATGAAAAATAAGAGATCAATGCTTTCACTGACTTGTTCTAGGACGCCTCTTAGTTTGAAATTATCTCCCATATTTGTTGTGCTCAGGGTACTAATTTTGGCTCTGTCTCTCACCTAATTGCCACAATACCTGTGGACAGTCTAGCCAGGATTCTGGCAAGTTGCCATTGGGGTTTTAATGATTGAAATATGGCTTCTTCCCTGCATCAACTCCAATGTCAGGACATATTTTTCATCAATATATTTAAAAAGGGTTTTGATCCTTATAAAAGTTGAGTTTACATTCTTTTACAAATGTTGAGGTTTTCTTTCTTCTTGAAGCTGTTTAAAATTTCAATTTAAATGGGTCTTTTCTTTTCACAGCAAAGATGGGACAGAGCACTGTAAAACTTGTTTTATTCAGTAATCTTGTATCTCATGTGGGTTTGACTAGGGGACTCTATAAATTATTTCCATTTCCTACATCTACAGCTCTATGGCACAAATTTGTTTTGTGCCATAGAGCACAAAAAATACATAAAGGAAATGTATTTTTTTTGAGATTGTATACTTATTTAACATTTATGCAATCTTTACTGTGCATCAAGATGTATTGGAGGAGTATGACCTCAGCTTGAGCACCTTACAGAATACTTTGATTCTGAAACAATTCTTGTAGTTCTGAGAATTGCCTGACATCTTTGATTTATTTTTTTTACTGAAAAATACTCTTTTTTTGCAGACTGGCAGTAGTTCATAACAAAAAGGTAGTTAAACATAAAACCAGACCTTAAACTCTAATACTGAACCAAGCAAACATACTAATGAAATATCAGAAAGGAGTTTTTCTTGCTGGAGAGAGAGACAGGAATGCTGCTACAGATTAGCACAGTGAGGCTGTTAGCATCCATATAGCATCTGCAATGCAATGCAGAAGTCAGTGCAGTGAAACCGAAAACAAAGCCCATCCTGGCAAATGGCTGGTGGCTAATAACACTTCCTCCCCAAGATTAATTTAGGAGAATAAAAGAACAAATGCAAAGGTATACTCAAATGTATATTGACAATTTTTCCTGCAGTTGAATCATAGCAGGCTACTGCTCTAATGTTATAAAATTACCTAGATTATACAGTAATGTATAATACAACCAGTGATAGCCTTTTTGATGCTGTCATACAGTGTTCTGTAACACGTGGAACCTAAAGGTGGTAATATACATAGATATCAATCTCATCAATATCCTGTATTTTAAATAGACACAAAACCCATTCATCTCCTAATACTACAGGAAACTTTCCACTCCCAGTAATCAATACTGTAAGGAAACTGTCCCTTTCAACTGAGCCAAAATATTCCTGTGACCCATGAGGGAGGACAGACTCCTGTCCCATATAATGGTGGGATGGGCAAGTCAGTCCCAAATCCCACTGACTTCAGGAAAATGGTCTGCTTTGCACCTCACAAAAGACAGTAGTGTAGACCAGCTAACCTTGCCCAAAAGCACTATCATAAATCACAAAAGTATCAATTTTATTATTGAAGGGATAGAGAAATTTACAAGTTTAAAGGTATCTCAGTTCTAAGCAACTTGTCCATGAAAATTTTATTCTATTGCAAGACTACAGTGAAGTTTATAATAAAAAATGCTGCTTACAAAAAATCAAAGAATTGTCTTAATCCCACTGCACCCAGCCTTCATCCTGTATTTCAAAATTTTGCAAATATTACTCCTCTTCAAGTCAACAAACAAAATGCTTCATCCCGAATATCTCAGAAACAGTTACCTGCTGTGTTAACAATAATATTTTGGGGTTTTCTGTGCTTTTAAGACACGGTAACATACTGGTAAAAATTGCCTGTGCCTATAGTTGCTCATTACAGCTGGACTGGGTGGAGCTACATTGTCTGGGAGCTGAAAGGTTGAAGATTTCTCCTAAAAATACGTGGTAGAGACAGCCATATATTAAAGTTTCACTCCACGTAAATGGAATGTCACTCTTTTATAACTACAGTCCACTATGATAATCCTCTTGGAATGCATTAATTATCATCCACCAGATAAGTGTCAAAAGCTACATTCCTAAAGGATTATCAATTCCCACCCAATTTCTACTGCGGCTGAATAAGGAAGAAAAGTTAGCGGAAAAAGAAGCAGCATCAAGAAGCTCTTAGTCTTCCCACAGCTATTCTCTACTCAGAATGAAAATACTGCCTTTCGGAACAGCTCAGCCATTCATACAGCTTTCATCACAACTGCACAGTAGAAGAGAGCCAGTGACATGGTATCTGTGTTAAAACAGAGAAGATTTTGTCCTGAAGATTCTTTCATTATATAGCAACATTCTCATTACAAGTACTGGGGAAAAGAAAGAAAACCCTTCACTGCTAGAAGGCTTCAATAAAGACCCCAAACCCACAAAATAAGAGTCTTTCTTCTTCAAGTTCAGGCATTTTTAACCATTACGTCAAATGATTTTGTCCTGCCCCCTTTTTTTTTTTCTATGCTTTAACTTTTCTACTTCTGAAGAAACCAGAATGCAAACAAAACTCTCAAAAAGACTTCAGTGAACAACTTGACTGACTACATAGGCAGAAGAAGGCATAGAAAAAGCAAAGTGTTCCAAATACACAGAGCAAGACCAAAACCAAATTGTAAATAAAATTTTACTTTTGTGAAAGAAGTTACACAACCACACCCCCCAAAACACACAATTTCTAAGATACTGTGTTGCTTTTTTTATAGGTTTCTGGATGTAGTTTACTACTTGTAATTTAGGTGCCTGTGTGCAGCTCTGCCATTTGTGAAAAATCTGCCCATCCAGCCTCACAACAAGAGAAGAGTATGTAATCAATGGAGAAATACACACACATCCAAACACATAGATGGGTAATGCCACCTAAATCAGCACCACAAATTGCTCTGCAGGTCTGACATAACAACCTCAGTATGCTTGGAAACTAGTGGAGATGAGATAGAATAATTCTTTGTTTAAAGTAAACTCTACTGCACAGAAAAGTTAGTGGTGAGCCTCTTCATACTGCTTTTGCTTCTGAGTTATCAATGAAGTGATAGCCCTGCATGGAATTAAGCAGTATTAGTAGTGTTTTATATACAATTTATATGTTGTAATTGCTCTTGGAGATAATGTGCCAGGCCCTGAACAAACACAGGAATGCAGGGAAGCAATCCACTGAAAGGCCTTGCAGTCTATGACCAAAATGAGATTAAACTAATGACAGTGAAAGCATACTGTTGAACAGTTTACACATGGCCACACTATTACAGAAAAAAAGCCTTTTATTCACCTAATGTCCTAACAAGGACATTTCAAGCCATTAAGAATATTGACCTTTTACTGCATTTGTTGCTACCACTATGGGGCACCACACAGGTGGAAATGCTGTGCAGTGAGACACTTTGGTAGATTCCTGTAGCACGTTTTCGGTAAATAAGAATGTTCTGGGAAAATTCCAGTATTTTTAAGTACATAACACTTACCTGTGTTTCCCCTGCAGTTTAAACTGAAATATAGTCATATAATTAGCCATACAATGTTGCTCTGTGTTGAAATCCTGCAAGTTTCACCTCAGCTAATGGCTGGTTTTCAATGGGGAGTGAAGCCTTTTGGATGTGATGGAAAACTGTAACAGATTTCAACATCCTTTGAGATAGAAGATCTTATTGAAATATTAAATTATTACAGTAAATTTGGAATTGATGAAGCAACTGAAATGCTGAATTGCAATACACATTCCTTGCTTCTTCCTGTACAAGAGTAGCAGGTATTTACCAGCACGCACCACAGACCTAAAACCAATTAGACTTCTACCCCACCTTGTGAAACAGTAATAGCAGATCTTCCCACTGTCACTGAAATAGGATGAGTTTCTGGGTTTTGTTTGTTTGTTTTACAGGGCTTTTAAAATGAAAACTTTGGGACATCTGTGGGTGCCTTGTATTATATTAACACATGCACCTCGCTGTCTCCTGTCTTAACAGTGTGTTGTCACATTAGCAGTTTGGGCAAGACAGAATTGCTCATCTTCCCCTCACAGCCCATCTGGTTTCTCCCAAGCTGCTCAGGCGACAACACTCTAAAGAAAAAGCGATGTTATCAGGGGCACGTACCAATATATATCACATATTGCAGCATGTTTTGTCATTTACAATGCATCATAAAAAGTTACATTGCATCTGACCTACAACATGATGTAATGTAAAATGACATGCTTACATTGTACAACATTACATTACTCAAAAATCTGAATTTAAAGAAATAAGCATGGGGAGGGGTTTCTATTTATTTCTTTGGAATGCTATACATTTTGACAGACACTAAGTCAGCCAAGAAAAAGGGGGAGGTGGAGCAACTAAATTTTTAACTGCATGGCTGCTTAGTCACTTGCTAATGCCATTTTATTGCAAACAAAAAGAATTAAATTATACACGATGAGATCTGTTGTACATCTTTAATATTAAACACAACAGATGATATAATCACAGAAATAATACCAGTGACTTTCAAGGTGTAAAACTGTAGTCAATTTTCTTCATGTTTTACTACTAAAAAGTGTAACGATCAAGCTGTAAAAATGCATTTTAAGGCATTCTGTTGGATTTTTAAGAGCAAGAGTGGAAAGCAGAGTGCTCTGTACATTCCACAGATCTGCCTTTTAAGAATCAACATGGTACACACCATGTGAACTGTCACATTAATAACCCTATGCTGATATTCAAATTTTCTGTCTTAAGCTAAAGAAAGATTGAATACCCTGCTGTTGTGTGGCCAAGATTGAAGAGGTGTCTCACTGACATTGTTCAAAGTTTATGAAAATATATGAATGCTCAAATGTCATTGGCTTTGCGCCTCCAACAGACTGTGGTTTTATGAGAAATCAGTCTTTTAATCAAAATGATTGAATACCTTAAGGTCGAATCCAAAGATATCAGTTAATATCTAGAAATGTGCTATTTCTGTGTATTTTGCCAAATTTGTGGAGCATTTTAAAGTGTTAATTTGTGCATCCCATATTGAAAATTGATCTTGAGTTTTAGCTTTTTGTCAAGCAAAAACATATGGTTACAAGCTCTATGCATTTTATGTGACGGCTGTTGAAGCTGTCACATGTGCAAACTTGATAACCGATGTGACACATACGCAAATAATTTGCTTGTTTAGTAACAATTCAAAGATTCATTATTCATGCAAAAACACGTTGTTTTTTAAAAATGATCAGATGGAAGTAGTCTTCATTTTGCACAATCTAGTCTCATTGGTGTGCAAACACTGATAAAACAAAGCTGGGAACTAAGTGGTATTAAAACAAATCCAAGAATATGGGTATTCTCAGATAATTATTGAACCAGATGGTGTTTTTTGTTAATTCTGCCATCAGTCTGAGAACTTGATGTCTTACATCTGCACTTGGTAAAATAAATTTTGCCACTGACATTATTTCAGTTTTCTTAAAATATTTCAATCAATTTTACACTAAGATTTGCAAACATCTGCCATTCTACATGACTGTGAGATGAAATTATTTGAAAAAAAATTCTTAAGAAAACACTTATCCTAAATTTAACTTAGGTTTAGCATTTCTGCTGCTAAGCTGTCTGAAACACTACTTTATGAATATTATAAATAAAATGTGAATCATGTGCCAAAATACTGCTACCTTCAGTTTTGGAAGGAAGAATCTATATAAACCAGTGAAGAGCTGCAGGCTCATTTGGGGCTGCCATCTTGGGATTTTACAGTCCTAAGCTTACTTTGTTCTTAAGGTTGAGAGGTTAGAACTTCATTGGCACAGAACTAATTAAAACTTCTTCCCTGGCCTCTGTAAGAGTAAACAAACAAACAAATCTGGAATATGTGACCAATCTATTTAGATAGACTTTAAATCAGTGGATATAAAAACAATCCAAACAGGCATTTAACCAGCAGCTATGTTATTCACCCTAATAGGACTCCTCATAAACATTATCACTCAAGTATTGTACCTCATAAACATATGTGCTCAATCACTTACGCACGTTTGACACCATATACACCTCTTAGATACTTCCTTTCTGTGATCTAAATCACAGCATTTCTTAAAAATTTGGCTGTAACAGGCAATAAAACTGTAGAGCTGGCTTAACTAATACACTGCTCTACTACAGCAAATCCCAAATAAGATCCCTTTCACATATGATAGAATAGATAATCTCCCCTTTTGCCAGTAAATGCATGCTCTGCGATACAAGCTGCACCCTAGCAATCATCAGACCATCAGAGGCACCATGTGTGATGGCATTTCATTCATACCAAATATCATAATTGTGTGAACTTATTTATGAATTCTGCAACAGCTGTGGGGAAATCCCTATTGCTTTCTCTAGTTGGTGAGGTTTTATTATGGTCCTTTGCCATTCTAGCACTTTTCTGTGGGTAACACAGCAGAGCACTCCTGACCTGGCTCACCAGTGTGAGTCTTCTGCAGCGTGCACTCAAGCCACGTGCCTTTGATTCCCAGTCCTACCCTCCTGCTCTCTGGTCTGAGAGGAGGAGGCAGGAACATCTCTGAGGATGGTATTTAAGAGAGAAATGACTCTTTGCAGAAGGACTAGGAATCCCACATGAAAATGTGCCGACTTTCTCTGGTAGGGATCCTTCATAAAAGCCTCCTTCAATGCCTTTTATTTGATGAGAAATGGGAGGGATTGCCAAGGGTTGTTTGCAAAAGGGAAATTTTGGGGAGAACTGGTATGCCTGTCTGCATAAGCATAATGTCAGGATAAAGGCTATTTCTCTAGACACAGATCCATATCTCCTGAAGTGAACCTAGAGTCAGATCAGATGTCCGTGGTGCACTGATTTATCTTGCCATAAAATGGAAAGTACAGCACAGTACTCCACTAAGATTTGTTCGCTGCATTTAACCAGACTGATTGGAGGGTACCATGACACAAACCCTCACACCAGCATTTTGTTCCTCAGTCCTCTGACCTGGGACCCACTTTGGGGAGAATCCAGAATTCCCCATCAGTTTACAAGCAAAGGTTGTCTTTGAACAAGAAATCAGGGCACTCTAGAAGACAAAAGAAAAGAGGTACATGGGAGCACATCTGTGACCAGATATTCCCTGACATGAGGCTGGGACACATTGAGGGTATTCAAATCTGGGCTTAAGAAGTGGCCCAGCATCCCCAGTTACATGTAGCACTTCCTATTTCCCAAGCT
Source organism: Leptocoma aspasia (assembly GCA_013399835.1). NCBI lineage: Eukaryota > Metazoa > Chordata > Aves > Passeriformes > Nectariniidae > Leptocoma > Leptocoma aspasia. Next base: position 527,598 of record VXAX01002903.1, on the reverse strand, counting down.
GAGAACAACCAAGTGGGGGTGAATTATAAAAATTAAAGATATGCTCCTCAAAAATAGCAGTGAACAACCCATCTTCCCCAAAAGTAGAAAACACTACCCATTAGGATATTTAAATCAGTTTTAAAATTATTCACATGGCCTTTTTTTAGAGTACAGAAGCCTATGATTGTTGACTGTTTTTGATGTTAGTCTTTTTTTTAATCTTTTGGTTCCCTCTCATAGCTTGAGGCATGCAAGCTGGACAGAAGTGATATGAATAAATGCATTAAAAATATACTCAATATATTTTGAGGTAAACAACATTTTATTATCACTAGGTGGCTAGTTTAAAAAATATATACATAAAAGTTAATTTGTAGCTATTAATTGAATACTATTTTAACATTATTCTCATCCAGTATCAGACAGTTGGTTTAAAAAAAAGTAAAAAAGACTGATATGGAATGTCTTTTTTTTCCTTTTATAGACTTGGCAAAGACCATCAGTTTATGGCCTGTTTCGTTTCTTGCCAGTAGACAGCACTGAAAGTTATAAAACTAAAACAATTGCTTTCATTTATATCTTTTCCTGATTACTCTGATAGCTGAAATGTCTGAAGAAGTTCAGAATCTGTAAAGCCTGTCACATTATAGAAACATGTCTCTTTAAACTAAATGTGAAATTCCAGTAATTGAAGTGATAAATCTACTGTTTTTGCTGGGGTACTTTTGATGAGAACTATAGTAGTAAATTAGAAATTATTCTCTGCTGTTATATCATGGTAAAAGCCTTTCCATTATCTGTTGTCAGTCACTAGGTATGGGCAAATAACTCAGTTGTCAATCTAACTGTGAAACCTTAAGTTCTGGGAATAATCAATAAGGAAAAAAACCAAAAACTCTCTATTATCTTCATGTAATTCTTTAGACAACTTGAAGTTGTTTTTTCCCTTTTTATTTCTGCACATCTCATTTATTCACAGATACATTGGGTATCTTAGAATATTTCATTTTTTATAGCAAGTTTCATGTCAGCTCATTTTCAAATGGTATATGGGAGTTACATTTCAATACGGGTAAGCAGCTCTACCTATGTGTCTATATGCAATTTTACACATGATACAGACTTAATTAAATTAGCAGTAAAAGCCACCTACATTTTATTATTGATTTTTCAGCTATACTATTTATTGCCTAATATTTCTATTTTAAAAGTCTATGATGTTTTGCTCTTTCACAGATTCAAGTAAACACCATTTGAAAGACCACAATGAATCTGAACATGAATACAAAACACAACTATTATATGCCACATACTTACATTATAATCTGGACTGAGTGAAAAAAAAAGGCAAAAAAGCAAAAGCAGTCACTTCCATCAGTTAGGATGCCAAACCTTTGCAGCCTTGCTTAGTGCAAGAGACAAAAGAAAGCAGCTCAAGCAGTTCTTTGCTCTGACAGCTACTCGCTCCGTGGTCACTGCTTATGTCATGTAACCTCTCCTTTCCTCATTTCATCAATAGGTAAAATAGAGGAACAAAGTCCTAAAACAAATCAAAACTCAACTCATGATTTGATATTTTTAAAACCTATTATTTATTTAAAAGATGGCTGGAATAAATTGCTGGAAGAGCGCTGATGCATTATTTTCCTGTCCATGTTTACATGTAAATTGTTTTCCTCTAGGATTAGTTACAGTCTAATAGGGACTGAAATACACAATCAAAGAATGTTTAAATAGAGTATTTTTTCCTTCCTGATTTTACCATCTAATGGAAATAGGTGTCATTCATGAAATTTGGATGTAGGTACGAATTCCAAGTCCTGGAAATTTAAGAGGTTCAGATTCAGGGTTCTGAATCAGTCTCAAGTTTATTCTATGCATTTTAGAGAGAAAGAATTATTTGCATGTAAGAGGTGAAAATTACTGTTGCAGCTGTGAGATTGACCTCCTAATATTAGAATAGGTGAACAAAATCATTAAAGTATTTGAAACTTAAACTCAAATCAATCAAGGAGAACCAAAGAAAACAAACACAAAACTATGTCTAGCAATTTTCCTGGTAACTACTAAGAATATTAACAAAACTTAATAAATTTATATACTTCAATTTTGTGCACTTGGAAAAAATGCTGCATAAGAAAAAAAAACCTGCTTGTAAAGGAAGAAATTCTTGGGTTGTTCCACTTTAAAACTGATTTAATATTGTACAGAACAACTTTCTTTGGTACCCAAAGAACAAAGTCACAGGCTAAGGCATAAAATATGAGCTACTAGTCCAACTTCCTCTTTGGACTTGCCTGTAAAGAGAGAGAGAAAGGAAAAGGGGTGAAAATGATAAAAAAAGAGACGCAGTAAAAATTTGAATCTGAAAACCAGTATTTTTCTTGAAGGAAAGTGGTATAAGGGACTCCAAGAAATGCAATATGAGAAAGAATGCTGAGGCTGAATTTAAATTTTTTTCTTAAATACTCAAAGGATTGGTCCCCTGCTATGGTCTTGTTTTTATGAGAAAGCTTTATATCTCAATTCACCTAGTTACAGGGAACCGCATCTAGATGCACTAGAGCCGATCCGAGAATACAGGTGCACTTCATTCCCTTTAAATTAGGTTTACACCAATTTAACTCCACACTGTACATTATATAATCATGAAGAGTAAGGAGAAAAAACAGAGAGGGTGGAGAAAGAAGAGATTAAATAAACACAAGCAATCCAATTCACTGTACAGTGAGGAGATAATCCTGATACTTCAGTAGGAAGTGAAGTAAAGGAAAAGAGAAACATGTCAGCCCTAGTCTGAGAAGAATTGTAGAGAGGAGTTTCAAAAAAGGAATGAAACAAACCAAAAATGGGATGCATGAACTCCAGTGCATCTGAAGGACTCTCTGAAATTCTTTCCATCTTTCCTCTTTTGTGATTACCTTCTATTTAGCTAGCAGGGATCTCTGTAAATCCATGCTTTCTAGGACACTCTGTCTGAGAGCACCACAGCTGATTAAAACCAGACTACCTTTGTGTAGCCCCACCCCTTTTTTTTCAGATTTCTTAAAAAAATTAGTCACTTTGCAGGTTAGATACAGCTCACACAAAGCTTAAAAGAAGACTGAAATCTGACTATCCAAACTGCATTCTACAGGATAATTCTGTTTGGCTTGGGAAGGTATGCCCCATCACATAGCATAAAAAGGTTTTCTTGCCATCTGGCTCCTGAATAAACTGCTATACTACAACCTAGTGTCTGTTTGTCAAGAAGTTTGATAATCTGGTTTCAGTTATAACCTGTTTTCATTTTCTAATTTTTCTTCATGCTGTCTGTGATTTTCCATGACTGGCCCCTGTCTGGTGATGTTCTTTGGAAAGTCTGATAAAATCCATGCCAGCTATTTCTTCATCATGTGAAAGCAAAAGAGTAGAAAACCATAATTATAAAAAAAAAAACCCCAAACTAAAATCAAATTGTAATTCAGATGCAGCAGGATGTTGGAAATTTGCATGTCTATACTATGTACTGTTAAAAATATACACACATTTGAGACTATGAAAATTAGAAAACAGAGCTAAATGACTGAAATTCACCTCTCTGTAGACTCCACTGCCAAAATAATGAAGTTCTACAGTCTTTTATGAAGCAAAATTTTTTGTATAAAATTTTGTTTTGTTGAAATAACATTAATAACCATCATGACACTTAGAAAAATAATGCCCTTCCTGTAACACAATACCTGTAATCATGTTCATACATTATAATGTAGGACTGAAAGGGACTTTGGACTATTACAGATTAGAAAATGCACAAAATGAAGACCAACACATGGGAAATGTATCAAAAAAGATGTACAAAAAAAATTTCTCCACAGATAGAAAACATTAAGATTATAAAATTACTTGTAACCTTATTGTGGCAGTAAACAGAGACTTTCAAAGCAAAAACATTAGCACCTATTTTAAACATTGGAATTTTTTAAAACTGCACTAGAAAAAAACAATCAACAAGGTAATCCTTTTACAACACATAGCCTCTACTGAATAAACAACACATGCTTTCTGAAAAGCAAAAAATAGAAGAAATCATGGCACAAAAAGGAAAAAAAAGTTCAAAACATTAATGACTCTCCATAGGTGGGCACTGAGAAGAAAAAAAACCACAATAAAATATTGTGCAACGAAGACTTCACATTTCATTCATCAATGAACAAATTTCACAATGGGAAATTATGATATTTACAGCCAGTGGTATTCTGACTTAGATTTAGTCCTGTTCAAGTCAAGAGAGAAACTTGGGATGACTAAGACTCAACTCAGCATCAGAATGCAGTTCATAGTTTGGCCTGCTCAAAACCACCTTAAATAAACATATCTTTGAAGAACGTCACTTACAGTCAGTATTAACAGTTGTTAAAATTCATTTACTCTCCTCAGATCTATTTACCTCAGGACTTGATTTCTGATCCACTTCAGATCTCATACGTGCTGATTTCATTTAAGAGATGGACTTGATGTTCCTTGTGGATCTCTTCCAACTCAGAATATTCTACAATTCCTGTCTGTAATTTCTGATTATTTTCTATTTAACTTCATACCTTAACTGGAAAAAATCCTTAAGAGCATGAAGTTTGTATGCCAAAATTTACATGACTGAACTATAGACCCAAGCAACAGCACAAAGCGTATGTTGTAAACTGAATGACTTCAGCTTTTGCAATTCCTGCTTTTCAAAGTTTAACAATAGGGTTTTTTCTTCTCTTTTGTCTGATGTCTAGAGAAGGTACATGAAATTTCTTGAGTCAGCTTCTTTCTTTTTTGTGGTGATTTTCTAGATTTTTACCTCAGACGTGATATTATGAAAGTCAAGTCTGGTCTTGTTGAGCTTGGCTGAAGGACAGTGGAAAAATACAGAAGGCAACAAAACCCTTTGGAATCCACTAATTCAAGACTGTATCTCTTCAGGCAAAGCTGGGCTGTGGAGTCCGTGTTCTGATTTTGGGATGGTTAGGGGCAAGCTTCACACAACAATAAAACTGAAATCTTTTGAACTGTCACTCAGGCTTTAGGTTCTGGTTTATAACAAAATCACAGCTTTACAAAATTACTTTTTTTCCCCCTCTTAGTTCATGAACAACTGAATAGTTTTCATAACTTTTCTTACCTCTAAACTGCAGCTGGCAGAGCCAAATTTGATCTTGAATAAAAATGGACTTCTAAACATCTATATGTCCATATGAATACCTAACAAACACCCACCAGATCTGAAAATGGGTTTTAAATACTTCTTTAGTGAATGCGGCTTAAGTAGTACCTAATTAAGGTTCCAGTTCTTCAGTTAGACACTTCACTGTATGGAATCACTCAAAAGCCACCGCCACTAGTAAGTCTGTTCAGCTGATACTGGCAAAGCCTACTCTACTTAAAATAAACCTCCAAGGCATAACTTTTGGCCTGAAGTGAAAATTTCAGTACACTGTATTTTACACTACTTAGAAGCAGATTTCCTAGGTACATCTGAAAAAAATTGTTATAAGTTTTTACCTACTGAAGATATTACCACCTTCAGTTCCACTCACGACTTGAAAATATTCATGAACAAAGCAGGCCATATTCTCTCTACTTCTTTTGCTGTATTTAATACAGAAAAAAATAAAGCATCAGTGATCTACTTCTTTAATTTAAAATGAAGTATTTAGGGCTGCACCCTGATGAATGGGGAGGAAAGCGCCCTTTGCCTTGCTCCTAGACTGACTGAAAGACAGTACAACTTACAGTATGTGGGTATTCTCCAAAGTGAGGGCTCCTCTTACACACCAGCATTATTAAGGGACTGTTTAACTACATGCCACTGGAATAACCAAACAGTCTAAAGGGACTTTCCATTAGGTAAATCTGGCCAAACATACAGAAAAAGTAATAAAATATTAACAAGTTTTTAAATCGAATTTTTTTTATATGTGATTGGACTTTATTCTATTAATAAGTAGACTGCTCTTCTGCCTCTTTTAAACAGACCTACTTGCTAAAACGAAATGGATATCTGTCTTGAGTACATATTTGTAAATAGTACATTCCCCTTTCTTTTCATCTACTTTGGTCACAAGTGAAACAGGTACTCTGATCACATTATATCCTTAAATTACAGAAACTGTTATATTAATTGTTATACATACATACATGATAAATCAGTGGGTATTGGTGGCTCACTGTGGTGATAGCATTATCAGTTCCCTCAAGTGTCTTTCAAATTCTCGTGAAATTGAGCCAGATATCATGTTATCAATTACATTAATAGTTTATTTTCAGAACTTTTCCTCTGAAGTACACAAACTAACTAGAAATCTCCTTAGGTTTAGGGAAATAATGCAGCCCCCATGCCTACAGAACGATCCCAGGCTTGAACCCTGATCATCTTTCATCTACAAAACTGTCTGTGAGGGCACCTACTGCCACCCAGCAAAGCAATAGTACATTCATGCACAGAATTTTGGTCATAAATTCCAAATTAAATGCCATACACATACTTTCATAGATACTACTTTTAATTTGTGTTTAATAACACAAACAGCTTCCACAGCAAACATTTTTCTTCAGCTTTTGACAAGAATATTTCTATTGTCCTCTAAAAACTTTTATTTTCTAATAGAAAATCACTTAAAATGATTCTTTGGAAGTAACCATCATTGCTACTCATCTACATTTTGCAGGAAAAAAGAGAAAGAAAGCAGCTTTTTATTCTTTTGTATATCCTCGTAAGAGAAGGTGTACATGAAAACTGAAAGCTAGTCTGTAACAGGTACACTGCTGAGAAACTCCTATCCTACATCTCCATTCAATACACTAACAAACACTAATTTTGCTGAATAAAAAAAATAGGGTTTGTATATGCAGATAGGAGGCTTAAAAATCAAGAAGAGCAATTCCAGTTTCACCCTTTGAAATCTGAGTACCAGAGGAGGACAGCCACAAAGGTTCATAACCATCAGTTTATCCTTCAGACTCGTGAATGCTATTTCTTCCAGGGAGACTGCCATGCTGCTACAGCAAGCCACTGTATTTAACTGTTGTTCAACTTACTACGTTTAATGGTGGTATGAAAAAGAAAGCAAGACTAGAGAAAAATAAGACTTTTACTAAGCTGTTATTGTCCCCTCTGGTTTGCTTCCAGGCCCCTCAATTTCAATCCATGTTGTTCTATTTTGAGGATGTTTTCAGATGCATTGAAGTGCACTTCGACAGATCCTTGAAGCACAACATGGATTGAAATGAAGTTGCCTGAAGATATTAGTAATAGAAATCTCTGACACAGAACTGCACATTGAGAAATTGCTTGATACTTATTAGAAAGCTTCATGTTAATACAACACTGCTAATACAGAGCTCTATGAGAAAGATTAATAAAATTTTGTTAAAAGAATTTGTGAATGAAGCAGCAGGTTTGGGGAAGAAGGACGGGAAAAAATATCATGAAAGATATTCATAAATATAATGAAAGATATTCATAAATACTTAACAGGCAGCAGCCCATCCCTCAAACTCACCAAAATAAAGCAAAAAATAACCCTTAAGTGCATATTTGCATAATCATTTACAGATTTACAGTTACCTGTCCCCCCCATCCTTCACCTCTTTCTATGACATTCAGAGAAAGAAAAGCAGATACAACTGTAAAATATTACTTTTCCTCTTTTAGCTTAAATTAGAAATTAGTTGCAGAAAAAAAAATTTGAAAAGCATTCTATAAATATTTTTGCTTCTAGATGAGGATTTAGTAAGATTTAGGCCAAAAATACTTGTAATAGCTAGGTCATTAATTCTTCCCTATTAAGGAAGTTTATAATGGAAGTACAGATAGACCTTCAGCTATCATGGACCAAACAGTGATATCTCAATAAATCTGGCAACTATTTAAAAAAATACCCTTATGGGATGACATTTTAAAGAAAAAGGAGATTCTATCACTTATGGTCCCAATCTAACTGACAGAAAATTTCCCTTCCCCTCAGTAGATGTTCTTCCCAGCAGAGATGGCAGGAAAATGAGGAACACTTACTGTTCTAGCTCCCAGCTCTTGAGCATGGAATGCTCTGACCTACATGAGACAACACAGCATAAACACAAATCCATGACTGCTAATTAATTCACAACTGTCTGGCTTTCACCTCTGCCAGATTTTTTGCAGTGGCATAATTAGCTGTAGCAGACCAAGTCCTTCCTCCTGTTTACATGTGTTATCTAGATCAGCAATAGTAGCAATTCAGTTCTGCGGGGCAGCTACTGTCCATTAACGAACAGGATTTAGAAATAAATAGTAAAAGTAGGATTTTTGTGAACAATTTGCAGTAGGAGGTAAAGAGTCAAAATCACAGGGTGCCCCATATGGTATTGCATGTATGGGAGAATGGCAGACAGTCAGAGGATGTAACTGCTTGCAGGCACCTGCTATTAACTTGTTCTACAAAGCCTTATTAACACAGCCTAAATGAGATTGCTGATGACTCCCTGCTCCTAACTTCAGCTAAATTCTAATATATTAGAAGAAATATGTAACATTTTTTTGCACATGGACAAACAGAAATGAATCAGCTCAGCTGCCCACTGGTGGTGTCTGAGATGCTGAAGGCTATCTGAAAGGTCTGCCTGGGTCAAACAGGCCAGAGGAGGCACTGGACACCACGCCCTCCTGGAGAGTCAGTGGCAGCTTGGAGGGCAGCTCAAATCCAAGCACGTGAGCTGTATGTGAGCAGCCCAGCCAGGTGCCCGTATGTATGAGGCTGGCACAACTCTAATTTTTAGAATCCAGGTGCTGGTTGCAAGGATTAACATACTGTCTTATTTCCACAGACTGTTTGAGCAGGCACATTTTTTACATTCAAATTGCTCTACACAAATCTCAGAATGTGTTTAAATGAAGAACAGAAATTCTAATTTGCCATATCTACAAGCTATAGTAAATTGCATGAAGCCTTAAAATAAATATTCTACATTTATAAACAGTTTGCTATTTCTTTAGAAATCCTCTGTTCACAGTAATTCCTGCCTATGATGAGTGGGATCTCTTAGCCTGATCCATGATATGCTATGCTATATGCTCAAGTTATTTTAAAAATTAGTACTCTTTTGAGCCTTTTACAATAGTAAGCTTTGTTAACACATTCAGGACTACACTGTTCTTCCTGGCAAGTTAGGACATTGTGATTCCTCAACCATAGATATGGGAACTATCCAAAACTGGCTAGTCCTGTAAAGACTGAGAAAGTGCTATGTTCACAACTTTGGGAAGTTTCAAACAGGGAAGACATTTTGGGAAGACAGAACAATTGGCATCTGTCAGAAGGTCATGGTCAGAAGTTGCAAACTGGGAAAAAAATATGACTGTTAGGAGTGGTAAGTAACAGAGAGGGAAGGGACTGAAAAAGTAAAGAGTCACAAAGTAACAGTGTAAAAGTAAGCTCACATGTAAGAACATGACATAAAGGTGAGAACAAAGAGGAAAAAAAAGGTAAGAAGAAATGGACTGGAGGAAGAAAGTAAAGGAGAAACTATTAACAGGAAGAAGAACATTCAATTAGGAGGACAGGAATAGCAAAAAAAAGAGAGAAAGTCTAAAGAAGAAGTTAAATGAGTAAAAACAGAGTAGGTGAAAGTACTGAGTAATGAACAGGCAGAAATGACAGAGGTAAGAGGAGATATGAAGGCAGCCCTGACAGAAAAGTAAGACTACTGTGAAAAAAAAGAGGGGGAGAAAGAGTTGAGAGAGGAGCCTTAAGGAAGATTGGAACAAATGTGCCAGGTGCTCTCGGTTCAATGTCACAAAAGTGTGACCTCTTCATGTGAGCATACTACTTGGTTTAAAAAAAAAATAAGAGAAAAAAAAAAAGAAAGAAATAAAGACAATAAGAGCAGTATGAGCAATGGCTATCATAAGAATCTAAATTTAATATGATTTGTTAATTTGTTTCCCCACCAGAAGCTTAAGAAATCCTTTCAAGAGAGTTTTTATAGGTAAAAATAAAAATTTTCAGATGCAGACTTGTCTGGTTTTGCCTAATTTCCTAAAAGCTTACATTCAATTAACAAAATACAAGCCAAGTTTGGGAAAGAAATTAGTTTCTCCAAACAAAAATCTACAGGCATTCAACAGCTCCAAGTAAAATGGCAAGGCCTTTTGTCTTAAAGACCAGAAATGCAACAGAAACAAAATATAATAAAAAATGAAAATCCAGGTACAGGAATTATGTATTTCATACTGAATAATTATTTCTGTACTGCCCGTAAATCCTCTCTGGTAAGCTGTGCATCTAAAACTCATCGAACTGCCAAGGGGTAAACGCAGCTCCATCCATCACGCAGCCACTTGACAAATACATTCCATAATAGAAGTTTATTTTTATGGGAGGCTGAATCAAGGACTTTCCCATGCATACAAAAACTTGTCAAAATTATTTATGAGTCTTGCTGAGACACACAATATGTCATATCAAACTCCTATTTTCCTTCCAAGCACAGACTGTCAATATCTCTGCTACTATCAATAATGTGGAACACCGCTGCTATAGGCCCTCAGGATTTTGAGGTCATTTGCCCATCCTAGGCTGCTGCCAGACGCTGTCTCTAGCTGCAATGCAGCTGAGGAGAGGTGTATTTACAGCCTCCATGAGGTGTAGTTAGGGTAAGCACTGGGGACTGCAATCAAAGGCTTTGCCAACATAAAATAAAATGGAAACATATGTTTGAAATATTACAGTTGATTATATCTAGAGTAATGAAAATAATGAAAAAAATTGCACTGGACTAAATTAGAAAATCCAAAAGCTTACCAGCATTTTCTGGCATAATTAAACAAATAATCACTTCTGATGAATATGTTTGCACCTTTCTGAAACTATGCTAAGGAAAATCCTCATGCAACAAGGTTATTAATATCCTTTCTGACTAGTAAGTTAGTTGAAAATCTCATGAACTTTGATAATAAGGAAGTAAAACTCCTGAAACAGAGTTTATTTAGTACAACTTGTTTTGTTTGAAAAAGAACATAAAATGTCTTAAAGAAAATACAATCATTTTTGCTAATGGCCCCAAGCACCCTGCACAAAAAGCATTTAGCTTTCTGAAGGCCATAGCCCTACACTTTGTTTAGCCATATTAAGTCATTTCAGCAATATTAGTTTTTCTGCTGGGTGTTTCACAAACAGTACACAATCACAGCATATCCTGTCTGAGATGTGGCTGAACTTGACATTAATATTTTGAACCTTTTTGCTACCAGCCCTTTCCTCACCATGGACTATCCCTTTTGTTTCTCTTGCTGTCACCAGCTCTGCATGAAGGTCTCTACTAATCCACCTGGCCACCCTGAGCCACCTCTGCCTGCAGCTGCTCAGGTACCTCAGTACAGCACTTCTCTTCCCAGGATCATGATGCAGAAACACCCCCAGAGCCAGCATGTGTCTCACAGGGCTTATGTGCTTGGGATACAGGCTGCTCACCCATAACACACTCCTGCTTTGTCACCAAGGCATGCCTCACCATGGGAACTGCTTGCACACCACTGAGAGAAACACTAACTGAGCCTTCCTTGCAACAGTTAGTTGAAAGAGTTAAATTTTTCTCGAGTTAAAACTCTCCACAGTGCAATAAGTGACATAACTGCAGCATATCTAAAAACTTAGCTCACCGTGCTTGAACAGATAGCTACAACTACTTGATGGAACACATAGACAAGAAAAGGCTGTTTCTAGGCTGTGCAATAGATCCCCCCTTGTGATGGATTTGGTCTGCACTTCATCTACTAAATGATTATGGGCATAAAGAAGAAAGAGAGATTCACAAGGCACATGGCAAGAGGTTCGCCTCTCAAAGGAAAAGTTGCAGGTTCATCTCAGCCCAATAGCTGCTGGATGTGAAAGACTGACATTTGGGAAGTCACTGAGCCTCTGAATTCTGTTAATTTTTAGCTGCCCATCCATGAATGATAGCATGCTCCAGGGATAAACTATCCAAATCTGAGAGAAAGAATTTCTTCAATGAAAGCTCACAGTGGGAGATTTATTTAGCTATCCCCTCAGACTCAACCATCATAGTAGAGGAGATCACACTGACACTGGAATTAGCTTTGAAAGAGCTCTCTTGGATATTGGAAAGAGTGTGGTGGCAGAAGCATAGAAATCTGTGGAAAATTCAGACTGCAAAGACAGAGGTACAGTGCTGCCAGGATTACACTGTTTCCAGTATTGCATGCAGGACAGCAAAATATGCTGACACAAAGTGTTACTTTTGTAAAGCCCGGTGTCTTCAGCAACAAATATCCCAAATGTCCATCCAATGGCAGCATTGTCCCATCCACTTAATGTGGTTTTAGAGCAGCTGGTAGGGAAAGTCCATAGGCACTGGGCATACATGTAAAAACTTATAGGTTCTCTCTCATCAGTGACATATATACTTAAAATCTTATTTTCCAAAAGGTATGGTACCTGCTGTGATTGCTACAGATGGAAAAAAGAGCACCCCAGATGAGTTCCTTTACTGTTTGATGGGCTGACAATTCCCATGCACTCCGTTAACATACTGCAGGGTAAGTCTATGGATCTTGAGAACCCATGTGTAGCCTGGGAGAGTTTTCAGGCTGAGGTCTATAGGGTGGACTAACGCTTCTTACAAGACTGTACAATGCCTGTCCCAGGAAATCAGAGACTATTAAATTCTACTATCTCACAATCACCGACTTCTAGAAGTGCTAGCATAAAACCTTGCTAAAATAATATTAAATAATGAGGAACAAGACAATAATTTGATTGTCAACTTAGAGCTAACATTACAGAAAAGACTAGAAAAAAAGGATTTCTCATAATTTTTAATTGTTTCACTGGAATAGGTTTGCATTGTTGTTTTCAATTTTTGTGTGCCCAGAGAGAATTTAGAGAAGGCTGTTTACAGCCAAGTCAAGGGAAAAAAAAAAGCACTGGTAGCCCATGTGAACACATCCAAGTTTGTCCAGAAGATGCATTTCCAGTACTTAAAAACCCTCCACTTTCTTACAGCATAAGGGCAACAGAGCTATTTAACAATTTTTGTTAGTGGTTTAAAACTGTCAGGAATCTGAGGTCTTTTTAGTGGTATACTTTCCACATGACGTAGGTGCAACTCATTTTTGTCCCTAACAGAAGCCATCATGCTTATTACTCTTTGAACACTGCACTGCAAATGTACCTTTTAGAAGAAGAACAATATAATCTTATTGATTTTTCTTAGCCTTAAAATGTAATAATTTGAGATTATTTTCAGTCAACAATGAGGCTTTATGACCTAACAGCTGCTTACTTTTTTATACTTCACCACTGACGTGTATTGCTAAACCCAGAATCCCATCTCCTGTTAAAGGATATTTATAAACACAATCACTCATTTAAGTTTAATGTTCCTGTGATAAATCATATGCTGCTAATAAAGTGCTGTACTTACTGTACCACTCTTATCTTCCGAGACAGGGAAGATGGTGCCAAAACCGACTGAACAGGCAAAGAAGAGTATCCACTGTATTTTATACTTCAGGGGACAGCAGTAACTGACACACAGCAAATGTCCTTTTACTTATAACCATTTTGCAATATTACAAGAAGGAGACAAGTCAAAGATTAAAAGATGAACAGTCTGAATCATCAATGACTTGCATCCTGAGTAGTCATTTAACACTTGTGCAAAATAATACAGCAACATTCTGACTAGCAGCAATTTATATTCTCTTTTCACAGGTTTTAATGCACTAGAATGGGGAGGAAGAGGAACTACCTTGCTGCATTCCAGCAAAAAGGCAAGACATTTTAAATAGCCCTATAGGTATAAACTTTTAGCGTGTGTGATAGTTATAAGCATTAGTTTTCACATCCTATCCTTTATTTTCTTCTTTAGAAGTACATGGAATTAGATGGTTTGGCCTCTTCCCTGCACTGGTCATGTTTTTTTGCTAGTAACAAGAACTACTCCATTTCAGTTACCTTTGGAAGAATTTTGAGGAAGGAAAGACACAAGAACACAGTTGCTCTATGGTAGCTGCACTTTTCCCTCACCAAGGATGTGTTTCACTCCTGCAATGTCCTTAAGCAAACATTTTCATTCTCTTTCTGTCAAACTAAGGAACTTTGTTAGCTACACCGTAGGACAGGAGATAACTACAGAGCTCTCTAATTGTTAAGCTCTTGCAAGGGCTGAGCCTGATCATTCACTGAATTGTTGAGTTGATGGGATTCGTGTAGCTGGTTATAAATTGATAATCTAAATTAATTCATTCAAGCAGAAATCGATTTTGTAACTCCTTGAGAGCTTGTAATAATGCTTACCTCCTACCGTTAGCTGCATTCTCCGTTTCATAAAGCTGGTCGGAAACAGCTGGATTCAGGTGACCTGCTAGCTCATTAAATCTGTTACATGTTCGTTCTGGTAAATGATATTAAGCTGAAATGTCCTTGCGTTGATTTTTTTTCCTTTAATTTTATGACAGAAATAACCTAATTTGTAACACAAAATAACAATCTCCTTGGATTACTTTGCCTTGTTAAAATATTTTATGCATTTTTCATTTACACGAAGGTAATGGAAAAACACTTAAACTATCTGTTATTTAAGCCACAAGAGATATGTTACTGAAAGTCTGATAGCTGCAAAAATGATTGCCTCTTCATAGTCTTTGCTTTATATCGGTAATAAAAGGCGGACAATTCAATTCATCGGTTAGTAAATAAAGTACGATAGTTTTTATTTTATTTGCTCTGCATTGCAAGAACTAAAATCAGATTGCTTTTTGAATTCACTTAAAAATGGGCTCATTACTTTCCTTTTTTAGCTATAATGCAAAATGTTTGGTGTCTATTTTTAATGTTATATCTTTTTAAAGATAGAAAGTAAATATTACCTAATTCTGAATGTCAGATTAAAAGCATAAATTTCTTTCATTGACTCCTCTATAATTACTTAAATATTGGTGTCAGGACTGTCAGTAAGAAGTCATAATTGAATCTGAGCACCTCAGCATGGATAGGGTACAAAGCATAAATACTTATTTCTCAGAACCTGATGACTTCTAACTATCAACTTTCATGACAACAATAGAAGAAGTGTCAAAAATTACACTGTTGGAATGGGCTGCAAGGCAAAAGATACTACATGCTTACCACAAGATAAAGCCTAAAATCTACCAAGTCCAGTGCAAAAACAACACTTGTTAGGGAATGGGAAGATGGGATGCTGGTCTTCTATAGAGTCCATACTTCACACACGTAGAAGGATAAAGGCAACCCTGAACTGAAAAACTTAAATATGCCCTTGAACATTCCAGTTTGCCATTTCCAGCAGACGTCACTATAGAGCAAGGATTCATGCAGGCTGAAAAAATGGCAACACTATCCAAAGGAATTACGATAAAAACATTTAAGAAGGCTTAGCTATTAAGATAATAGTAGCTAAAATCAGAATTATTAGCTTATTAAAATTAAAGATCCATATAAAGATAAACCATCCTTCTAATTATCAGAAAGAAAAAGCAGTATTGATTTCAAGCTTCTGGCAATAAGAAAGCACAGAAAAGCATAATACATACAAAATACGCCTGCCTTTCGGGATGTATGAAAATCACAACCATAACACTAAGAAATGCAAATACGTAAAACCTCAAGTATCATGTTTTCTAACATAAACATACATGTGATAGATATTAGTGCAATGAGCTTACAGCCATATATAGCACTACCCATAAAGAAGCAACTGCTTTTTTACTCATACATTTTTCTACATTTATTATCACCAAGCAACCTTTACTCATTCCCCAAATCCTAGTATTTGCCTGCACTCAGAATTATCAAAATTCTGTCCAGTAGTATTTATTCAATAACAGAAAAATGAGCATACAGTAACAGTGAAAGGTGATGGTAGCTTTCAGAAACATAGTGACTGTATTCCAGGCTCTAACATGCCGATGAAATATTCTTTTCCTGTTTAAAAGAAACAACAGAAAATAATTCTACCCACATAGTATTTTTTTTAACATTTACTGCCTTAAGAATTAAAACTGTGAAGTCCATTCTGTGCCATGGCTTTCAATCCTGACTGGCTGGAGTTTGTCTGAAAGACAAATGCTACTCAAGGTAGTGCAAGGCTAAATGTTGTAGGCAACTCTCTAGGACGACTTGTCTCTGAGACATAAATTCTAATGACAAAAGGCACATAAAGGGAATTTTTTCACTATACCATACCTCAAACAATGTGTCCTGTTTCCTCTGTGAGCTTGGGTAATTTGTCTGGCCTACACAGAAGCGTCAGGGTGAAGTTTTTCCCAATTTTCTCTATTGCTTGTGATCTGGTATTTGCATAACCTAGGGTGAAGCACTGTCCATGCTTGATACAGACTGGAGAGTGTAAAGCAACACAGAACATTGCCCTCCAAGAATACTGGGGCAGAATGAAGGAACAAAGAAATCTCTTGACCATTGTCCTTCCTTATGAGCATTGGCTCAATGGCCATTGGCTCTGGGGTCTTTGTTCTGTGAGAAGGAGCACCTGTAGGTACAGCAACTACTTGGAAACATCTTTATCACTTTTCTTGAAGCAACAATGCAGAAATTGAGCAGCAAAAGCCATTCATCAGACTGCTCCTATGGATATTTCCACTGGCCAACTTGGGGCATGTTGGAAAAGTGTTCCAGTGACTGAGAGAGGAGACTGGATGTTCTGGGGGCTGACAGCTGACTCCCAGCTTTAGAACTCAGCATCTGAGCTTAGTGACTGAGTTTCTTCTAGAGCTTGAGAATATTTTGGTGTGCTTCTTTGTTAATTTTGTTTAGAAACTTTTCTTAATGACTGATGAGTCATAAATTTTGTGGTGCCTCCTACAGCTATGGCTCATCCTCATGGTGCACTCCCAAACAGGTGCCTCCAAATGCCAAAAGGGGCATTTAAGTTAACCTGGGTAAAATATTTGTACGCATTATTGCTCTGGAGAAGAAAAAAAAAAAAAGCTCTGTAGTATTCCTCTTGACTTAGAGAGTAAACTAGGGCACACTGCTGGGACTTATGTACACTCTATTGGATACAAAATACTCTTAGGGGAAGAACAGATCCCACAACTTGAGATAAAACAAGAGCAGAGGAAAAGCTTACCAAATGAGTGAGCTATTTTGCTCTGCACGGGAAGGACTTCTAAGGGAAGAGGAGGAACACTAACTGAATGAGAAGAGCACCTTGGGCACTGATTCCCACTGATGCTTCACCAGCAGTGTCAACATCAACAGTAGGTCAGTGTAAACATAAATCATGCACAAACACAAATTATACCAAACAGCAAAGGTGTGAAGATGGAGAACATTACACTGCACCAGACAGAACAGTCTTAGCAATTCTCCTGCAGTCGTTTTCCAGCTTCAAAATAATTGTAGTTCTTGGATAGTTCACACTCTTCTGGTTATACTGTGCTGTATCAGTCGTAGCCAGTAAAAACCACATATTATTATCCAAGTAAAGTCAATCATTTATGAGTTCAACAGATCACAGCAGTTGAACCTCTGTTATTTTCAAAAGGATAAGCAATGGCCAATTTTTTTTCTGGCAATACAGACCATCTCGGTACAAAGCCCAGCAATTTAAGAAAAAAACAAACCATCACCCAGCAAAGGTCCAGGTCCACTGCTAATACTTATGTATGGGAAAATGTGTATAGGCAAGTATAAGCATCTTAAAAATCTTTATTAGAAATTGTTTATTCATTATACTTTCCATTAATGAAATGTTACCAGCAGAATAGCACACCTGGGAATATATGGCTTTCTTTCTCTTGGTGTTACATTCCTGCAGAGGATTGCAAAAGGAAAATACTAGACCAGACTAGAGAATCCTGTCATTGCCAAAAGTGAAAATATTTTTTAAAAATCCATGATCAGCAACTCCCTACTTTGCTTCTTAGCACAACCCCTATTCATGATACTTGCAAATGGAGCACCACATGGACATCAGTTGCTGCCACACCCTTCCTGTTGCTAATCTGTCTTTTAAAATTTAATTTCTTTTATGGTGGCTTTTCCACTGTTTAATTAGGCCACAGGGAGTAAAGAGAGGCAGTCTCACTGTCCCTTCAGAGTTTATTTCACAGACTGTTCCCTTCAAGGATTTTATTTCTGTCACTGAAAGCAGACATCCTCATATTGCTTAAACACAGAAAATGATTAATACAATGAGATTGTTATGCTCCTAGCTAACTAAAATGGCCTTCTTTGTAATGTGAGCTACAACAGCTTGAAAAGATGGGCACTGACACTACACTACAGCTGACAGTTTTTCTTTTTTTAGGTGTACTATTATTGGGATCTGTAATTCTGTGTGACCCATAATAATAATCCCACCATTCTCCTCATATTAATATCATAAATTCTGCAGACATAGATGGTATTATCATATATCAAATATGACCATAAAACCAGTGTGATCTTAACACCTTTGGATTTATCTTGAAAAGAAAAATACTAGATAAAATCATTTATACTGATATCACCAAGTCTTTACTGGGTTACAGTGACATGGTAAGATTATAATATTTATAATATTTAGGAGGACAGGCAGTTTTGACAGCTTTATTAATCTGTTCCTTGAGTTAAACTTCTGGATAGTTAATTTGTATGTTATTTAACAGTCAATGTTTTCCATTCTGTGTCCCTGGCCACAGGGTCGAAATTCCGCAAAAGCTGTATTTGGTATAATATTCAGCACATACATTAAATAGCCTAGTTTAAAGGAGCACCAGCATCAAATAACAATATTTTACAACATTTAAGTGAGATCTGTTAGTGTCGCTGCAGTTAAAGGTCTCCGAGCTATTCTGAACACATTGTGGGTTAAAACGGCATGCTCAGCTTTGGAGTGATTTACAATGAAACCCATGACACACAAATATCAAATTGACTTAATTCCGGTTTCGGGTTTTGTATCTCTGAGACCACTTATACATCCCAGTAACATGATCGCAGTGGAGGATTCTGGAACACTTAGAAGACTGAAGCAAAAGCTGAATTTAAAATACTGAAACCTTCAATTTGCCACCTCCTTCTTCCTAGCTTTGCTCTCATCAGAATTAGCATTTCCAGACAGATTATACCACGTGATTGTATGTTTGGACAACTGCTATAATAACAATAAAAAAAAGAGGGAGCATAAAATGGCTGAGGTGCCGAGGCTGCCAAAGAAACTGTGCCACATGCAAACATGATTATCCTTGTTTTAAGTAAAAATCTTAAGTCAAATTTGCTTCAGCACAAAGGAACTATCCAGGGGCCTATACACCACTTATGCCTTCAGTCAAGAGCACCATGCAGCAAAAGTACTGTACTCTTGCTAAGTAATGACGGAACAGTATTTGTGAGGAATTTTTACAAGGCACATAAACCTACGTGCTATGAAATCCCCCTTTACAGAGATGCTCTGCAAAGCACCAAACAGGCAGGCTAAAGCAAACAGGCTTGTTGGGGAAAAAGGAGGCAGAAGCAGAACAAAAGAAAGCAACAATGAACAGCACAGCTTCAGAAATACAGATCAAAAGGTGCTTTACTGCCACTGGGGAGAGGATTTTTTCATGACTTCTTTGCAGTAAATGTATTCAGGCCCCAGCTTCAGCTACTTGTTTTGTATGTTGCTGGCATGAAATTCTGCCCTCAAAGATCATATCTCTGTGAGAAATTACTTTTTTTTTTTCAAATGCCCACATCTCATAAAAAGCAACACATGATGGAATTTCAGCAATATAGCTGCCATTAGGAACCGAATTTCTTTATGAGGTGCACAGGCATTTCAAGAGGATAAACAAGTTTTTCCTCACAAAGTAGTCATTAAAAGATCAACGCCTCAGTTGAACTACTAAAAAGCAAAAAGCAGATGAGAATAAGCAGGGAATAACCACAGCCCTGGCTCTACCTTTACAACTGTCAGAAATGGGCAGAAAAGGCAATGGTTGTCCCAGTCGGGAAGAGTCATTACTCTTAAATGTGTCTGCAACACTATAGTGCTACCAACCATTGCAGTCCTTTAATAAATTGTGCTAACTCAGATATTTGAGGGTTTAACGTCCCAAATTTCTAGACTCAAATACTTAAGTAAATAGAGTTACTTGTTTTCATTTTTGAGGGAAGAGAGAAATTCAGTAACGTTAAATTGCAAGTAACAGAGATCAGAGGTCCAGACCGCCCGGACCAGCTGGGCAGCAACATGTAAGCTGGCAATACCAACACTCTTGTTGCCTTCACTGTAACCAGAGGGCTGTAGGACAACTCTGTTTTGGGAAGACAATCTCCCCATACAACCCAGACTTGCAGCTGTGGCTATATGCCACAATCTACTCCTCGATGTACAAATTTCCTTTGACACAGATGACTTTAATGGCTTTTTCTTTGTAGCTTTATAGCATATTGTATAATTAATTCAGGAATTAAAGCTGCCTAAATGCATTCAGACACAATGAACCACTCTTAGGAGCTGCTGCAGTCTGTTTTGTCAATAAACCTAGTTCATGAGGTTCTTGTTGCCACACATCAATACAATAAGAATTGTGTACTCTGGATATTTACATATCCATCCCATGCAGAGATTCAGATTTTTAAAGACTCTTTAACAGTAGATTTTTTCATGCTTTACTTAAAATAATCATTTTAATAGAAATTTAGAAATACAAAGTTTCGAAATGAAATAAATAAAAACATTTAATGTAATTTATCTGGCAAATATGCTCCCAACATTTGAAGTTAATTCCCATTTTATTTAAAGTGTAATCAACTTTTTGAGTTTTTCCTTAAAAATTTTTACTTTCCTCTTGGGAGTATCCAAGGAGCGTTAAAAACTCAAAGAAAAACACACATGACAAACTGAAAGCTCAGAAAGGACACTATAATTGATTTAGTCTCCTTAAGGGTGACAAAAGAGCTGAGTGGAGAGAGAAGTGGAAGAGAAAGAGGTGGCCTCCAGAAAAAGGGTGAGAGAAAAGAACGTTAAATTTGCCTGCTTTCTTTCTGAATTCTCACTTAGTACTTCAACCATGGAAATATCAAGGATGGCTTTAATTGGCTGTGCTCAGTGCCTGTGCTAAGTATCTTAGAAGCCATTAATCTGGAAGCCATCTCCTCTTAACTCAATGCCAAAAAGCACTGCTTATTTAAGAGGAACAACCAACTGAGGTGACAAAGTAAGAGAAGTGTTCATTTTCTGATCTTGGAGTTTCTGGTTATACCAGACACACTAAGGTGTGCTCTGACCAGGGAGGATGGCACCACAGGAGTTCCACTGATGGCTTCCTTAAAAGACGGGTGATAGTTTTCTGTTCCTCAATACTGGCTGCCCAAAGTATGTGTGTGGTGCAATTTTGTACACAAACACATATGTAATTCTCTCTCTTCAGTATCTTGTATGTATTCTTACTCCAAAAATATATAGCCCTTTTTTGAGAGCAGTATGTTCATAATGTAAGAAACAAAATCTGGAAAGCAGGAAAAGAGCAGCACTCTAACTCACTGATAGGAATATGGTGTGACAGGAGGGATGAATAATCAAAGATACAGTTGATAGTTTACTGTTAAAATAAATTAACCAATCCACTGACAAAAAGTCTTGCCTACTGTATTTTGTACATACAGCTCTGACATATTTTGATCACAAACAGTTTCAAAAGAGGATTACTCTGCCAGCTGGGCTGTTCTTAAACAAAACCTCTATGTTTTGATCCAGGAAACATCAATCATCATGTCTCCAAAACCATTACCATTTATTGAGCATCCATTAATATGCTCAGTGCTAAATAAAGCAGGGGAACATGCTGTCCTTATCCACATTTCTGATCATCTGTCCTATATTTTTGAAGTCAGTTTGTCTCTGCATAAACTCAAACATCTAAAGTAAACAAACACAGAAATATTTTGGTACTATGTACTACACTGCTATACTTTTTGCATGCTTGTTTTATCTTTTACATTCTGTAAATATAAAATAACTCCATTCCAACTTTCCAACTACAGGGAAAAGAATAGAAAACAAGACTCTGCTGGACAAACAAGCCTGAAAAAGGACTTAGGCTGCAGAGGGGCCACAAATTCTGCGTGTGTTTCAGCAAAGTGAGGACAGAGACCTGAGCAGTTGCAGAGTTGATGTAGAGAGCTAAGAATGAGAGGAGTATCTCTGTGATGGCATAGGTCAAAAATACAAGGAATTTAAAAGGGAAACAAGAGAATGTGAACATCAGCACTGATTACAGGATGTGTTTCCTGCACATAGGAGAACATTTAGCTAAGCCACATTCAGTATCTCTGATGTAAGTTAACACCAATTTGTAGGATCAAGCTCTTGGATAATATATCATAGGTAATGGCTATCCACAGGAATTCACAATATCAAGTATATTGCTTCTGAAGAGGAGAAATTACACATTTTAACACAGTAAAAAATTACAACATCCCCTCGAAATAATAACAAATACAGATATTGAGAAGATTGAAATCTACTTCTGGTTCAACTTAAAAAAATACACATAAAAACTTGTACTTGAAAAACCCTGAAGATCATACCATTGTCAAAGTATTGGTTGAATTTTGATTATATAAAACATAAAAAAATTACTGTAATTCACCATTTTAAAAAAGGGATGAATATGTATCAGTTAGATGTTCTTACAGTTCTGTCTACCTGCTGTGTTAGACAAGAAATAAAGGTGATGTTCCTAAAGACAATGATAAAATTTCCTTCACTTAATAGTCGACTCTCTGATTACCGGCCACTGGAGTATTAGGTTGAATTGCACCACTGATGAACAGCCAAGGGCCTCAGTTAACAAAAATCAGTGCTTTTAAAGTCTTTAATGATCAGAAAAAAATGAATGAAAGCATTTGTCAAGATTATGATTGTCATTAGAAAATGCTAATTACGTATTAGTTTAATAATCACCACATGATCATTTGCCAAAATTATTAGATTTTTTTACTTACTTGGAAGAATTAACTTTTTTTTTTTTTTTGTACAAAGTGTTCACAATAGTGCTCTTAGAAGCTAAGAATTTTAAGATTACACATCTTCTGAAGCTTCTACTGCCCGAAAGCTCTGATCTGAGTTTAATGCCAACCCATCTTATTTCACTCCCTTAATGATATATATTACTCTCTTAAGGAAAGTTACAGCAGTGTACAATTCATAAAGCACAGGTAATTTGCCCACAAAAAAAGCTCTACAATTAAAAGTTAAACTCCAGGAAAAAGCCATTAGTTAATTCAGATATATATGTGCTAAGTAAAATATGTTGCTCCTCAATATTGAGCTGAGATCTCACCTAAAACATGAAGCTGTTAGGGAAGTATCAAACATATCTATAAGAGCTGTGCTATCCCAACAATACAACAAAGGAATATACCACGAGTATTACAATAAGACTGCTTACTTTTGATAAAAAAAAAGTTATTTCTTTGATAACAAAAATATACTTGCATAGTAGTGTTACACCAGTTCTACAGGTCAAGTTGCATCACCAACCAGTAACTTGACCAGAGCAACAATAAAAAAAGGATCATGTGCTAAAATGAACTCAAATAAAATTTCTTTCAACCAGCGAGAATTTTTACCGTTCCAATCAAATCTACTACAAATTCAGTACTTAAGTTCTTTTACCCAGATGCAAGTATAAAAACTCCCAAAAGAAAGTTTTTCTATTCTCAGTCTAAAGTTCACATTTTAAACAAGTAGTAGTAGCTTAAACAATCACTTTCTTTTAAGGGGACAGCATAATTGAACTATGTCTAACAGCACAGATTTAAAACATACAAGCAGAATAAAACCTGGAAACTACAGAAAATATTTCATACGTTATTTCTCATCTAAGATTGATGCTGTGACTTGGAACAGGACCTTGTGGCAAAAGGGCACATCTCTGCATTATTGACCTTAAAAACATCTTAAGAACATCTGTGCACCTTGGCCACAACAACCCCCTGCAGCACTCCAGGACGGGAACAGTGGCCAGGCAGTAGGGGACCTGGGGGTGCTGCTTGACCGTGGCTGAACATGAGCCAGCAGTGTGCCCTGGTGGCCAAGAAGGCCAACGGCATCCTGGCCTGTATCAGGAATAGTGTGGCCAGCAGGAGCAGGGCAATGACTGGCTCCTGTACTCAACACTGGTGAGGTCACACCTTGAGTGCTGTGTCCAGTTCTGGGCCCCTCAACTTAGGAAGGACATTGAGATGCTGGAGTGTGTCTAGAGAAGGGCAACAAGGCTGCTGAAGGGTCTGAAACACAAGACCGATGAGGAGCAACTGAGGGAGCTGGGAATGTTTAGCCGGAGAAGAGGAGACTCAGAGGTGACCTTAACACTCTCTACAAGTACCTGAAAGGCAGCTGTGGCCAGGTGGGGGTTGGTCTCTTTTTCCAGACAACCAGTGAAAGCATGACAGGACACATGACAGCTTTAAGCTGCATCAGGAGAGGTTTAGACATAAGGAAGAATTTCTTCACAGAAAGGGTGGTTAGACATTGGAATGGGCCACCCAGGGAGGTGGTGGAGTCACCGTCCCTGGAGGTGTTTAAGAAAAGACTGGATGTGGCGTTTGGTGCCATGGTCCGGTTGACATGGTGGTGTTTGGTCATAGCTTGGACTTGATGATCTCAAAGGTCTTTTCCAACCTAGTTGATGCTGTGATCTTAATTCAATTTAGCAATGAAATAATATTGTATCACTACTCTTGGTATGCTTAATAGTCCCTACTCAATATGGGGGTATTGTGGTAACAGGACAGTAACTTTATTTGACCTTTGCAAAGAAATAACTAAGATTAACTAATTTAAATGCAAACGAGTTGAAATCAGAGTTTAGAAGCATTAACAGCTGCCTCTGACTGATTTCCATGGCTGCTATGGCAGAGGAACAAGGTAAGCTGCAAGAGAAAGCAGACATGCTACTGCCAAAGTCTGATGCACACAAGTCTATACAATTTGTTTAATCTCTTCAACCAAGGGCAGTATAACTTACTCCTGATCAGACTCACTGGTAGAGAAAGTAATGGGGAAGAAGAGGCAAAGTTCAAGATTCTCTTTGTGCGACGAGTCTTCAAACATGGTCTTGAGGGACAATTATTTTGATTTCTTTGAATTAAAAAAAAAAAATTAAGAAATGATTGATCCCCTGAACAGCTGCTCAAATTGCAACTGAAATGCAAATATATGTAGACAGAGTGCAAAATCCCTTAAAACCAGCTAGATCTAATCAGGGAACAAAGAGGAATATCATATCCAGATTACAAACCACTTTGGGACTTTGGCATAGGAATGAGGACACCTTCACAAACACATCCTTCTGCTTTGAACCTTGGCCAGATAAGTGGTTACTCAAGAGTGCAAATTGTCCCTGTAATATCAGTCTGCAGTTCTGTGGGACCAGTTTCCTCTACAACATCACATTTGCCACTCTTGTTGGCAGTTTTAGTTTAAGGAAAAAATGGGGATGTAAATTGAACTACTCATGCATAAAGGTGGTAGCTAGAGATCAAGGTTAAGACATTAGCAGGGACACATGAGGATCCTGCACTACTTGCTTCTGTACTTAGTCTGTGGAACAGAGGAATTAAGTCTCTGTGGCTGCCAATCTGGCTCTTTTCATGAGTTCTAAATTCATTTAAATAAATAAATAAATAAAATGACTTGTTTCAACTTGTCATTTGGGTAAGATCTGTTTTATTGCTGCAATTTTTGCTGTAGTATATACAAATCAATCACAAAAGTCTCTATGATGCAAACCCTTTATAAAAGTGTTACCTATGTAGTTTCTTCCAAAGAAGTCTCAGATGCTGTGACAGTGATACTAAACCTACATCAAAAAAAAAAAATCTTTAAAAAAACATAACGTCAAGGTTTTGCTTTCAGAGAGTTTTTATAAAGCTCACGTTTTAGAGCCAGGCACACACAACTAAATTACATGTTAAAACAAATTCAAACCTAAAAAGTTAGTTAAATATATCTTCCACTTGAAAAGCAATCTCAAACCTAATTTTCTGTTACTCCACCTGACTTTTGACATTTTTCCTTTTACAAGCTCTTCAGGAAACCTTCTCCCCACCTCCCCTCTTTCATTTCTTAAGTGCTATGTTAATTTGACCTGTATATTTTTAAGGAAACATTTGTTTTCATAAGAACACAATCAGTGCAGTCACTGGTTTTAGCAAATAAATACAGCTTAGATTTGCATTATGATGGTATATAAGGACAATATATTTTACAGCTATCTGTTTATATAATACCATTGACAGACTATGTTTGTTTTTAAAGGAAGAAAACATTAAATGTTGTGCAACCTGCTTTAGAAGCCAGAAAGATTTATTCTGGAAGAACCATTAAGGTCAAGATACATGCTAGCATCCAAATAACAGTAAGATCAAATTGGAGCAGAAATGCTACACTTTTCAGGGACGCATTTGCAAATAAACCAATGTTATGCCTTCATCTTCTACCAGTGCTTTCATAGACATGGAGATGATGGAAATTCAGAGAATTAACAGATATTTCTGGCTTTCTTTATGTCAGCTTAGAAGGGATTCATTTGCCTTCAGCAGATGGGTATGAAGTGCTGAAGGATACTGGAGTAAAGACATCAACAGACTCATTAATTTCTTCCTACTCCTAGAAGGCCTCACATGTACCAACAGTTGAGGTTACTCAACAGCTGACACAAGGGCAGGTAGGGACAGGACAACGGGGAACAGTTTAAACTAAAAAAGAGGAGATATTTAGGTTAGTTACTTGGAAGAAATTCTTTATTCAGTGAGTTGTGAAGCACTGGAACAGGTTGCCCAGAGAAGCTGTAGATGCCCCATCACTGGAAGTGGTGAAGGACAGGTTGGATGGGGCTTTGAGCAACGTGGTCTGTCCCTGTCCATGGCTGGGAGGGGTGGAACTATATGATCTTCAACGTCCCTTCCAACACAACCCGTTCAAAGATTATACGTATAAAGGATAGCAAAAAGAAACAGTCAACAAAACAAGCTCTTGTAGAAATACATTCTCTCTTCTTCCTCCTACACAGCAGGAAAAATTCATCCCCCTCATATTAGGAACCAGGCAATGCTCTGTGGGTTACACATGCCCACTCTTCAACCCTTTCCTTGCATTGATGCTTTTTCTTGGCCCCGGGATTAATATCGCTTCCTCTTTTCTTCTACCAGCACAGACTTTGCTACTGCCTCCAGCCATCATAATGGCTGGTCAAACTCCAACCAACATGGCTCCTTCCACCCAGGACCATATCAGCATGGGGAAAAGCAAAGGGCCAAAGCCCTTCCTGCACAAAAACAACAAGGATTATTCCTTTGGGCTTGGTGCCATTCTTTGTGTGCAAGGAATCACAAAGGAATCACTCAAACCTCACTACTCAGTAATCACCCAGTAACCACTCAGTAACCACTGAGAAACTGGAACATGAAGCTACAGAAGTTTGTGCCCATGCTACTAAGTCCCAAGGTCACATCAAGTATATGGAAATACTTGATTTATATGAAGATTGATTTATATATACTTGATTATGATGAAGACTGAATGTTTTCATTTAAAATAAAGCAAAAAAACCCCAAACAAACAAAACCAAACCAAAACAACAAAAAAGGAGGAAAAATTAATAGAAGATTCTCATATAATCACCTGGATTCTGATGCTGGGGCTCAATGTAAATATTAATTACCATGCATTTTACAGTTATGTGTGAGAGCTGGTGAGACTGGAATACAGTCAACCTGCAGAGCAGTGGCTCTACAACTGAATGCTCTGGGCAAGCAGCAGCCCAGTATTCAAAAAAATAAAAACTCAGAAGAGTTGAGAGTTGCAAGAGATTTTCCCATTCTAAACTGAAATTTCTAAAACAAAACAAAACAAAATCCCAAAGCATACAACTTCCTTTCCCTCTCATAAAAATGACACTAACGTTTCCAGAACATAAGTAAGGCTAGCTGTAGTGATAGTCCTTCTGTGATATTCTGATAAAATTCCAACTGAATTCCATCATCATAAAATTTGTCACAGATACAATGGGTCTTGTATGAATATATTTTTTGCCTCCCAAGAATTCTTAATATCATTGGTATAATTAAGAAAGGAATTTACAGGGAATATGTAGGAAGAAAAAAGAAGAAAAGGAATGGGAGACTGTGCGTGAGAGAGACCCTACAGATGGCAAAGGAAACCTACAAATACATCTTATAAAATATTGCTTTTTGATCCCCCAGAATTAATTTGCACAACAGTCGACCTTGTGTGAAGGCTTCTTTCTCCCACATCTTCTCTTTAAGCTTTTCTTGCTTGACTGTCAAAAATGTAATCTTTAATTCAGGTGAGTATAGTGATTTTCAGTACAACCCCAGCAAAGGACACTACAGGTAAAAATACCTTAGCATGTGTTAAAGCATCTTGAAGTTGTGCAGCACTTCCACGCTGTTACTCATATTGCTTTATGCTTATTAACAAATCCACTCTAGAGCAGGATTATTTTAATTAATGTGTGTTTCCATTATGAAAACCCTGTTTCATTTGGCACAGAAAAATCTTTTTGGTGTTTGTTACTAACCTAAGTTAACCTGCTTAGGCATCCATGATCACAAATTGAGTTCAAACCAAACAAATAAATGAACAAACACCAGCTGACAGAAAATGAGGTGTAAGGAAGAATTCCTTTGACAGTCCTAATACTCTTCTGGATTTAAAAAATACATCAATTTGATTTGTGAGAACTCTGTTTTGAACTGGGGCCTGGTCCTATTCAACTGATATATTGTTGAGAGACAAACCCCATGCTTAATACATTGTTTAAAAATTAAGAGTCAGGAATGATTAGAACACAGTTAAAATATCTTCAGTCTCTTTTCCCCTCTGATACGGGTAGATGAATTTGAGAATCAAAAGTTAAACAAAGAAGTGTAAAATACAATTATACTGTAACATAAATACATTACACTCCAGAGATATCAGAATATCAACAGTAGTATTAAATCTGCCCTGAAGTAAAGAGGTATGAAGCAATTCATTAAAACAGAAGACGAAAACTAGATCATTCTCCAGCTAACAACAGCTAACCATTTTTTTTTTTCCTGGAAAAATCTAACGGTTTTATCCTGACTTACTTTATATGCAGATGCAGAACATGTGGGATTTGCCTTCAGATGCTTTCCCTCTGTTTGGGGAATCGGAAACCATTCCCCAAATGGAAAGCAGAGTTGAAGATTCATTCAGCAGCATTTGCTCTTCCTTTCCTGATCACTCTTGATTGTTAGATTACTGTGAATGATCAGTCAAATGAGATGTACTGGAGAAATAGTCTGCAATAAAAACTGGAAGCAAACCTAACAACAAACCACAGTCTTCCACAGAAAAATTTAGTTTTGAAAGCAACAATATGCAAATATTATCTTATCTGGGTGTGTTTAATGAACATTACTGAGCCAAATGAGATAGCTAGAGCTTTCTATTCAGTGAAAAGACAGATAAATACAGGAGTAGCTGCAATTTCTGATGTAAAATACAGGTTTTGTATTGTCTTTTTTAAAACCAAGTAGTAACAATTTTTTTCATTAAATGGGCATATTTGTTTTTTTAAATTGGACATAGTTGTTGCTGAAATTTATGAAGTGTTGTCCACTGGGGGAGTTCTGTGACAGAATATGACACAAAGAAAACACAATAAAAGAAAATTTTTAAAGGGACAAATTACTAGTAAAATCAAAGTAGTAAAATGGAAGTATTTAAAATGTGTGGGATAGAGGTCGGGAGCTGAAAAATAGCTGTGAAGAGACCTACCAATGCCAGAATTTCATCAACTCAGAACTTTAGTGGAAGGAGGGGTCCTGAAGCAGAAGCATATGCAAAGTTTGTTGCACACATCTACCTATTCAAATCCTCTTAGACACAATTTCTTCACAATCATATTTAAATTTTCTTCATAATCTTGTTTAAAATGAAGCTGACTCCTAACATTAGCCCTCCACTTAGGTTATTGCTTGTGCCATCAAACCCACTAATAACAATAAGCATAGACTAGCAATCTAGGATGGTTCTCATCTTAAAGAAACAGTCTGGCCTTTGTCTCTAAATCTAGCTCCCATTCACACACAGAAAAACCCATCATTCATTACAGAAAGGCAAGAGGGGCTAAAACTTAAAGCAGAAGAATTTATCAGTTGCTAATGGAATCACTGGGCAGTGTGCTACTAAAATTCAAAAGCCACCAGTCTTCCAATACTTTTCTGCAATTTTCCTTAGGGTTTGTACTCTCCTCTTGCAAAAGAAGCAACTGTGCAGCAATCATTTTAGGGGTACTTCTGAGAAATGTCTAAAGAGTCTGTGACTAACCATGTGAAAAAAATCCTCTTGGCTACAGGTGCATTTGGGTACTTCAGCTTAGCTCAGATGTGTTAGAAACACAGAAGGTAGCACAGGGCCTGCAAGTAAAATGGCTGTGCACACAGGGATCTTATTCCTCAAGGTAAGGCTGATTTCAGGGCATAACATAAACATAGCTACCCTTGCAGATCAAGTATTTGATCAGGCCTTAAAATTATCTTAGTTCTTGTCAAGTATATTTTGTAATGGAAAATAAATAATTAAAGAAAAATTACAGGTGATCTCTATTGAAATTATTACACTGATTATCTGATATGAGACTAAGACCTGGTAAAGATACATTATGCAGCATCAGGCTGCAGTGAGTGCTCAATGTCTTAATGAGCTACAAGTAAGAAGATACCACTTCAGGAGCATTTTCCTGCAACATTTCCCTACTTTGCCATTGCTGAAACAGTTAAATGTTTCCTGACCATATAATGGCTCCACTAGTGTGGAACATACCATAAATACTGAGTTGTCACTGTCTGCTCCATAAGTTTCCACGAGTAGCCCACGCAGGACATGGCTGCTTCCCACAGGTTACCATGCTATGCCCAATTGCCTGTTTCACTTACAATCACATTAGCACTTTCTACACTAGAATCCTTAATTGTTGCTGTGCCCAGACATTGTAAATGAGTTAAATTTTTGCAATACTTTGTTGTTAGTAAGATCATTGCCTTCACAGCGTTGTTACTGACCCCATTAAGGCACAATGAAAACTGTTGTGCAGTTATCCACTTCCCTGCTCCCCTGGGATGACAGAAAGACCAACAAATATTTAGGGATCCCAAAATGAATTTGGAATTTCTCACTTAAATTACTTATGTTTTTAGTAAACTGCTTCTGGTCTGCCAGTGTTCCAGCCTCTATTTTTGCAGGGAACAATATAATTAAAAAGAAGAAAAAGAATACCACCACATAACAATCCAAATCACATCTATATATAACTTAAATCTGTATGTTCATTGCAAAGTCAGACACAGCAAATAATTAGAACTAAACTAACACCAAATATATACATTTGGTGTTCAGTCATGGATGCACATCTATCTAGAGCTGCACAAACATGTTGCCTGAGACAGAACAGGAGGGCTGAGAGTGAATCAAGCATCGGGGAGTGTCTGTTGCACAACACCTTCAGCTATCTCCTATTACACTGACCACAACAAGGTGCACAGAAATTCATCAGTGAAAGCGTAAAAATAAAACAGTTTCTGGTTAAAGCATAGTCGAATAACAGGTTTTCACAATTTTTTCAAATACTTTCCGTTCTTATATTTGTACAACAGTTATTAAAAAATACATTCTTTATAACAGTTTGCAAGATGTTTACTCTACAGATTTGTATATCAGGAATAATTTAAAAAGAAGACGTGATTCTACGAGCCAAGTATGTTGCAGGCACGCATGAAAATGCTTATTTGTCAGATAGTTCAGGTAATTTATACGGACAATAAACATCTAACTTATAAGTATTATACTTGTTTTTTGTGGGTTTGCTTTTTTTAACAGATGCACTTTTAAACTTATGTAGATAAAAATTTTATCTGCTTGCAAAGAGATTTGACTACTGAAGTAAAAGATGAAATTTTCTTACACACACTTGGATGAATCTCTGTTTTCTTCTCCTCATGGGTATTTTTTGTCTGCTTTAATATGTCAGAAGTCTTTAAAATAGCTGTTCTAATCATTATCCGAATCGACAGGAAAGGTACCAAATACATCAGAAATAAAACAAGTTAAATTAAAAATACATAAAACCAAAGCTTTAGACAATAAAGTAATCTGTCTGTACTTAAAGGTCATCTAGAAAATAGAGATAACTCTGTTCCTTGTTTGCAATAAAAACAGAGTCCAATTTATGCAGAATTGATCAAGCAGTTTCTTTCTTTATATTTAAACACTTCTAAGAAGAGATCAAAAAGACTGCACTGGCCAGGATGCTGGCCAGAAGAGGAATGGCAGAGGGGACAAGAGAGGGACTTTAAATTTGCTTAACCCTGAAAATGTAAACAATTGTCTATATCCTTTCAGAAGAGCACACGGCACGTAGGTGACAGAACGCAGGTGTGGGTGTCCGTCATAATAAAGGCAGTTTGGCTGAGCGCAGCGGAGCGGCGGCGAACCTCGGTGAGAGATTACACACGGACCTATTGGCAGAACATGGCAAGGGAGAATGTCAGATTTCATATTCGCCAGACATCTACAGCAACTGATGCCTTGTAGTCAAAGGCTGTTAAATTACCTGTGAAGGTTACTGGCAGCCCTGAATGTTTTTCTCATTGTTTATTTAGTTCCAAAAGCACTCGGTCTTTGTGCTGATTGCCCTAACTGACAGCCCAGGAAATCTGGACTTTGTAAACAGGGCGCTGCTGTATTGAATTACAGGTAACAAGTGTGTAATCAACCTGCTGGGGCTGGACCTTTGCAAAGAAATCTTCCATATACAGACAAAAAGAATAGGTTTCAATACTGGAGAATCAATTATGTGAGCAGATGAGTATAAAAAGAGATCAATTTAAATCCTTTGTGCTTATTTCCTATAGCACATTTAGAAAAATAAAAGACCCTGACATACTGGAAAGGTAATTAAGCACTTTATTTATTGTTGCAATAATATTATAGAAATTAAAGGTGAATATTATTTGAAGCTCTCTCATTATAAGCCATAAAACTGTATTAGTTGAACAGCCCTTAGCTGCAATACGCTTTTTAAAAAAATAAAGGCTTGCCGATTCTTGTTCTTAAAGAAGAGTTTCTGTAGTGAAATTACATAAACTGGAACAAAGACCAACTCAAAATGAATGTCATTTTTGATCCTCTAAAAGGTGAAGACAACCACTACAAAGCAGGGATCTAGTGAAATCTAATACTGTGATATTTCTGTATACTCAAACAACATCATAAAGTTCAACAACCACCCCCCCAGACCATAGATTTATATGAGATATTTAAACTGTAATTGTTAATTAAAAAGCATAAATAAAATCCAGTGGCAATCAGTTAGCAGAATAACCCTATGCCAGAAAGCATTGAGTCACTGAGTAGTACATGAGAGGAAATATTTTTTTTTCCTGGTGTTTTTTTTTGGGTTGTTTTTTAAATCATCAAGACAGGCCTGTTCCGCCTGTGACTGTGGCCACCATGGGCAATAATATTCACCAAATAAAGAAAAACTTAACAATGAAGACTTCAAAATAGAAACATCAGACGGTATTTCCTATCTGAACATCATTTATTAAAACAGATACTGTATGCTATCATCTTATAGTGCCCCAAAGACTTGTTTTTGCAGTTTGA
The DNA here is from genome assembly GCA_013399835.1 of Leptocoma aspasia. NCBI lineage: Eukaryota > Metazoa > Chordata > Aves > Passeriformes > Nectariniidae > Leptocoma > Leptocoma aspasia. The sequence continues at coordinate 493,920 of VXAX01002903.1, read as the reverse complement.
AATTAGAAGAAAAACAAGGTTTCATTTATGTACTCACTGATTATGATAATTTTAGACTGCTGGCAGTATTGGAATGTATGCTTTGTTAAAGCAACTGGACTTACATTGCTGAATTTTATTCACTCTAGGGAAGCAGTTCTCCACTTTGGCATCCACAATTTCTTTTAAGTGCCTGAAAAACATGCTATAAAACTGACTTTTATTTCTGTTTGCTCATGTATCAGTATTTATGTACCAATATGTCCCTAAAAGTTGAAATCCCTGACTTACTTGGGACTGGAAGGTTATTTTTTGCAAATAAACAACAATATATGAAATGCAACCTTGCCTAGTTAAAAACTTTCAACTAAACCTATTGCACGGAAGAAGAGATGATGATAACTGACCAGGAACAATGGAAACACTAGAGCATTTCTAATCAGTACTCTCCACCTGATTCAAGATCTAGATTACAACAGATATTTCTGACAGTTTCAGCAATATTTATTCAAGATTATTAAAAAATCTTTGGTCAAAAAAGAAAGTCTGCTAACTTCTGACTGTCTGTTAACCATACCCTTCCTTCCTAACTAATATTCCTGTAAATACCTGCATTTTCAGGAGAAGAATAACATAGTTTCCCAAGCCAACGGAAACAGCTGGTAAAGGATTTTTTAAGTCTGACTCACAACAATAATAGCATGTGACAGTGAGAAACTCTGCTCCAGTGTTGCACTGTGTAAAACACACACATTTCTGTCCATTCCCAATGTACCACCTTTCGATTGTATTGGAGATCTGTCTGCTCTTGTCTCTTGAAAAGCAGTTGACATGAACATGATTTCACATTTTTCCAAAGTTTTTTTATATACTCTCTTTGAGATGTTCAGTTTCCATTTGCTTTTCAACACACTTTACATAGTCATGATGACTAAAATCTCATTAGCATTGAAATAAAGATTCCTATCATGTAAATATTAGCACATGTATTTACGGTCTCAATTGATACTCCCAAAATCAATGTTAATAATTTAGTTTTGCACTAAGTACATGAACACTGACATTCATGGGTAAGAACTGAACTGAATCAGCTTAGCACTTTATGGCACATGAAAATGGCGAATGTAAGGATTCTGTTTCCTCACATTTTGGCTTTTTTTCTGGGGCACTCAGCAGCAAGAGCACCATGAAATGTACCACAGGGAGTCACACTGCCTGTCCTTTGCACTGTAAAAACTCCAGCTTCTCTTCAGTGTTTTTACTCACCTGAAGCTTATTTTTTAAGCCACTGTTTTCCTCCTCCCATTTTTTCCTTTTACTAGAAATCAAAGTTAAAGGACTTCTTCAGAATTATTTGCTATACCGCGGCACTATTAAGCTAGATATGGGCATGAACTCCCCCTTTGCAGAGTATTAACTGTCTATCTAAAATATTTATCTAAAATACAAATACAAACGTCATACGGCTCTAGCCTTTTTTCTCATGGACAAGCACTGTGTGTCATGTCAACTGGAAGTGCACATCTTTCAGAATGAAGTCTTTATATGATCACTTCCTGCACTGAGCACCTCTCATGGACACATGACAGCATTTACACTCAATCCCACAAAACAGAGCCCATTGTACAACAATGAAGCACTGCAGTCAGTGCTGTACTCTTAACTAGATTCATATTGGTAATATATTGCTACAATTCTGCTTCAATTAAAAGCATATTTCAGCAGAAGCCCAGGATATGATAGCTGCTCTATGCATTTTAATAATACAGATCAATGGTGTCAGAATTCTACTTTACATAAATAAAGACTGATCATATTAAGACAAAATCTCGCATAACCTAAATGTATATTGATGGCAGCAACCCAGAAACTGATCACAATCTTTACCCTCTGGATAAAAATCAGTAAGCCTATTTTAACTGACTTCAATGTTTTAAAAGCAAAAAGTGTTTTATTCTCTCCGAGATAACAAAAACAAAACAAAACAAAACAACAGGGAAAAGAAATAATCAATCTGCAATGCCAAACTCCAATGAAAATACTTAACTGGTTCTAAATATTAGCATAGGAGGAACATGCTATTAAATGATTTTTGCAGCTACTAAAGTCAAGCTAATTTATATTGCACTTATAAAGTTAATACAGGAAATGCAAAATTTTTATTGCATTAGCAAAAAATTCTGAAGGACTAAAATATTTATCCTTTATTTTCATGTCATGCAATTTTGTTTTAAATTTGGAACTCTAACGAACTGTTGGACTATACCCTTAACACAGGTCTCCAAGGGATTCTGTTACTGAAAACTTTCATATATGTTTCTGCGAATTTCAGCATCTGGGGATTACATCGATTAATATTGAGTGTTATTAACAAAATTAGAAAAATTGCCATTACCTGTGACCCAGAATATGGGATATTACTGGAAAGGACCAAAATAGGTAGCAAATGTAACCTGTGATAGTGCAAATATTTGGAAGAACACACCTGTTTTTATTTATGTGAGATCCAGCACTTCTAGAAAGGTACAGAAAATATTGCTCCTTTGGATTAAAACCACCCATATAATATGTTAAATTCTGAATTTTAATTGATTAATTGTGAAAAGCAAATATAGCATTAGATCAAAAGTATGCCTTTCTTGCATGTAATTAACCACAAGGAATAGGCAACTAGATTTAACTGGAATAATAATAATAAAATAAATCAATGTTTGTAGGAAAAGTATAGGCTGTTTATGAAACTATCTAACCCTACTGTAAGGGCACTGGCTCTTTCTTGGCATGCTAATAAAGATCCAAGTTATACAACAGAAGAGGGAACATGTATGTGCATAGTCCTCACTAGAAATCTTTTAACACACGGTGTTCTGCTCTAGCTTTTGTTCAGGGCCAGGGAGGGCATCATCCTTTGCAGTTTGATCTTGCCATCTGATGTCTCTGTTTAAAACCTATATACACTCTGCAAAGTATTAAATCAGGAATATAATGTCCTGGAAGTATTTTTCCTCCAGTGGAAAATACTGAAGTCATGGGCCCAGGCTTTTCTGACTACTCAGAACTGGGCCAAGAAGTTCCTTGTAAATATTACTGGATTCTGGTTTTATTGAATACATTGCTGGTAATACTCTATTTTGCTGCATTAAACAGCACAATACTCCTTAATCAATGAATGTAAACTGGATGGTATTTTAAATGCCTTTCCAAAAAGATATACATTTACGTTGCATAGGTACAAAGGTAGATGATAAGATAAATATGGAAAATTAAATTTCACAATTTAACTGGTATAAGCTCTTATCCTTCAAGAGAAAATTGCATTACTTATCCTTTTCAGGGAAATAAATCAAGAAATACAAGTTAAAAAAAAAAAAAGAAAAAGAGAAGGCTGAGGAAAGGCTTGTGCAAAGCAGCCTGTAAGTTAGATTTTCTCTACTGCTGCAAGAGTAAGTCTTATCTTGTAATAATCTACTAAGAATTCAGCTAGACCAATAACAAAGAAAAGGAAAAAAACAAAAACAAACCCAAACAAAACAAAAAAAAAACAAACCCGAAAACCACTGCAATGTCCAGCTACCACACCAGTTCTAGAGGTTGAATGGTGATAAAATCCTCATGACAGAGAGCTGCTTTGGTCTTAAAAATGTCCAGCACACTTGGTTGATAAAGAACCTACTAAACAAAAACAGCCTTTACACCACTGTAAGTAAATCCACATCAAGGAACGTTTCCATAATACAACTGCAGAAAAAACACCTTCAGTTGAAAAGTGAAACAAGCATAGAACCTGTGCAGACCCAGAACGAAACCCACTAACACTCGTCAGACTGAATTAATGTAGTACAGCATGCTATTCCAGCATACCACTGCAGTGTTATGCGTTCTGCTTTGCTCAAAAATAATCAACCACTTTAAATATCAGCATCCCTACACTTAAAAGAGTGAAAATTGTACTTAGGAAAAGTACAGTTATTTCATGTATAAGTTTGTTGCATTTGGTACAATGTAAATTCCAAGAAAATGTTGCAACTCAAACTAACACATGACGAATATTGTAAAAAAAGTAGTGATATACAACAATTCATTAATCATCAAGGCATTAAAGTATCCACAAAGCTCTAGAAGAAGTTTATGTACCATGTTACACTTATGTCCCAACCAAAGGGCATAAACAAATTTAATACTGATTATTAACAAAACTGATCTGTCAGTGCCTTTAAAAACTTAGTTAATAATTCTAATAAGCAGCTCCCCTGTGTTCTGCAGTGATGAAATTATATGACAGCGCACAGAATAAGAAATAGTATCTCAAAGTAAAAAAAACAAATTGCTTTGTTGCACTTGGAGCTAGTACATTGTTGAAGAGAATTCACAATTGAGTTACTTGCTTCTAATGTCTTTACTAAGTGTTCTCCAAACATAGGAAGTATTGTATTCCTGTGGAGTCTTGTCTGTCGCTCCCCTGGAAGAGTTAATGGATGCAAGCACAGCTCCCATATCCAGAAGCAATATGGTCTTCCATTTCAGAACAGCATGAATGCACTAAGTCATGAAAAGATATAACTGTTATCTAACTCCAGTCAGAAACTTTCTCACTTGCTTCCCCAGAGCTGAAAGAAGTGTATCTCTAGAAATATAATGGGATTTAAAGCAAAGAAGAGCCATCGTCATAGTATGTCAAATGTAAGAAAAATACAGAAGACAGAACATGAATTTCTACTTAGTCTTTATTGAAATGATAAATGCAATTGAAGCAGTCTCAGCAGACTTGGACTATGGAAAACACTATCAGCTGCCTGGAAAATACATTAAAACTGTTGGCCAACTCCATAATTGTATATTCAGCTGAAAGTTTGTCACTGGTGCTTTTTGCTGACCAATTCAGCATCACTGGTTAGATCAAACAACATTGTGTTTGTACGCCAAACCTACAATGTCCGTCTTTGCTGCAGTGTCCGTAACACAATATATCAGAAATAGCCACACACAGCAGTTTTCTGCATCTCCTATACCTTTAACTTAATCAGACACAGTGTGACTCACAAACGTCTGAGATCATTTCTTTCTGCTTGTATGAGCTCAGGGAGGTCTCTTTAATTTATCACCGAATAAAGGCACAAATTGCTGGTGCTGGTGATTCTGGTATCAGCCTGCAGTTGCACGAGTGAGAGACCTATTGGTTCACATGACATTGTCTACTTTACAGCCTTGCTCTTTTTGACTAATCTTTGATTGCTTCACAAAACTCTCTTAATTTCATCACCGGATCAAGCCAAAGACTAAACAGTGTTTATGTTTCCACTTGGCTTCATTTGACTTTTAGAAACCTGGATATAATGCTTCCTTCCATGACTAAATACTTACAAGGTACCCTTGTTCAGGTTTAGATTCATTACATATATAAAAGTGAAATATAAAATTCAATGCCAGACCGTATTTAAAAATAATTTTTGCCGTATCATACTAATGAAAACATAGTGTCGCTTTAGAGGACGTACTGTTGGTGTGAATGACAATACAGAACCTATGTGCATCCTGTGCAGTCAGAAAGGCTTGGCAAGGATTTATGACACAGACAAAGTAATTCTTTCAAGGACATGTAGCAAAACAACCTGAAGTTATGAGACAAAAATACGGGACTAAGCAAGACCAGTCTGGAACAGCCTTCCTCAAGCTGGAATGGGAAAAAATGAAATGCGCTCAAAGTTGTTATCTTTCACTTCTTTTTTATCTCTAAACTTGATATTCATAATCTAGGAAAAGAATGTGCCACTTCTAGATGAAATCTTTACAGCTTTAGCAGTATAGTCAGTGTAAGACCAATTGTACCATCTAGCCAGAAACGTGAGTTACCTTTTGGGGTATTTTTTTGTCTGTTGTTTTGTTTCTTTGCCAAAGAAGTGGTTTACTGATCACTCGTAAGTGTTTAGTTATGTTCTGTTTTGGAAAGTAAGACAAAGGACAAAGAAGAAAGACTATGGATTACTAGACAAGAGATTTAAAACCAACTGCAATTGGTTCACTGTGAAAAATTACAAAAAGTAACACTTTCTGGCTGATACAAGGTTTACTTCAGATGCTCACTATCATTATAGAAAAGGAAAAAAAAATCACATGCAAAGGTCAGATTCTGTCACTATTACTCACATTAGGCACTACCTTAACTTAACATGCCTCATGAAAAATTGAAGTCAAAATAATCTGACACATTATGGCAAAATGCCCTTTATCTAGCTCATACATCTATGAACAGACACTCCAATAACCATATTCAGGCTTTTAACGTTATTTTTAAAGACAATGTAGTGGACACAATTCTTTCATTCTTTTCCAGAAATTTTAAACTCATCTTTATTGATATTAGACAAACTATTCCTGACTTTTAATGGTGAAGGACTATGCTAGATTCAAGTGTCTACATCTGAGATTTAGGAAAATACTTCTTACCACTCAGAGTACTTATCTGAGAAATGCTTTAATTGAATAGATTGTAATTCTAGACCTAATAAAGTAAGCTTTCGCAGATGAAGTAGAATGATGGTTATAAATGTTTAAATTATAACTCAGACACTCCTTCTACATTCTTCTGATGTGAAATGTTCAGCATAAAAGCAGTAAATACTGTCTGATTGTTATTTTAGTCACTCTTAAAGTATTGATTTTATACTTAACATAAGGAAATTAAAACCTTAAGGTGAAACCAATGTTTTTTCACAAGTTTACAGCCAAGTAAGTAGAAGGTTTATTTAAAATATCATTCATAGCACATATTGACATTATAATATATCTGCTAATGATCAAACACAAAGGAAGATATAAGTGCACTTTACTACATATGCACATAAAAGAATATTACACATGACTGTTTTAAAATTATATGTTTTAAGTGCTGTGATATTAAACATTTAATAATTTGGCAATTTTCTTCAAAGGCAACTATTAAAATTAAGGGAGAAGAGGCCAAATGTCAGCTCTGCTGAACTCCTGCCTGGTCCTGAAGAGAAAGTATGTATGGGGAATGAGGACAAACCAATTTCTTAATTTTCTTGGACTAGATGAAGGTCAAATGTCTCCCACCATAAGATGGCTAAGTTCAGAGCTATTTAAGCTGAGGCCAGCTGGAGCTAATGATTCTTGATGATAAAAATCCGCTGGAATACTCTATGTCCTTCCTTCTACCCAACCCTTGGCAACAAATGACCCAGTTTTAGGAGGTATTCAGATTCTACATTTGCCCTATCTATATCTGAGCAATTTTGGACAATGAGGAAAAGCCTATCCAGGCTCTCTTGTTCACGCAGTCTGATGTTCTACGGTACAAAGGCTGAAACAGCACAAGTTATGCAAAGTTTGACTCTATGCCTGCTTAAGGTGAAAGGCATGGTTGCACACTGGTCTACAGAGCACAAGGAAACAGACGTACTGTGAACCATACTTTTTCATCTTTACATCATCTGTAAATTCAGAGTTTTTACCAGGAGCCATATCAGACAGCTTATATATCTCATTCAAGTGAAGGCTGCAATATTTACCAACCATCCCAACTGCAAAACCTACTATTTGAGATTAATGTCCCTGACCAGCAAATCTAGGGATGAGGCGACACAGTTAGGCAGAATGGAATTTTAGATTTGGTGCTGCTGCTGACCAGATCTGATAAAGGAGTTACAGAAGAGACTTTCTTAGAGAATACTGCTATCAGCAGCCAAGTTGTGCCAGCAGTAAGGGGAACACTCTGTTTCTTCTCTTTGAAATACAAGAGCACATTCCTGTGCTTGTTCCCCCATCTACTCCTAACACACACAGCAACTACTTTTTTGAGATGAAGCTCTATCCAGAATTTCTGTTTCCTTTTGCCACATTATTAAAGGCAGTGCATATCACTATTAATATATGTCTTCATCACAGTAGAACAGGTTCAATTATGGTTTTGAAAAGATGCCCTGTTTTAGGGGAAGACCTGTCCCTTGGGAGGCTGGGACTTGGCTGCAGGCCCTTCTGTCAGCTCCCTACCTAAGTCTGAAAGAGGCCTCATCCATACATGCATGTCTGAACTGAGGATCCAATACAATTTCAGTGGGAGTCTGGACATTTACAAGGTATTTAAGTATGTAACATGCTTACAGAATTGGACTTTAATTCCTCTTTAATTAGCCCATTTCCTCTCTCTCTCTTGCTACAGATCTGAAATTATCTGGATTGCTTCTAAATTGTATAATATTGCTTCTCTACTCCTGAAATACACTACAAACCTTTAAAAGGGGAGACTAGGAAATCAAAGAGACTCATGACAATTTCATAGGTTCCACTGTCAAAGTTCCACTTTTGTACATTGAAAGTCCAACCACTTTTCTTGAGAGCCTTACTATCAGAATATCTTTCTACCCAATATTTATCAAGTTCATCACTGACCAGGGTTTTGTTAACAAACGTGGGCATGCACAGACACACAACACAAACAAACTCATTTTGCAAAGGCAAGAAGTCAATTTTCACTGTACGCTTAAGATAGGGACTTGCTGTCTCAGCTTGATATGAAAGATACAGAGCATTTTCCTCAAAATTACAGCTATTCCTTTTTTTCCCCACATCACAATGAAGTTTCAATGAGTTAGTTTATCTGTGTAGATTGGTTTATGAATTGCATTAATTAATAACTGCATTCTTTGAAAAATGTAACCAGCTCTTTAGCATCTGTCCCAATCTTTTCTCTGTCTCAAATGACACTAAAAAAGGAATAAAGTGCACTTTTATCAGTAACGCTACTGCACCATAGGAACGTAAATGACAATTTGAAGCCTCTGAACACTGATTGCAATTGCTCCCCAGCAGCAAAAATAAAAAGTGGTTGTTTGGGTCAAAATCCCCAAACTGCCAGTGATACTTAAATATTTCATCTTTAAATATCAGCCAGACTAGTCAATAATTTAAAAGTTACCCATAACACTACTGCCTTGACTGCACTGCACTGTAGAGAAAAATAAAGATGATGACACAAGAGAAAACAGAACACATCACCTGACTCATCCACACCACATCTTAAACATGGTGAGGCCTAATTAACAATATGTTAGATAAAAATTGAAGGAAATATTCTTAAGTACCATATAGTGAATTGAAGTAATTCAATTCAATGTGCAAAAGTTGCTGCTGAAAAAACACAACGCTTGAGTAAGTTGTCCACAGAAAACTGACATATCTTTCTTTGGGCTTAGATATCCAGAAGAAACTTTGGAATTTCAAGCAACTAAACCTTTCCAGGTAAAACACCTAGGAAGAAAATATGTTAATAATATGTAATATTTGAACATATTACATATTAGTTACATAAATTACACCTTTAAACATTTGTGATTTTGTATTTACTCCAAAATCAACAAATAATTTTAAAGTCACAATTACGAGAAAGCTTAACTTACTACATAAGTAATAGTTTATTTACCAAAATATCATTTACCAAAAAAGTTTATTTACCAAAAATAATTGCCTATATGTATAACTACATACATCCACACAGGAGTGGGACCTTTTCCCTTCTGCCTGCCATATTTTGACCCAAGAACAAGGAAAGAGGGGAAAAGGCTGAGTCTTTACACTTCTGGAGCAATACTCCAAACAGTTATTGCTGTTCTTTCCTTCCTTAAGCAAAAGGAAGGGGTGGGATGGATATTGCAATTCTTATGAGTGCTTCTTGAGAAAAAGATACTGCAAGAGAAATTATGCTTACATTCCTGGCTCAACCAAAAACCAAAATCTGACTTTAAAGATGAATTACAGGTTAAATAATCAGCATTTTAAAATGTGTACTTAGCACTGTGGATAAATCTTATCCTGAAGATGATACATTTCAAAATTCTAATAAAAGATGATATCTGAGATATAAAAATGAACAATAAAATCACACATTTTACCCTACAAAAACAATAAAAACTAACTGCTCTGTAACATTTCAGTCAATATCGTAATGCAATCAAATTTATAACTTTGGTAAGGAGGCTCAAGAAAACCTAAATAAATTATTTCAAAAAGTATTATAGCAAGAAACACCTAAAGAAAACTAGATAAATATAAATGCAATTGATTAACTAAAGAAAATAACAACAAAGAATTGCTAAGAATGAAATGCTAGGGCATACCTCTACAGATCTGTGAGGGCAGTCACATAATTTACCAAACAGCAAGGTATCCCCTTGCCCAGTATGAAGGGCTCTGTTTACAAGACACAAAGTGTTCAGGCTTATAAGTGGTAAGCAGGATTGTGTGGGGCTGGAAAGACTTTTGTCCATCTCCCACTCCACACCAGCCCAAATGCTTCTTACCATGGCAACATTCCAGAGCTGCACCAGTGCATCTCCATGTCCACAGCAGAGATACACCGCCGGTTCTTGAGGAAACACTCTGCTACTTTGTGGGTTTTGCAAATAGAGTTACAGTGATTTCAACAACATTGTTTTGGTCTTATACCCTGACTTAGATCTGAAATTCAATGCAGTAATTTCTGGCTCATGTCGACTTTTTTTGTGAAATATAAACAAATACTGCCTTTTATTGTAGGCACTCGGTGATTCTGCAGCACTACTGGTAGCACACACACAGTGCACATAAACCGGTGTTTAGAGCAGCGTTACCACAGATGAATCCTAATCTGAATCCTAATCCCAACCTCATGGACCATTTCTTATCCCGTATTTGAAGATCAGTCACAAAGCTTCTTGAGTACAAGTAAAATTTGAATTATAAGGAATTTCAGGGTTCCTTATTTTCCTTACCATTTTGCATAGACACAAGGAGGGCACATAAACCCATGTAATCATTCAGTGAGTTGTGGTCTCAAAACACCCCTTTTCTTCTTTATCCTTTAACTCTATATAGAATTTGTGTGGACAAGTCTCATAATAAATTTATTTTAATTTATTTACTCAATGAATGATGTTTTAAGGCAATGCGGTCTTCTTATGGTTAAGCAATGTAAAATAAATATATGGCTTCAATTCTGTATTGCTGGGTACTAAAAATTAATTACATTATGAATTAAGTAATAATTCCACAAAATCATTTGTTAAAATCAACTAACAATATATCAATCATTATGCATGGTAATAACCAATTTTGGGGTGAAGGTGTTAGAAAGTATAACAAATAGTTCATAGCAGTGATATTTAATTTAAAAAGGTAAAAAAAAAGAAATCAAGTGTTTGAAAAACCTTCTGTCACTAAGCTGCCATCCAGAGCTGTAGCCTGGAAGTCACTTACAGACACCACACAGCCACAAGGTTGTTGGCACTTGGCTCTACTGAAAATTAAAAACATGAGACTAAAGGGGTAAAAGGGATGTGAAAATGCAGCCAGTGCATGCCACTGCTGAGTGTGTGCCATTTCATAGCCGTAATTTAAAGAGATCAGAAGGGGGAAAAATGAAGCCCAATAAAAATGGAAAATGTTAGATTAATGACACAGTCATTAAAACAAAAAAGGTGGAGTTATAAGAGGAATGGATCTTATTTGAATTATTGAAATTAAACAAGTTATTGTAACAATCATTCTAAAAACCACATTTTACTAAGTTCAAGGAAGGAAGAAAAAAAATAGAAATCTTCATGGGAATATTTCAAATTGTCAGCGGCTTTAAAAAAGTGATTTAAGATTTTCTATTGTATCTTCTCTTTCAATTTTAGAATTTTAGTTGCCATATATTATAATGGTATTTTAGCTATAAAAGTAGTTTTCCACTCACTGTTCTCTTGCCTTTCAAGGAGACAAACAGTTTTTCTTTCCTCTAAATGAGCACAATAAAATGGCTAAGCTGTCTAGGGAAAAAGAACCCAGACAAACTGGTGGTATAAAGCTCAACAGAAAAATGTGGTACAGAGAAGAGGCGATCTAAAGCATGTTTACTGTATGCCATGTAATTTATTCTACTAGTCATGTTAGAATAAGAGTTTCTCACTGCAGAATTATCATCAGGTTTTGTTCAAAAACAAACCCATTGTTACTGCTGTCCCTGACACTGTACCTTAAAGAAAGTGGGGGAGAAAATCTTCAAGCAAAACTGTATCATGAAAATAATAATTATGCAATAAATAGTTAAACAGCGATTCTAGAAATCTGGGGCCACATCCTGCTAAAATTTCCTACAAAACTGCTTCTATAAGCTCTATGCATGTCTATATGCATTTTAGTTGACTAATTTTCAGCACTTCAGTAAGTATTCTTCTATCTTCTTGCAAGCCTTCCTGATGTATCAATAGAACTATCAGTTATGAAAAGATTGATATCAAGAGTCATCTAAATGAAAAATAGAATAAAAATGCGAACTATGGATGCATTTAGAAGAACCAAAGCTTCACAAGATTTTCCTCTCCCTAGTTGATGTAGGCAAACCAACAGATTGTCTTTCTGTCAGGCAAACCCTGATGGAGATAAATGTAAAGGCTGGAGTGCATGCCTAATTTTTACACACAAGCTGCAACCAGACCATGGATTTATGCTTCAAGGCAACCAGATTTCTCCTTGTGTACTCTTACAAACTGCTGCTGCACTCAGTCCATCTTGTTTAAATGCCTTTAAAACCACAAACAGGCTCTGCCCCCTCCTCCACTCCTACTAATTATATACTTTTTGTTTGAAGAAGCAAGCCCTTTATTGCTCATAATTTTAGCTATCACTTGCTTGGGCACCTTCTGCAGTTCAATAGCACATAGTTAAGTGGATGAAAAGGCTAAATGTGATTGTCATTTGCAATTCAAGGCTGCATGTTCCCCCCCACACACCCCCAACACCTTAAACTTTCAAGTGCGGTGCTTGGATTTCATTTTAGAATACTGAATTCCTGTTGCAGGTATACAGTAGCTGTACATTCAAAACCTTTTGTCTTAAATTAAATATCTGTCATTTTTTAAGGCCAGAATACTGGCATAGGTTATAATAAAAACTAGCATCCAACCTGCAATTTTACAGATTCCATTGCTGGTGGCCATACATCTTTGATGGCAAAACTACATTGGTTGTAGCGCCATAAAATCAATAAATATTAACCTTTTCTGACACTTTCTGCACGGATGCTTTATCAGTTGCTGTCAGGTGATAGAACAGTCAGTGATGTACTGTATTTTTCGGCTCAGAACCAAAACCAAACTAAGAAATCAATGCAGATTAACAAACCTTTAAATACAAAAATTGGCAATGAAATTTTGGTTCTATACAATAAAAATTAAACTAAATCACAATACTGCAGAACCATAAATCTATTCCAAATATTTCTAAAAAAGTGTGAAATATTAATACAGTATTTCTAGGGAAAATTAATCACAACAATGGAATTAAATCAGTTTTATATTTCATGACTGACTTATCTATTACAGGTTATAAAATTAAAAATGTACCAAATAATACAAATCCTGTATCTCAGCATTGTTTAGAAACTCAGAGTTCTTGCCTTGCTGAGAGACACTCGTAACAGTTCAATACACTTAAAACTCAATTTCTAAACAATGCAAGCAAAACGAAAAAGTTTACTGGAAAGTGGAAAGACACCATTTAAGTTATCTCCCACCTCATATAACTGTAACAATAACCATGTTTAGACCTAAGCATCTTAGAAGCCTAAGGCCTTTAATTATTGGAAAATATCTTGCTGTGTACAATCCATACTACGGCAGGGTACAGACTGAAAACTTGGATTGGTTCTACTTCTCCCTGTCCTAAACACTGCAATTTCTTCTACATAACACTATACTTGTTTAGCAGAGCATTAGAAATTATGTTTACTTATGTGTAATTCATGTTAATTTTTTTATTAAAATATGAGCTAGTCGGGTAGCATGGCCTTTCCAAAACAGTTGAGACTTCTTAAAAACTACCACAAATCTTGAAAGTTTTGGACATATTTTGTTATTTCTTCAAATATGGAATCTGGTGCTAAATTCTTAGACAACAATGGCTATATGAGTCTATTTATAGTCAGAAAATCCCAAAAAATAAGGACTATAATTTGGCTCTATTCATCCTATCTATTCATCCTATATAGCCAAAGCCTATTAGAACTTACCTGTAGTTTTTAAATCTATTATCAAGTATCTTTCTAACAACGCAGGTGGAGCATTGTTGTACGGGCAACAATTCCCTTCTTTTCAAAGTAAGAGATAGCACCTGAAACACTAAAATAAATTAGTAAAACCTATGGAAAATACAGACATTAATGTTCCACGAAATTTTAGACATATATATGCCCAGTGAAGTCCGTAGCAGATACACAACAGTATTTGGAGAAACAGGGAACTGCTTTGGGAAAAGCAATGTAATGCTGTGGTATGCAAATGAAACATAAATTCAAATGCACTAAAAGCTTTATCAACATAAACTTTATATTTTAAACTGAAGTACAACTTTAAATTTGCTATTTCTTTCTATAACATCTGCAATTCTAGATTAGCCAAGAAAGAGATCTACTTCTGCCAATCAGCATCAGGAGCAATCAAATTGCAAATTCTACAATGATTTCTTTAAAAAAAACATGGGCAAAAATAACTTTAATCAGCTCAGTTTATCTGTTAATGCTAATATTGAAAGGTTCTGCATTTATTTTGAAAATCATCCTTAAGAAAATAAAGAAAGAAAAAGAAAAGCTGTGAATTTAAGAAAAGACAAAGTCTAGAAGTTGATAAAATTTAAAAATAATTTAAAAAATCATTATGCCTAAAATTCTCTCATGTCACAATGCAGACATTGCATTATAGCTTACTTCTGCATAGCAGAATCACCACAGAAAGAAGGCACTGACATTGCAAAGTGGATGATCTTTAGATTGGTTGCCACTTGTGCACCTGCACAGCCACCTTTAGAAACCCACTTCATACTGGAGTCTGAGTTGCCTTACATAAAAGCATCCCCCCCAAATCAATCCTTTTTTTCCCATTTTTGGTGACAAGGTGGCAGCTAAATTGAAGTACTTTCAGAATCAGGAGTTCTGGTATCTCCATCAAAGTGTCATTTGCTCTCTCTGCTTTTCCAAGATCCTCAGGACCCTTATACTGGTTATACCAAGTTACCATTTACCATTTACTCTCTGTCCCTGAGTACTTGGCCAGTATCCCAAATCTGACCCTATCTTTCTGCAATTGGTGTTGACTGTTGCATACCAGTCATCAGACATGACAATAGCTTCATTTATCAAAAATATTTTATTTTTTGTAAATTTTGGAATAATTGCCTTTTATAATTTTAAAACTGATATCTCAAGACATTACAAGAAATATATGCAATCGGTCACTTAGATAGCTGACAGGTTTTCAGAAAACAGCATATGCAACAAAATCCCCCCCACAACTACAACAGAGAATAGAGGATTGTGTTCCCCTTAGCCTTCTTGATCTGTACCACAAGGGCTGTGCTGAATTACAGATAACTGAGATTTCATTATTTTAATATGCTGATAAACTTCTGACTTCACATTTCAGGATTTTTGTTTGAGTGGACAGAAGCAAACACAAGTGGATCAGCAAATTTTACTGACAATTTTGATAGTAGCTGAATTTGCTCAGAGGAAGGTGGACCACAAAAGAAAAGGTCAACAGCAATTAATAGACCACAGAATATTATTCTAACAGTAAGGGTTTGTAGATAAATCCTTACCAGACGAGGCTAACTTGAGTTGACTAGAAGCAGCTTTATCCCACGGGCACTTTGTGGTGGTGACATGCACTAATATGTGAGGACTCCAAATGTTTCACCATGGCTTTTTCTTTTTAATTTTACATTACTCAAACATTCCAGAAACTACTAAAACTATTTTACTAAGTGTACAATTGGTTATTTAATAACTCCTAACTTCAGATTCTTCAAATAGAGTTCTGAATTTTGGATACATATGCCAAATCCAAAATCAATGTTACATTAAAAATGTTTGCCTAAAACCTTTCAATGTATCTTGAGATAACTTGATAATCAGTTTTGACTTTCTTTGCTATTAATAGATGCTTTCATTTTATGTTTTCTCTAGGTACTATTACTTCAAAGTAGGTAAATCTTTTCAATCTCCTAAAACCTGTTTTCTGAGAACTGTTATCTGCTATTAGTTTCCAGATTGAATAAGAAGTACCATTTTGGCAAGGTATAAAAGAAGTAGGAGCACAGTTTAGTGTGTAGTATGGTAGATATCTTAATAATTCTTTGTAAGTACATCATACACTGTAATCCCAAACACTTACAGAGCAACCCCCTCTTTTAACTACAGAACTACTAATAAAAACCTCTTCCATCAACAATAATCTAAGTTTCTGAAATGTTATTTAAGCAGGCATTATGACAATCAGTAACTGATCTTCTTTAAATACTAGAGAAGTCCTCTTAACTATACCACAGAAACCTGTCCAGCAACTCTGCTTTTGGATGTCAGGCACCTCCTCTACTTTCCAAAGCCAAGGAACCGGAACTGCACCCACTTAAACCAGCAGTACCTTTCACCCAGACATGTGGAATCTGAACCAGTGATCTCAATTGTCTGAAATACCAGAGCTTTTATTAATGCTCAGGTTCCTATACAATTTATATGAAAATTGCACTCACTTTAAGGTCTCTTTTTACTATCAGAGGAAATGATATGAAAATCATATTGTAATGACTCAGAGAATGAAAACATCTGTATTAAATCTGCAGTGGTTACTTAAGTATAAACCATTTCTTTGATGTTAGATATTGATGAGCACATTCTCATTCCAATAAATGCAAGACATGCATAAAATATCTTAAATTTAGAAGATGTACTAAGAAAAAGGGGTTCCCCACTAACTGGCCAGCTGGGAGTTAAGAGATATGATATCTGTCTCCACGGCTTTTTGACATGATACAAGAATTATAGACAGCCGACATGCAGTGTATTTGTATGAGATATAGTTTCATATTATGCTCTTATATGTTCACCAAGAAAGTGAAGCAATCTTTCTTCGGTGAGACTTCTACCTATCTTCATTTCCTTTAGTGCAAACAGTTATAGACAAGCTCCTCTCTGAACTGATAATTTTTTAGAGGTCATTCAGCCCATAATTTCAGGTCCTAGTCACCATCCTGATGGTCCTTCTTACGAAATTGGACCCAGTGGGAACGTTTTTTCCTTCTGCTTAGTCTATGGGTCAGCATTTTCCTTCCCTTGTACTTCTTAATTCCCTTAAGTGGCAATTATTTAAGGTAGAGTTAGAGAAGGTGCAATCTACATTCATCCAATAAAACCTAAATATTAAAAAGGACAGAAAAATCCAGCATGGTTACTAAGGATATATGGGAGAGCATTTAGCATTTGAAAGGTACCAAAGATCTGGTAAATGAAAAGATGGAAAAAATTATGAAGAACTATTGGAAGTAAAATAGAAATTAGAAGTACAAAAGAACATGAGTATCAGACAGACAAGGCATCCTACTTACAAAGGTCAAGACTCAAGATGCCATGTCAAGAAATTAATGGAAAGTCAGTGCAGCACACATTGGATTAATGAAAGCAAACAAAAAGGAAGTCTAGAAGAAATTTTAAAAATCAGCATGGAATTGCAACAATTTGTGATTCACTGGAGCGATTACTGCTGAGGGCTCTTCTCTTCACTCATGATCCAACGTAGTAAAGCACTGAGCGCACAACTAACACTGTGATTCAATCTCTCATACCTGTGTTCTGGCTTTGGCTCAGGTATTTAATTCATTTACTTCACAGTAGCTGGTATGTGTTGGATTTGAGCTGGAAACTGTGTCACAGGGATGATTTTGTTAGTCCAGAGCAGTGTTTGCACAAAGTCAAGGCCTTTTCTGCTTTCCACCCCACCCCACCAGCAAGGAGACTGGGGGTATACAAGGAGTTTGGAGGGGACACAGCCAGGACAGCTGACCCAACTGACCTAAGGGACATTCCATACCACATGGCATCATTCTCAGCATGTAAAGTGGAGGGGAAAAGAAGCAATGGGGTGGGGATGTTTGGAGTACTGGCATCTGTCCTCCCAAGCCACCATTACATGCCATGGAGCCCAGCTTTCCTGCAGATAACACCTGCCAGCCCACGCAACGTGATGAATTAATTCCTTGTGTTGCTTTACCTAATAAACTGCCTTTATCTCAGCCTAGGAGCTTTCTCACTTTTACCCTTCTGATTCCCATCATCCCTCCACTGGTGGGAATGAGTGATTGGGCTGTGGCACTTAGTTGATAGCTGTAAACCACGACAATGTCGTCACTTTTCTGATTCTGAAATTATTTGCTATTATTTGTGCAGTAACGAAGCTATGTCTAACAAGCAAGTAATTCTGTGTAACTTATAAAAAAATCTAAAACTCAAACAAAGACTTGCAAGCAGATTTACAAATATTAATCATTTAAGCTATTTATCACGAATTATTTCAGTACAGGTGGTTGGGATGCTAGTAACATCTCACGGGAAGAAAAACCATAAAGTGTCCCCTAAATAATGCACAGCCACAGAGAAAGCCACCAAGAGGTGGTGGCATTATGCAGGCAAAATACACCCTGCTATGATTATTTGAAAGAGAGTGCCCATAGGTCTTCGAAGTACTGTTAGTTCAACTCTGCAAGTGATGAAATAATTAGTTCATAATGGAAATAGCACAGTTGAGAAATTTATTGTTTAGGTTTATTTATAGATACTTATTATTTACATTTTCATTGTAATTAAATTTTTAAAAAATATTTATACCACAGACTGGAAATATATAATTATTTTCAATACAGTTTAAATATATAAGTTGTTTAATAAGTTTTATCTACAATATATATTAAAAATTTACCACACATTTCATTCCATTCTTCAAGTTGCATCATATATTTATTTTATACTTACTTTAATGAAAATAAAAAATAAGATCTTTATAGTTCTTAGAACTCCAGCATAACTTCCCTGGATGACAGACTAAGAGATCTAGACTTTAAAAAGTATAATAGGAAAGCAATTTAAATGTTCAGAGTATAGGGCAATCTCCACATAAAAATATCCTGAATTATTCCTAGGTACTATACATCTTTATTTTTTTATTCCTCCTATAAGACTATTATCTTTCTTTTTGTTTGTTTGAAAAGTTTTATTGATGACCTTGTTATCCCATTTTTTGGTGCTTTTCTCCAGATTTTAATATATTGATATTCCAATACTAGTATTTCCTTTTATTATTTACATTTGCCACAGACTATTATGCATATATATCTTCTAGCACAATTAAATATTTTTGCCTTTCTAGATGTCTGTCATGTCTTAAGGGCTTTCTTCTACTTCTGCACTTAAATATTTCAGCCTTGCTTTAAAAGTTTTATGTTAGGATAGCCTATTTTTAGCTCCAAATAGGCAATAATGTGGCTCGTTCTTCATGAAGGATATTTTACCTATTAATATAATGAAATAGTATCTTGGAGTAAGATTACCTTCTTTTCAGCGGTGAGCCTGACATCCTTGCAGAGGCACCAGTCTTTATGGACACCAGCAGGGATCTGGCACGGGCAAGGCAAGGAATTTGCAAAGCAGACGCCCGTCCAAGGGTGTTTTGGGGGCAGACACAAGGTGGGCATTAAGGGTTCAACAAAAATTCAGACCTGAAGAGGGTTTCTCTATCGTCCACTATGGCACAGCCCCCTTGCAGGCCAGCCAAATGGTTCCCAACTTTGGAAACTAGAATGCCACAGAGAGGAACGACAGGACGGGAGGTGCACACCAACACCCAAATTAAATATTTAGATAGGGGCAAAGAGATTTATCTGCTCAGGAGCAATAGCTCACACCACAAAAATTAGTTGCCCTGTTACAAACTGGGATAGTTTCCAGGAAAGGAACGATGACTGCCAGGAGGGCTGTGGACAGAAATGCACTGACAAGCCAGCAGGACTGTGACTGCATGGTTCTGGTGCTATACACAGTATGGAAACCCCTGCGCAATGGCCCTGCAGCTTATGGCACACAACAGGACCCTGCTACATCTCCACTGAGCAGAGGCATTAAGAGGTGCTCCAGACTTTAGTCTAGGCAGTATTTTCCCTTTCCTTTAAAACTATATTCTGAACGTTTTTTCTTTAGTGAAACTGATTGGCTTTCATTCTTATCTGAGAATACCATTCACTTGAAGGATGTAACTAATATTAATAGTGGTGGGTTTTGAATATTAGATGATGTAATATTTGCATCAAAATATTTCAACACCTCCTTTCATGTCACTCAGCAGGAATATATGCTGATTGTTCAGGAAAAGCAACTAAGGAACTAATGGAGTCCCTATGCTCTTCAACAGCAGCAGAAAAAGCTATATCCTAGGGAAAAAAAAAAGACAAAGTACTTTCATGAACTCAAGTTTTTTTTCTACTTCACTTGCTACCTGGAAAGAACCAACTCTGATGTCATGACCACCCAGATAAATATACTGGCTGTGGAAGCTCTGCTGGATATACAATGCCTTCTAATAAATGACAGCTCTAAAAAAAATTACTTTGTTTTTTTCTTTTTTTAAATACAGATTCATCTTTCCTGAAACACAATAATACATAATCTACATATGTTAAAAAGAACCTGGCTTTCTCCTTTACAAACAGAAAATCATTTATACTAGGTTTTATTTCAAGCACACACTAAAATTATTATTCTTCACAAAAGAGGAAAGGGAGTGTCTGCCAATCAACATGACATGCTATTGAAAGGCTGGTACTAATAGCTATGACAAGAGAAAACCTGTTTGAAGCAGAGCTGCTGCTGATCTTTTTTTTTTTTTTAAAGTATACCAGCCACCAAAAATAATGTTTTATCTGACTAGAAATCCAAGCAATATTCTGCTGCTGTAAAAACTTGCCTGATTTGCCTGTATGTAGCAATGACAATTTTAATATTGTTTCAAATGACAGCGTTTAAAGTGTTTTATTTAAACAGTGATATAGACTAAGAACATTAACTATTCAAAAAAAAAAAGTTAAATACTCTTGCAAACAAAACTGTGTATCTATTCTTTGGAGGTTTTATATCAGATATAAATTACAAGTTTGCATAAGTACTCAACTGACTTGTTCTATTGCTCAACTGACTATTTCCATTGCTTCACAGATAAATAGCATTTACTGATTTTATATTTTTGTAGTTTGATAAATTCAGAGAGTATAAGAGCAAACAGGCTTTTATTATTTCATTTTTCCTATTTTTTTAACTCTATATTTTCTACTAAAGAATCAAAAGACACAAAAGAAGGGAGTAGCAAAAAAAAATTAGAAGTAGAAAAGCACTAGGATACTAATATAATTGCTATATTATCAGGTTCTGTGTGTCCAATTCCCATTCTGAATAAGTCTGCAGTTTCCATTTGGCAATACAGTTATACCTTGATAAAATCACATAATAGATCACACCATAACTTTTAGCAATCAATTTTTTCTCTTAATAATTTGATAAATGTAGCTGTCAAGTGGGATAAAGATCACAATTTTGTTTGGGATTAACTATTTGAACTTTCAGAATTCCATTCATGAATATTGCAACTATTACAACTGATAGGATCAAACTTTTGTCCCTTGTTGATGATGCAATCATGCTGCAGGTTGCTGGTACAGCACTGTTTCTCAAAAGCTAAAGAAACTGAAAGAGAAATGTGTGGAAAGCATGGCCTTTTGAAAAGTGCACTTAAAGTTTGCAAAAATACTCTTGAAACTATATAAAAGAGGAGACAATAACACAGTAAGGGAACTGCCAGGGAAAAGAGCAGAATTTTATACGGATTCTTCAAAAACATTAAACAAATAAATAAATGTATGGTACAAAATATTTTATCAAGGATTGATTGATATACCAGAAACAAATAGTTTAAGTGAGTGTATTTCTACTTTAGGCTCAAAGAGAGTAAGAATTTAGCACTGATGATGTGAACGTTGCCTCTCTGAGAAAGAACACTTTGGGGGACTTACCTGTCTCCTCAGCTATTCCACTGCTGTCACAACACCCAAACACTTTAGATTCACAAATACAGCCCTTACCAGGAGGCTGTAGATTAACACTGTTTGAAGATTTAAGAGGAAAAAGGACTATTAGATAATAGTCTGACTTCTGGTATATCAAAGCCCCTTTATGTTTTGCAGTGAACCCAGCAACCTTGGGCCCTCCTAAAACCTATTTTCCAGAAAGACATCCAGTCTTCTCAAGGCTCAAAGGAACA
Organism: Leptocoma aspasia; assembly: GCA_013399835.1. Lineage (NCBI taxonomy): Eukaryota > Metazoa > Chordata > Aves > Passeriformes > Nectariniidae > Leptocoma > Leptocoma aspasia. The sequence continues at coordinate 471,778 of VXAX01002903.1, read as the reverse complement.
GAACAAGAATAATTTCTTTTGCTAGTTGCTGCCAGAGCTCAATTGACCTCATATTTAAGTGTTTGCACCTTGTTTCTCATTTCAATTTGTCTGACTACGCTTTCAGTAACTGATTTTTCTTAGGCTTTTCTCAGCTAGACTAAGAGTAGCTCATGTCTGATATTTTCTCCCTGTGAAGCAACTCATACACTATAATCAAGTACCTATCTATCATTTGGTCATGAATTATGTAACTCTTCATGAAGACTAAGCGTTCAATCACCACGTAGGCAGCCAACTGCCAAAACACAATCGTCACGATCTTTGTTCTGTGAATGCCCAACCCCAGAGGCACCTATAATTTTCACAGAGGCACAGGCACACAAAGCTCTACTTCCAAGCATTCCCCAAAACATGTCTGTGCAGAGTGGGGAAGCAGCTCACACTTTTAGTTCTGTCAGCATCCATAGGAGTAAGTGATCCTCCACTCCTACTCATGGGGCTATGGGTGGTAGACTCTCTCACCACATGTTGGAAAATCTGAGTGCTTTGCAAGCATAGTATCACTGTCACAGGAAAAAAAACAAAACAAAACAAAACAAAACAAAAAACCTTAACGAAGAGTACAATGAATTGAGCTGCCTTCACTGTTTCCTTTTTTTTTAAATGACTTCCAAGAAGTATTTGGCATGACTGCTAATTCTAAATTAAACATCACCAAATCTTCTGTTCAATGCCTTAAGCATTTCCCTAATCACATAGTTGACTGTCGTGAAGCCATTTTCCAGCAAGAGCTTTGTGACTTAAACTATGGAACCATTGCACCTATTTTGCACATGAGGAAACTTGTACAAAAAGCAGGACCATTATACCTTTTGCTCAGTGAAAACTGGGTTATTCTGGTTTTTAGGGTTGCATTCGTTCTTGGAAATCATCTCCACTTTTTACAGTGGAGATGGATATGGGAAAAAACTCTCAGTATCACTGCATAACTTTCAACATTATCACAAAACCAATAATGAGCAAACTGCTTCCCTTCTCTCTGAAGAGCTTTTTGCTTATGACCAGTTTAGTATCCACAGAAGGCTACTATGGCACACTGAAAGATGCCACAAACTCTGCAGCTATTGGAATAATGGAGGTGTTCAGGCATAGATACTACACTGTTTGGACATAAATAATGCATCACAATAGTATCACAATGTTTGTAAGACAAGAACTCCTAAATGATGAACATCTAGTTCAAACTGAAATTATCACTACCAACTGATGCTGCTCCAAAGTAGACAAAGCTCCAAGAAAGAAAACTGGAATACTGATCCCTTGCAAGATCTACCACAGTTATGGACCCTTCTCCTGACCCATTTGACAAACTATTCAGGTTCAGTTCAACTCACTATTGTAATGTAGCATCAGTTAGAATAAAATGCATTCAAGAATTTTGGAAATGCAATGCACACAGGAATCAAATTGTTTCTTCAGCTGGCTTTGAGACTCACAATTCAGACAAGCCCACAATAGGAAACTCATTTTTTAAAATCAAATAATCTAATTTTTAGAAAAATCACTGAAATGATAGTCACCAACATGATATGACAATTCATTCATCTATTGCATTCATTTTCCATTTGTAATGACATACATTCAGATTTGCACATGGATAACAAGAATGTACATAAACAGCTTCCCCTAGAACCAAATTTCTATCACTTAAACCTTACCTGAAGGATTCCTGTGCTTTCTAGTAAGCCCAATCCTGTTCTTAGAACAGCTATAAGATCTATCAGTATCTTAAATGTGGTTTTAAAAAGGAAATAAATTCATATTGTGGATAATGGGTAACAGTCTCTGGATTCCTGGCTTTTTTCCCAACAAAATTTCAATTGTAACACAGACCTTGAGAAAATGGGTCAGAGAATATCAAGGAATAGGCACCAGGCTCCTACAGAACAACATACAGACATTTTAAAAACAGATTTGATGATTCATATAAAAATTAAGGTTAAATGCATAAACTGGTATTTGAAGTATGGCCTAGAAAATTCAATTCACAATTTTATGTGCACTGCATATATCTTTGTTGGCTTGTGTGCATCAAAGGCCTGTTGCTCAAATGTAGTAAATTTTGAAAGTTAAAGACAAAAGTATAATCCAGAATGTTATTGTTTTAAGATATCTAAGATTTATAAGGAATATAGTTGTACTGTTAAATAACTCCCTCTATGACAGAGGGAACCTGTGCCAAAAAGAGGAAAGAAAATCTGAAGACATGGTTTTTTGGCATTTCTATATATCAATTTAGAACAGAAGTGCTATCACCCTGCAATTACAATATCATCCTCACAAATGTAAAAGCCAACTTCTTTTGCCTTCCATCTTCCACAGCCTCTCCCTTAGAAATGCAGCTTCCTCAAGCTCCTTACTACCACTGACCCTATAGAGCAATATAGTAGCTGCCAAAGAAAGCTAAATAGAAACTAATATTAGAGCATTATATTATTGTAGCAGGGCATCTCACTGCCCACAAGAGCTTATCTGTTGTTTGTTAACCAGCCAGGTAACTCAAACAGGACAAGCTGTTTTACAGTGAGTTATTTTGGCACCATGGGGTTAACATCTCCCAACTGCCAATATAAGTCTTATTAATGGAAGTGAGATCTGGAAAGATAAGCCAGACTTTTGACAGACAGATATTCACTTTAAAACCACACCAAACTTCCACAAAGCAGTCATTTTCTGTACATTTCTCTGGGAATGTGTGGAGTTTCTCCCATGAGTAGGAAGACCTGCTTTCTGGTTATTCCCCAGGGATTAAGGGAAGGAATGTGCACATTACCATGGTTTCAGTGATAAATTAGATTTGACTCCTAATCAATACTATTTCTTTCCCTAGCTATAATATAGGTACCTTGATATTGTGCATTTTTATGTTATGCTGTAATCTACTAGTAGTTCTTTTAAGTTTATACTGTGTAGTAAGTGATTCTGATTAAGATCTTTTATCTACTATCTCTTGTCTGTTTAATAAATAATTCATTTTATAAATAGATCTGGCTTGCCATCATTAGAACTTGCAGGCCAGGGTGATTCCTTGAACTAAAACTGTTGCCCAAATCTGAGGCTAAGGTTTGTCTGAAGCTTCCACCCTTCCCGTAACAATTACCAAGAACATTAAATTTCAATTTGAAATCCAACTGTCAATCTTAATTTCACAGACAAGAAACAGACTTGACTTTTACTCCCAGTCACATCCTAAAGGTACCCCACAGCTCCACTCTTGATGAGCTGTGGTGAAGGAGTTTCTGCCTGTCCTGCAAAGTGGCTGGAGTTGGTGTCTGTCTCTTTGCCAGTGAAGTGACTTATTCTATCTGCCCAAAGAAGCAAAAGGGCTGGCTTTCCTGTACAAAACAATATTAGAACATAAAAGACAGACAAATATGTTTAAGTTAAAAGAAAAAAAAATCAATCTTGTATGACACTTTCATACTCCTATCATCCTAAGGGGTTCTATGTCGTGTTGTAGATTCTCTGTGGGTGCAGCCAATGACCAATAAGTCATCAGTAAATGTGAACCAGACACAGAACAAATCTTATTTTTATAAGGGATGTTAGCCAGGGCACAGGAGTTGTCCTTCATTCCTCTAAAAATCTTCTCTAAAACCTTTAACTCTCTAATGTCCAGCAGTCAGAAATGGATGGAAAAGAAGAAGAGAAACTTCCTTTAATTTAACTATGGTGTGAATACACAATTATCATCCAGGTTCCTCTTTCATAGTGTTTCTTTTTGAAAGGAAAATACAATATCATCCTTTCAGCAATGGGATTATGCAAACAATGTTTCAAGACTTTTGTTGTATACCAGTTCTAGGCGAGCCTGGCAATAATTAGGCGACAATCTGTTCTTGCCAGTCCTAATATATTTGCACAGTACCCTGTTTAGTGCAAGGGGATTTCTACAGTATAAGAGTGAATGTATAGAAAAGAAATATCATTAGGATACAACACACTGATGACTGGTTTCCTGTGTTACCAAGACAAGCAAGCTGAACAGTTTTAACCACAGCATGCTGCAACGAACAATTGATTTACCCAGAGATAGTCTTGAACAAATAATGGGAAAATGTACATAAAATGTTTTTAATTTTGGAATGTTAGTGATTCTATCACTGTTACGGCTCTCTATTATATCTGTCTATCTGCCTATTGAAAGCATTTGATGTTTTCATATTAAGTGGGATTATTGTAGTAAAAATCCAACAGTGTCTGGATTTAAGCTCTGAGTTGAATATTCATGTGCTTTAGTGAGAACTATGGTGAAATGTGATCAGTTTTCTGACCTATTTTGAAATTGGTATTCTGCCAACTGGCATTTTGTTTGCACATCCAGATATTATCCACCATATGCTGACATGACATGATGATTGGTTCCAAAATGAAGTGGAATACTTGGCAAATAGAAATATATGGTACAAATAATACACTGCCTCTAGTCAGGAAAGCAAGCAGTCATTTTGAGAAGTGAGAGGTTTTAAAATAACTACAGTGTACATACTGCACAAAGCTGAATGAAAACTCTCCAGGTTTTGCTTTTTTACAGGTATGAAGGTATCAAAAACTATTATATTAATTCCTTACACAAGATTCAAATCTGACACATGAGTACTAATAGTAGTAATTCAATGGAAGATTAATTTGCATCTCAGGGAGACTTTGGCCCACATAGCTTCTTCCTCCTCTGGATTCCCCAACTCTTTCTTCTCACCATCTGTTCTTTTTTCCCACTGCTCTGACTTGTCTTTCCACTCAGTGATGTCTAAGTTATTTGCCTCTCCTGCATTAAGATCACATTTCATTCAAGCTCCACACTCATTTTGTATTATTTCTCCTAACCTCCTACCATTGAACTCTTTACTTTTTTCCTAACTTGATGCTTCCATTAATCTTCTGCCTTCCACTCTGAACTGTAGAATCTATTAAAAAAAAAACCCAAAAACCAAATAAAACCCCAAAAACATGTTCCTGAACAGAAAACACACCATCTCTTTTCTTTTAATTCCTGTTTCCAAAGCAATGTTTTTCTTTTTCTTTTGCATTTCTCCAGTGACTTCCATGTGTGTGCTCTCTAACACAAAGCCTGAAAATATACATCTAAGTTGTTGGTTGAGCTCTGCTATTCTATCTTTTAATGAGGAACAGTCTACTTTTTTGTAATGAAATCTAAGAATTTTTAAAGCATTAATTTGCCACTGTATTTCCAATGGAATTTTGTTTTTCTGTTCTTGGGGGAATAGCATAGGCAGAGGGACTTAATAAAAATGTTAAAAAATATTTCTCTCTAAAAATTCAGTTAGATTTTAAACTGAGGCATCTAAATAGCATGCACTTCTGATGTTTATTGAACTGCAGGATTTGTTTGTGTAACATGAATAGATTTCAGTGCTGAATGCATAATCTTTAACCCTGGAAAACTTGAAGAGGATTAAGCCCATTAAGAACCATGTTCCTCTTCAGAATAAATTATAATAACTTCTTGTTTTGTTATTACCATCATTTAAGCACTACATTTAGAAAAGAATTTGTAAGCAAAGGGAGGAAGGACCTTACCAGCATGCAAGTATGCCAGATCAGGATTTTCAATGTCTGGGTGTAGTTCTTTCAAGTGGTTCCGAAACTCCACAGGGATATTTGTTCCATAGTCACACCTAGGACAGTTATACATTTTTACTCCTTCATGCTTTCCTGTATGCAAGATGTGTTTACGGATATTTTCTGCACAGTTAGACCTAAACAGCAATGAAAAAAAGAAAAAAGATATATGCTTATTTTCTACTAGTGGTTCAAATAAAACCTAATGTTATAACAGAAAATCAGTAGTCATCACTCATTTTTCATTATCTGTAGATTTTTGCATCCTCTTAGGTTTTGCATAAATGTTGTCCTTTGCAGGAAGGCTCCCAAAGCTGTTTCAGGTTAACTGAACATTACATCTGAACCAGAATGACTGATTTGTTACATTTACAGAATTTCTATTTTTCTCGTGGTAGTCAGTGATGGATAGAAATTAAGCAAAAGTCTGTATTTAGCAAAACTGAAATACACAAATGCTTATAATATTCCCAGTGGAGCTCACATGAACCTTTCCTACACAGTTCCTAAATTCAACAGGAGTTGCTGTGAATGATTTTTGCAAGCATGTTCCACCAACTTTCATCTTGCTGTGTGAACTGTTCCTAGGAAAGAGAATTGAGTTGTTCAAGTTTACATGTTTTTGAAAATACACATGGATTCTGGTTTACATCTTAAACACAGCTATTGTGAAAGTAATGGAGTTTTCATGCACAAAAGTCAGATTACATATACAATTAGTTTAACATATTTCAAAGCAATATTTAGAATCATATTTCTGAAAAAAGTAGTAAGAAAAGACTTCCCTTATGCACAGAGAGATCCATATGGTAGTAATTTTTAATTTCTAGTCTTTAAAATTTTCCAGTCTAATTACAAAATTATTTTGCATTAGAATTTCCTACTTATTCAAACTCAGTGATGAATCCTACATAAAATACACTGCTGCTCCATTTATTTCAATCAGAAATAGTCAGTATATTTATTTTTGACTCAAAAGATGAGAACTGTCCATGTGTATCATTGCTTTGGGGTTTTGTTTATTGTTTAGACTTTCTTTCTAGCATATACTATTATTATTGCCAAACTAAGAGCAGTAATTCAGCCTAATTGAAAAAAGTAAAAGCACTTGTGTAAATTACATAAATGCATAATACTTCACACATACTCAAATAAGACCACTGTAGCATTTTGGGCAACTGGTTATATACCCGTCACTGATAGATATTCCACAGTAACAGGCACCTAAAAAGAGGACCCCCAAAATAAACTGGAAGTAGCAGCTTGAAGTTCTGCTGGAATGCTTGTCTCTCTCTCGGAAATGGTCATAGTAAAGTTGGTATCTGCCTTACGGTGCTGCCAAAGCTCACCCTCTGTCATGTCCATCTGCTATATACTGGTATAATGATCAGATGCCTGAGAATGTCAGAGAAGACACTTATCACTGAAAAATATAGAAAATATTGGTCCTCAGCATCTTTCTGGATTCAGCCCTAAAAAAGTTAAAATGCTCATAACTGTTGTTAAAATGAAATATGTATTTTACAAAAAAAAAAAAGGAAAAAAAAGGTAGTATATACTGCAAAGAAAGCAGGAGACAATCTGGTAACCTTCTATCATGGGTTATACTTTAAAGGGCAGTAGATTAAAGCAGAGCATACCAATCTGAAATAAAATACCTGTGTTCTTTTAGCTCAGCTCTCATACTATGTTAAGGAAAGATATAAAACTTTTTACTTTGAAATATTTCTGTGAAATATATAAAGGATCTGTGGAAACCTATGTAAGAGTTGTGAAGAAAACCCAGCCTGCTCAAGCCATAAAAGGCCAGTTCTATCTCCTTTGATCTGGAATTTGCTCCAGCTACTTTAAACAGAGCAATCCTGAAGCCTCATTTATTCAGTCATCAGTAAAAATCTGTCTCTAAACACACCAACATACAGATATAAAAAATCAAAACACGTATTTTTCCACGTGACAAGGCCAGGAAGGCTTAATCAGAAATAAGGAATTAATCAGAAATAAGGAAATAAGGACCACAAAGCATTACAAATGGCCCCTCATATTAGGTTGCAAACCAGCAATTGCCTTCATAAGGTAAACCATGATGGTAACAAGTGGCAAATCCAAGCACTTTTGAAGCCAAGTAATACCTTTAAATATGACAGGACAAAAGTGTACTGTATATAAATTTTTTTTTAATTATTCAGTGTGCTTTGAATGTCTGTTTTATTAGGAGTCTTCTCCCAAGTACTGTACAAGTATGTTGTTACATGTATGACACAAAACACCCCCACCAACACATTGTGTGTGCAGTTACATCACTTCATATCGTGTAAGTAAACACAGAGGTCTGTGATTTTAAACAGCACTGTATTTTTATTAAAGCTATCTCATGACAAGAATATAACTAAAACATTATAATGTTGCAATAGTGATGAGAGTTAAGCTTTTGACAGGCCTTGTATTATAAGATTTACTTTTAGGTGTTTATAAACCTTGAAATACAGATTTCCTTTGTTCTGAAATTTGGAAAACAGAACTCAGTGCAATAAAAATCATTTGAGGAAAGTCTTTCTGGTTTTTGAGTTCCAGTCTGAATTACAGCCACAAACAAATTAATGCAGGTATTAGGAGACCGGCCTGTATTTCAGTAAAGCTACAGTAGAGGTTTTTAAGTTAAATTACTATTACTATTACTATTATTATTATTGCTTCATGTAAGCATGCTTTCATCCTTATGATCCATTTTTAAAATCAAATCTATATATTTCCGTCAATTCTGTTCACGCTCTTAAGTAACAGGAAGAGAACTCATTAGAGAGACTGTAGTCTAAAGCTACAGTCAATGAGTTTATATTTAATTCTGATGTAGAGAAACACAATAAAAAATTTATTTTTATTTCATGCCTTGCACTAAGTCTTCTTATTAGATGTGAAGAAAGGTTTGAGACTTGATGCAAACCCCACAAAAACCCTATAAAGGGAAGAGGGAGGCCTGTATGGATTTTTCAGTGTCTTGTCAGTGCTATACACAGTGAAAGAGGAGATGGAACACGTTGCTAAGGTACATTGCAGATGAACAGGAAATACAAGGAGCTGAAAATCTCAGCCCATACTTCCCATGCAACAAACCTGTATGACCTCCTCCATGAAAGACTGATATACTGGGAAGGGCATAGGCCTACTTTCCACATCCAGGAGAGCTCCCACATTTCTGTAAAGGACAACACTTTGAAATAAGGGAGACAGATGGTAAGATTCTCCTAAGAAATGTAGCTACTGCTTAAGATGAACAGAAAACCTCTTCTGGAAAAAGACAAAAAGGGGCATTTGTCTCTAATGTTCATCACACAGCGATGAGTTCCCATTGCTGTTCTAGCTGCACATTCCATGTTGCCATTACAAGTCCATTCCTACCAACCACGTACTTTTTTCTGCTCTCAATAAATTAAAGGTTGCTGCATATTCAAGTATCATAAACTGGAAATTACTTGTCAATTGTAAAATGGTAATTTAATCACAGAATCACAGCATGCTAAAGGTTCAAAGGGACCCCTCAAGATTGTCTGGTCCATCCCTGCTGCTCAGGAAGGACAACCCATGGCCAGTCGCCCAGGACCATTTTTAGGCAGCTTCTGCATATCTCCAAAGATATCTCCCACCCTCACTGGGCTACCTGTGTCAGTGCTCAGTCACCCCAATAATGGAATTGCATTTCCTGATGTGTTTCCTGTGTTTCCTGATAGAGGAAACCTCCTATCTTCCTATTTGTACCAACTGCCTCTTGTTCTGTCTCTGGGTACCACTGAAAAAGAGCTTGCCTTCCTCTTCTTTAAAGCTTCCCTTCAGATATATGTGCATACTGATGACATCCCCTGAGTCTTTTCTCCACGCTGACCAGTCCCAGCTCTCTGTCTCTCCTTATTTGAGATGCTCCAATTACAATTTATTCAAGTTTTCAGTGGTCATTGAGCTTGCACAGGCATCATCCTGTGACAAGGAATCGCGATGCCCCGTTCCACAGCCATCTGCACCCTTGCCTCTTAGCTCTATTGATTCACTTTGTTGGGAGAGTGAAATAAAGTGGAAGGTTAGGAGCTGTATAAAATGGCCAGACATTTTCTCAACATGAGAAGCTGTTGCCTCTGTTTACTTTGCCTTCCTTTTCCTATTCTTATATATATATATGCTTCAGCTCTTTTACTAAAAAAACCAAAAAACACCATGGCATTGTGCTAAGAGCAAGAAACAGAGTGCCTGGTCCACAGAAGAGTGGAAAATCATGCTTCTGGTGGATGGGACAGAAGTCCTCATAACTGCCTTCTTCCTTAACTCAAAAATTACAGTTGTTGCTTTAGCCCCTAAAAGGTAGTATTAGTGCCCCTATTTTCTCCATTGCATTGGCAAGCTATAACATGCAAAAGACCAGATTCCTCAGCAAAACTAGGCCTACCCCACAGCAGCACTGTTCAGGGGTCTGGGATGGCAGAGCAAAAACATTCACTTTGCAGGTGGCAGAGATGAGAGTTCAAAGTCAGCAGCAGGGAAACATGGGTGGAACAATGAGTCTTGGAGCACATCTGTGCTTGGGGGGAAAATAATCAGCCTGAAGTGCTGTCTGCAGTTACCATTCCCCCATCATCTCTTCCTTCTTTCCATTCTTGTGGAGCTCAGCCAGCCAGTCCCACCAGCAAGCAGTACAAGCTGTGTGAGGGCAGGGATGTGGGCATCCCTTCTCTGTGCAGAGGGACTCATCCCCAGCCTTGTGGCTGGATGCAGCAGGTTGTGCTCTGCACTGCCCTCAGCCAGCAGCCCTGGTTCAAGCAGCCTCTGTAAACAGCCAAGTTCAGTAGTTAACTGCAGACCCGTGGCTGCCCAGTACCAAGCTATTTGCTGTCCTTGTCTTTTACATGATGTTTTGGATAAAAATCATGAAATAAGAGAAATTCACAAAATATCTGTCAATTCTAGATATGCCCATGCAGAATAGGAATGTTTCAATATTTTTAAGGGTTTTCTACATGAGAATACATTAGCATTATATTAAACAGCTAAATGAAATATTGCAGGAAGTAATCAATTTTTTTTTCCTATTTACTAATAAGAAACTGAAATTAGAACACTCTTCCATTATGCAGTGCCTGACATTTTCAGAAAGATACTTACTGCAAGACATGGAAATGGAAAGTTTCAGAGGTGCAAATGAGGCAAAATGTTAATTATCTAGTCCACTAAGTTTTAAAAATTTTAGCACCTTGTAGGACTCTTATTTGCACAAAATAAACCTTTTTCAAAAGGTCTTCTCCAGCACACTAGGTATAAACACCCACTTTCTGCAGAGAAATGCATGTAATGTAAAGGACTTACGGCAGCTCCATTGACATCACTATTTACAACATAAAAACAAACACAGTGACACAACCAACTGATTGAAAAGATTTCTATTTTTCCCATTTGCCAGTTTGAATCAAGTTCACTCTCATATAGGCAGCATTCTGAAGGTCTTCTGCATCCTTTATACCCTGCTATGCAACCTGCAAGTACAGAGAAATTGCAGCATTTTGACAGAAAAATAGCGAAGTCTCCAGATACTTCCTTGCAGAAATAAAAACAATTATGATGAAAGAAAACTTCTCAATAAAGCAATATGCACTATTGTAGATTCTCAGCCTCAGTTATTCACCAAATGTTCGCAGGTATTTCTTTCACAGAAAATGCCATCTCACTTGGAAAACTGTCTTTAAATCAAAATTGCAATAATGTAATTACACTAGTAAAGGAGAGCCATAGATTTTTAGAAACCCAAAGTCATACGGAACATTTAGCTTGACCTCACTGATAGCACAGTTCATAAACATTTGTCCAGTGATTCTTTTCTCAAACCATAACCCTTTTGGTACTAAAACATGGTTTCTGATGGAGACCAATAGGGAGTCCTTTGAAATTATAGGCAAATTACTCTTCAGTTGATCACTCTCCCTTTTACAAACTGTCTTATTTCTTATCCCCCTGCAATCAGCTAACAATACTACATGTCCAACACACCTTGCTTGGCTGTAGAATCTCCTGATACCTGGACTTCCAGTGGAAAAGCTATAGAGACCAAGTTCCTTTCAATTCACTCTAAGGAATCATCAGGTTCTCCCTATATTCTTTCCAGTTGCTTTAAGCTTTGAATTCACATTTCACACCAGTGCTGCATACATGGATGCCATGACTTTCCCCATGCTCAGCACTCTCCAGTTGCAGCCAGTTCTAGGAACTCCTGGATGCTTCTTGCAGCACCAAGAGCTCCTGCACTCTCAGTTAAATGCAGGATCCTTTCAGGTTGTTTTCAGCATTACTGATTTCCAAAATACAACCCTTCTAACTTGCCTTTGTTTCTTGCTGCCATTAAACTGTACGAAAACTAGCATTCAGTAGGGTGGTGGTAAACAACCTAATGGGCAATATTTTCTTGACAGGAAAGAAACAAATCTCAATCTGTGGTAATTACATTATACAAACAGGCTTATTCAATCAAAACCTCCACAATGACAATCACTCTGCCCAACTTCTACTTAGCAAAAACCCAAACAAACAAACCAACCAACCAACCAAAAATTCTTCCCTGCATATTCAAGGTTTAGGTTTTTAAAATAAAATAAACTGATTGCTAGTTAATGCAAACTAGCTACCTAATCATACATAATCTGCACATATCACTGGCAATTCAGACTGCAAGTTTAAAAGTTAAAGCTTACCTCTTCAGTGCTATAAGTCAATACAGTATTGCACAAGAAATAATAAAAAAAAATCAAAATAGTATGTATATATGTACAAGAAATGTAATACATTTTTCAGCCTTCTCACTACTAACATGCACCTGGGTTATTTTTGCCTTGCTCTTTGCCTTTAAAAGCAAAAGTTCTACCTTTTATTTACGTTTTAAGTGAGGGGGGAAACAATCACATGGATACAAGTGCTGATGCTCTGCAACCAACTTTATTTCTCAAGTGACTCACAATACTATTGCTGGAATTAGCAGCACACGGCTCTGTGGGAACTCAGGAGAGCAACTCCAATGTACCCAGTGCCAGCTCAGTGCTGCCTGTGTCACTGCTGCCAAACCCCTTCCTGTGCTGCTCCTAAAGACCTCTGGTGGACAGAGGCAACGAGCTGTTGAGGACAAGCAACGCCTGTGCCACCACAGCCGCTTCTGCAGTGAGTATTTGCTCACAGCTTTTCAGCTCTACCAAGAAAAGGTGACTGAAATACATGCCCACAGTGCCATAAAAATGCATGCCCAACAACCTGGTGGCCACACGTATTGCCATGTTTTCATGTACTGCCACATATTGCATGTATTGCCACTCAGAAAATATGAAGTAGCCCATAAAAGAGAGTACACTACATTTACATGCTTTAATGAGATTTTATAATACAGTCAGTTTCACAAAGAAAATAATAAAAATGTATTTGGGATTTATTCTGATAGTATTATAACAACACCCAGGGATAATAATCATAATGTTGTCTGCTTTTATACATTTTTAGCTTTGCAATTTTTTTCTGTAATGATCTATTTGTTATGACATACAGTATGTGTGACAGATGTCCAATGCTGGCTGCTAAAAAGTAGCAGTGCCCTGTAGGGAAGCAGCAAAAACTTGTGCGTCAGCACAGAAAATGATGGAAGATTGATAATTACTGCTTGTGTCTGAGCTCCATTCAGCAGACTAGCATGTCCAAACCGTAATTTGGCCATGGATCCACCATTCTATTTAAAATGTATTGGAATGAAAATTCCCAGTTTCAAGTAATTGATCATTACGATAGCCAAAGTAAGTGCTTTTAAAGGCAAATTCAGGATAATTGGAAATTCTGAAGGGAAATAAGAAGAGATGTACTCTAGTCTTGTTTACCTCTGAGGAATCTGTAAAGCCAGTTACAACCTTGCACAGTGAACAAAAACTGAAGTATAGACCATTGCTGGCACCTAGATCTACATGTGAATTTTCAGAGTATTTTTGTAAAAAAAAAGGCAAACAACAGACTCCACAATTTAAAGAAAACTATTTTTTTCCAGGAAAAAGCCCATCTGTGATTCCAAGGAACTATGGCATCCTGCCTTAAATGCTTCCATTAATTCTGTTTTCTACAAGAAAAGAGAGAAAGAAAGAAAGAAGAGGCTTTTAGACAGAAACCTGCAAATTATGTCCAAACTGCTAGGAATGGGTGGAAAGGGTACAGAAAGTCATAGAAATGTGCCTTAGCTCTGCACCTGTGCTGTGATCCTCACTGTCCCCATAGGTGCTGTGCAGAGCTGGGCTGCTCAGCCTGGGAGTTTGCCCCAGCAGCTCTTCTGAGAGAGGCTCAGTGTCCCCTTTTACTGACTAGAGAAGAAAAAAAACCAAAACAAAGAAAGAAAAAAAAAACCAAAACAAAAAACAAAACAACAACCAAACAATTTTTCATAGGACTGATCTGCTTCTGAAAACTCTCTGTAACATTTGCAAGAACTCCTGGCTTCCTTAGCTGCAGGCAAAGTGGTCTCTGTGATGGCCCAGCTCAAGGGCCTGTGTGCCTGCAGTGTGAGGGATGTAGGGGTCTGCTGTGCACAGTGCACTGCTGCACTGTGTCAGCCAAGGTTTAAGTGGCAGAAATAGCAGGTGGAGTTCATCTATTTCACAGTAACTGAGAATAATCACTCCATTGTTCCTGGGCTTCCTCCCTCCCCCTTTCCTTTCTTCTTAGAGCAGATGGCATAAAAGAGAAGTTGGTCTGAGAAACAGCATCTCTGCAGTGGTGTGAGGATGGAGACTGGGCTTTAGGTATCACAGGCCCTGATTTAACAAGGTACTTACGCATTTTTGTGGCTTAAGTACAAGCAGCCCCCGTTGACTTCAAAAGAATGACTCACAAGGTTAAATTTATGTACATGATCAAATACCTTGCTGAAATGAGGCCATGGAAAACATCCATTTTTTTAAAAAGCTGGGATGAATTTAATTGAAGACACGCATTTCCTTTCAACATCAATTTTTTCCCTATTGTACTTCTTTTAATGACCACATAAAGTAACGGAACAATTCTGTGGAGTCTGTTTGTATATCCTCAGGAGCACATAAAGTATTTTCACAGATATAGAAGTGCAGATGGAGCCTAGGAAAGGGTGTGGAATCTAGCTGCTGCACAGGATGAAACTGGACTCCTAATGTTGCTGGAGTCAGAAATGATAGCAACAGACCCTAAAGGCTGCCTGTCAATCTCAGATGCAGATGGTACTTCGTCCAACTGGCCTTCGTGTCAGTTCCTTCAGCCATTTTAGTGACAACACAGTTCCCTAGAGGACAGATCCTGTTGCTTTGCAGCCTGGATTCATACCCAGGGCACTGTGGTCTGTCCGATCTCTGCTCAAAGTAGGTTTTTTTAATGCTAATACAGTGTCTCTTCTTGCCCTATCCCAACCCCAACCCCCCATGCAAAAAGAGATGGTAATTTTCTTCCTCATTTCAAATGTTCCAATTTATCAAAGGAATCAGCAATAATTGTCTGAAAGATTCACTTTTGTTATGCATGCCAAAACTATATATAAAATCCCTGCTAATAAAATTTGCAGACAAGACTGTAATTGGCAGCATGATTAATAATGATGACACTGCCATCATACAGAGCAGTCGCAGAAGCCAGGTGTGTTCAATCACAACATGTACACACACAATTATATGTTAGCTTTCCCACCTTTGCACAATGCATGCAAGGAACTTAGACAATGCTGAGAAAAGCTGTGACACTGAAAATTATTCAGGGATTAGCTGACCATCAGTTTAATGTGAACTTCTAGTGTGATGCTATAAGCAGAAAGGCCCCATGCTACATTTAGCTGTATAAGAAAGGAAGTAGCAAGCAAATGTAAGGATGTAATGTTCTCTTCGTGACACCGATGAAACTAATTCTAGAATATCTACTTCCTATATTACTGCCTACATTTAAAAAAGGGAACAAACAGCCACAAAGTGAATACAAATAGAAATAGAAGTAAAGTGGGGTAAAAAACTCTAAAACACTTAATAAAAACCCCTTCTGTTTTGCTTATTACTCTTGAGCTTGGCCCATGAGTAACTTAACATGGAATAAATGTGTGATCAAAGGGACAACCTAACTTGGAGAAAACCTATACGAAACCAAAAACAATGACTACAAGTTACAGTCAAATTCAACTGAGAAACAAAGCACAATTTCTTCAGCAATTAATCTTTCACAGAAGAGAAGCTGGTTCTGCAACTTTTCCTGTTTTCAGATCAAACCTGAATATGTTTCTAGATCATAAAATTCAGTCAGAAGTAGGAGGTTCAGTACAGAGCAAACTGGGAAAAAACTGTTTTCTGTAGAAGGTCAGACTGGCTGAGCTTAAGGCTTTTTCTGGGCTCAAAGTCTCCAAGAAGTACAGTTTAAGTCTGAAAAATGTCATTGTGAGGTCAGCCATTTATTGTGCTTCCATGATGTCATGGAAATTTTTTCAGTCTGCAAATTAAAATATATTCTTCCTGGCTGTCAATACTGCAAAACCATCTTAGATTCTGAAAGTCAAATTTGGGTCTTTAGTTGGAGGTATGATTGATTATCTAATCGAAAATGTGTGTTGAAAGCATATATCAGAGAAACATCATTCTCTTCAGATTATGTCCTCATAATGCCATTTTCTGCACAAATGTAAGTAAATGCAGCATTTGGCTCTGTATTTTGAGCTTACTTCACAGACATCATTCACTCCAGGAGAACTGGTTTTAAGAGTAAGGAGCAAGCAAAACGTGATTTTTGCTCCTACAAGAGTACATTTGCCTATAAGGATGGCCTGCAGCTCAGTAAGAAACTGCAGTTTTCACGTAGCAGGACTTTCACTGGACAGCTACACATCAAAATTAATGTGCTGTGTACTTAATCAAAAGATACTGAAATGGAATGAAAGCACTGAACTATGTATTTGACTCACCTAGCATACCTATATGTAAAGTAAAATGTATAAGGTAGTTTCTACTGCACTTCTACTTGAGACTATTCAAAGTTGCAGATAAGCTGTCTTGAAAAAGTATTAGATTAAAACTGGACCACCCAGAATAGACACATTTTTACTGTTCTTTCAACAATACACAATTATGTTTAACAGACATAACATGATTTTAACTAGATGAGAAATCAGGGCAACACTCTAAATCTACTGATTGAGAAGAATAGCAACTGCCTGAATGGTATTACTTCAAAAAGCTGACCCAAGAAGAAAAAAAATTAAACACCAGGGCAAAAGCCTTCTGGATACCAATTAAATTCTGTCATATTGAGGAATTTTATAGACCAATACCAAACAAATTATCCTATGATCATGTATGCAAAGGTTCTGTCTTAAAGGAAAAACCCACAACCATATAAAATTAACCCCATCATATTACATGAAAATAAATTTCTTACCTTATCATAGATACTGTTATGGACTTGTCTTTTTTCCCACAGAGGGTTAACATGAAAAGAGGGAAGAATGGTAAAATATGAAACTTTCTCTTTGGCTTCACCTTTCACACTCTGGTATCATACAACAGCAGAAACTAATGAACTTGCTCATCTTGGAAAGGCCTTTTGCATGCTTCTTCCTTCACCCTTAACTCTGATCCTTGTAGGTCTTCCCTTATGTGTGTGCCAATTTTACTGGTATAACGTGCACTTTTATTAGTTGTGTTCTGATGATTTCTACTGAGAGATACTTAAAGCTTATACAAGTCAAAAACTATTTTATCACTTCTGAAGAAAACTAATAGTGCAGAGCCACTGAATGATAAGAGAGACCACTGAATTTATTTAATAATGCATGTCCATTTCACAAAAATGGCCTGTGTAATCCTTTTAAAAATAATAACCTGTTCATTTCAGACCTTGCACAATGCTTCTCTTTGTCCCTTGTAAGTCTCTCAAATGTCTTATTTTAAAGGAATATATAGTACTCCCGGAAGACATTTTCCCATTTCTATTCTCTTCAACTCCTGTGAGCCCTTGTTCTGTGTGATAAGGCAATCTCCTTCGGGATCTGAGCTGTGTAGTTTCGCACCACGAGTGACAAGGACTCAACTTGAATAACTGCTGTGCGCAGGTTGTAATTATGTCAGCTGGAGTGTTGAACAAGGGGACTGATTAATGTGAGCCCCAGCCCAGGCACAGTCCCTATCAAAACCTTCGTGCAGGCCAGCAGTGGGGATGGGTTAAAGCAGAAAGACAAAACATGCTGTATCGCCCATGATAGATGAATTGCTCCAACAGTCTTCAGGCAGATGTTCCAGGACAGTATAATATACAATTACTCTGCCTTATCACCTTCCCAGGGACAATAAAGCTTCCTCCTTCTATAGCTCATGTGAGTGAAGGCAAAATTAGTTTTACTTTTACAACACTGACTCACTTATCATGTTGCCTTGATTGTGCTTTTACAGCTAAAGAAAACATATATTGCACTCTTAAACTAAAAACAAACAAACAAACAAACAAATAAACAGAACCCACTGAAAAACTCTGCACTCCTCATTTTTTATATAAAACCAAACTATTCCTTTGAATCTATTTTGCATCATAGTAATACAGTCCTTTAAGGGCTAACTCAGTACGTGATTCTAGGGAACATTACTAACTTTAGAACAACTGGACCTATTCATAAGCTTAATGTTATATTACATATATGACAGAACCTTGGCGATTCATGTCAGAATGCATAGATAATAAAAAATACACAGGTTTGGTGCAAAAAATGCCTATGTGAATAACATGCCCTTAGTGACTATTTTAACTAAGCACTCATCCTAAAAACGCTACAGCACTGTTGTAAAACAATTCTTTGAGAAGTCATTAATCCACATGTCTCCTTAAAGGCCACAAGAGTTTACTCTACAACTATTATAAACAATCCATGTATTTTCCAAAAGAAAATATAGATTAAGTAAATAATAGAATTTTAGGAAAAAATCTTTCTATCTATCTGTATTTGTTTCCTTTTTGTTATCAGATGTATACAATTTGGGGGTTTTTGCTGCAGAGATGGAAGTAGTCTATATGTTTCAGTGCTATTTCCATGCGTTTGCAGAATAGCAGCTTACTAACATGAGGTGAATAGCAAGAGAAGAATATAGCTCATAATACCCTGAAATCCTTCGTTTCTAAGCACCGGATGGGTATAGATAAAGAAACTGTGCTTTAAAGAATAGAGTCTAAATAGTTCCACTTGCATTCCAAGATGCATTCCTTTCAGTACTGCCCTTTCTTCAGCTATATAATGACATGATCTCCAAAACCAAAACAAAATAAATGTACCCAGAAACGCACTTAGTGAGACACGTATTTGAAGGTCAGGTTTAAAAACAAAACCAGACTAAACCAGCCAAGGTTGATTCTACTGGCACTTAAGACTGCACACCTATTTGAAAAGTTCTATTTACACGCATTTAATTTTCATGAAAGGCATTGGACTACTAGTCCATAAAGGAGAGATAAGATTTTCTAAGGAGACTATGGGAATTAGGCACTGATACTGCACTTCAACTTGAATGCAGGCTCTCAGCTGTTATTCTTTTTGAGGTTTTAGTCATTAAACAGTATCACAGTCCTGGCAACAATAGGTTTTCACCACAACAGTACAGGCTTTCCTGTACTCCTCTGGTGAAATCCTATGCTTGTGAATCAAAAAGTAGCTCCAAGAAAGCTGGTACATTCTCACTGCACAGCAGGCAGAGCTGAAAATACAGCACAACAGGATAATGATACACCAACTGTTGTACAGAGAAGCAACAAAGTAAATGGTCATGGCCTCAGAAAAACTATAATCTAAGTATTGAGAAGGATATGATAATCAGACAGTAGTGACGGGTTTGGGAGACACGGTATCAGTAAAACAGGGTAGAAAGCTTTCTGTTTAGGTGCATTGTTGGGCATGGTAGTATGAGATGGCAACCTAGTCTGTCCTCCATAACCATTCAAATTAACAATGCAATCAGTGGACATAATAAAGAACTGATGTAGGTCTCAACATTTGCATAAATTAGGAATCTACTGTTTCTAAAGAAAGATGTAGGTCACCAATAGGAAACATCAGAAGCTCTAATCTGCTCTGGAAAAGGAAACAATGTTGCCCCTGACTTTATAGAAATGATGGCACTATTATATGTAGTTTATTCTACATTTATTTAGTAGTATTCTATCTATCTAACCTACTATTATTTAGTAGTAGGCACTATTCTCAAGTTTAGGGCTGCCCTTATCTTGAGGAAGGCTGGGTTCTGTTCTCTGTCCCAGGAAAGTATATTAGCTGGAACAAAATATCATGCATCAACCCTTTCTTCTTGAAAATTTGCCATTAGACAGCAAGGAACTGCCAGGAGCCAAAAGCAGATCAAATCCCTGCTTTCAGAACATTCTTCTGTTTTCAGTTATGTTCCCCATATAATTTTCTTAGAAAATCCAAACAACAGGCTTCTAAACACTTTGTCCTGTGCCCTTTCAGCTGAGAATCCTAAACAATAGCTCAAATGAGGCTGCAGACAGCAGTTCATTATGAACTAAATGAATCCTGACTTGTCTAATATTCAGGCCTCTAACACATACCCAAAAATACAGGAAGAGGGGCCTGTTTGCCTAAAAAATGTACCAAAAGTCTTGAGGCAGACATAGCCATTTCCCCAGGACAAAGACTTCTGAGCATGCCTCAGTGATTTCACTCAGTTGTGCAAGAACTTGCAAACTCAAGTAGAGAGAGAACTGAAAAACAGAAACTCCAAAAGGAGTACATGCTTCTGGATTTAGAGGTCTTTTGGCAAGATTTAGGAGATTGGGATCCTCTCTGAAAGTAAAAATAACTGGGTTCTCAATCCCACAACTTACTTGCCTAGTTGAACTTTTTTACTGTTCAGGATACAAAGTCTTGTGGAAGGTGCTGCCAGCTCCCTGGCTTTCCATTTCTCTACTTCCTAAGAAACAAGTATCTTCATGACAGGTGAGAATTGTCACTTCACTGAGGACGTGGAGGGGAGGTGAATAACATGAGTGGAGCCAGGATTTTATCCACTGTCTTTGTTTTTGTTTTATATTATCGACCCTGCAACAGTATACACTTTCCAGCCAGTGAGAGCTGACTCCCAACTGAGCTATGGAACCGAGATGCTTAAATGGAGAGGGACTTAGTTAAAATCCTTTCTGTTATAGTACTCCTGCCATGCTGCTGGTGAACTGAAACTAAAAATGGGCACTTCAGAGCAGGAAAAGAAAATAAAGATTCTCCTGATGTTATGTTGTAGACTTCTAAGAGAAAAGACATCCAAACAAAAGAGGAAGCCAGAGGTGCAGGTGGACAAGAACTCAGCAAACAAATGCTGTATTTGCCTTTTAGAATCCAGTTCTGCAATGCAGAGTACCAACACAGCTACCATTACTCAATGCTGTATTCTCATCTCTCACCTCTTGCACCACCACCAGGAAACACAAAGCTATTCCCACAAGCTGCACTCTCTGGCCTTGTTTGCCTGACTTGACGTTCCTGTATTTATTTAAAACAGACTGGATAGTAGACACCTGCTTTGCCCTCCCAAGGGCTCACATTTAGGACTTCCCTCTCTGGTCTGACACAAATGAATAAATCCAATACAAATTCCTTTTTCTTTAAAACATTTCTTCTACTTTAAAGTTTTACTGCTCTTCAAAATGACTATATTTCAGCATGCAAAAATCAATCAGCTAAATACCATATGACTGTGCTATAATTTATTAGTGCTGATCAAAATCTTAAAGACTAGTAATTAAAATTCAAATTAAAATGTGATGAAAGTCACATTTAGTCACATAAATGAAGAGGCTGAATTTCAAATAGGAACAGAGCCACTGGACCCCATGTGAGATGAGAATACGTGAATGTTCAGTATCACTAATAACATGTAAAAAGAACTTACAATTTCTTCAAATTTTGCTTCTTTTCCTAAAGTAAATACATCTATATAGATGTATGAATATGTCAGTTTATCAGTGAATGACTTAAAGAAAAAGTGCGAAAAAAAGCACTTGTGGAACAATCTCTCCGCAGTGGGAAGCTTCTTCCTATTCACTAAGCAATGTCACTGGTCTGAATTGCCTGGGTATAAATCTTTTCCAAATGATCTTTTTTTCTAAAGAAAAACACAGATTTTGGGGGTCTCCTCCTTATCCTTTGAAAAATACCTTTTAAATTTTACCTTTAAAAAGGACCAATCCTGACAACTTGCAACAAACAGTTAATTTGGGACTCAGTACTTTGACACATGAGCATTGTACCAACTGAAGCATGATTTCCTATGCATTCATGCCCTGTTCACTAAATCTCCCAATGCACCAATGCAGCAAACATCAGCTCCCCAACATATTCCTACAGGATATCCTCATCCAAGAAAAAACAGTTGTTCTGGGTGGTGAGGCTGGATTGTAAGAGAGAAGAATGCATGACAGCTGAATTTTGCCTGACTGGCCCTCCGTGATTTTTTTTCACTCCTCTCCTCATCTACCTCTTTCAGGAAACATTAACTTAATTTATCTCAGCAGCAACTACAGGGTGTCAGTTTTCACTGAAACTGGCCAACAGCTTGAAAAGTTATTAAAAAAATGGGTGAAAGATGGATGGATGGGCTGGCACAAGTCTCACAACAAGTTAAGGACAGAAGGCTAAGAAACAATCCTTGTCAACTGATTAAAAAAACCTGCTTTTCTGAACTAAAGATACATCTTTTTTCCTGAAACAAAAACAAATTACTAATGGTTTTTTATATGTTAAAATACCCATATAAGAGATCTCCAAAATTTGCTAATGGAAATGGTTCTCTATACTTTAAAAAGAGCTTGTTAAAAAAGAAAAAAAGGTCTCTGAAATACCATATTTTTCTAATGAAACATCATCAGAACTTAGGAATTTATTTTAGTAGTTACAATACCTTCAACAACTTCAAAATGGTTCTAAGTATTGTTTGCTCTGTAGACTGTGCATGCAAAATTTCAACAGAAATGTTTTGAAGAAGCTCAGTATGAGAAAGCATTCCACATGGGATTTGTAGCAGAATAAATTATGTCCCATGCTACTGTTGTTAGAGAGAATCCATAATCATCTTGAACGGGGGTTGAAGGAGCATGCACGGAAGTTACAAACACAAAACAATAAATACTATATTTTAAGTCACAATGAACCACAGGATGATGTTCAGGCAGTTTATGATATCAGTAGAACCACTAGATGTGTTTACAGGATTATAGCACAAATAATTTTAGAGTATTATGAAATGAAGAGTTTCTAGTTGTGTGTTTTAAATGATAACATCACTAAAAATATAAAAATATAGCAATGGTGAAGAACACCAGAAGAAGGATCACTTTAAAGCAGTATCTAAAAATGTGGGTATACAGGTATGGACCTTATTCTAGGAACCACAGTGAGCTGTTTGCTTAAGTGGAAGGAAAAAGAAACCCAAGAAAAAAACCTGTGCACTTACAAAAAGAGGTGGGAAAACATCAAGGAATGTCTCCACTCCAATGCCCTGGCCCATGGTGGTGGGAGAAAGGAGAACATAGTTGCATTAGCTTGTTCCATTGAATTAGTCATACTAAGCCTCAGCATATCTAACTTGCTGAGGAGATGATGAGGAGTGCTGTACCTACCTCATCTTTTCTCTGAAGACACAAAGTAAGAAGTAGCTTTGACCCAACACACCCAAGAATGCAGAACAACCTTTTGTTCATATATATTTTCTTCCCTTAATTCCTTTTCCATTGTTAAAAGAGCACATTTAAAATACATTAAAAAAAAGGAAAGATAACAACAGAGCAGCACTCCATCACTTGCAATAACAAAACTGAGTGCTTTATATGCTGGTTATTCCCTAAGAAGTTCCCTACGGCTGTTATTCAGAACTACAGGCCTAGCAAAACCACAAAGATCAACCCAACCAGCGACAAAATAGCTGTAATAAGCAACTTAATAAGTTACAACAGGACAACAGGCTCCTCTCCAGATTGTCTTTTTGTAAGTAAAGTCTCAAGGGAAATAGGGATCCCTGATCCATGACTTATGAGAATAAAGTAGAGTACTGTACAACAGAGACTACAGAATGGTTTTAGGGAAGGTGAGCTGTTGTATACCAAATGACCTGTCTTCTTATGCCACATTTTCCTACGGAGAATGCAACACCTTCTCCCAGCTGCTCAGGAAGGAGAAAAAGCAACGATGCAAACCTTGAGGCAAGCTCTCCCCTGGACAATACCAAGCAGCAACTTTGAACCCACAGGTTCAAAGCAACATCTTTGGAACTCTGAGCTCCCAAGTCTCTAATGCCTCTCTCTCCAAGGCAGAAAGCTGAGGTTCCCAGAGATGAGCTTTCAGCCCATAGGGCTTCCCCATAACACTGGGAAGAGGGTGGCCAGGAGCACGAGACTTCCAAACCCCAGGTGCTGATGCTGCTCCAGAGGCTCAGTCCCACCATACCATGTAGTGGTGCCTGGCAAGCACTCTCCAGCCACACTGCAGAGCTGCAGCCTGCTGCATCGAGCCCACGCTTCCGCTCCGGAGCTGGGGAACCCTGTGCTGGTGACAGAGGCTTTAGTGCCTGAGTTCCCAAAGTGCCCCAACAGGAGAATTCCAGGACAATTTGGGCAGAAACTGGTACAGGGACAAGGGCAACTCTGCTGGAATGCACAAGGAAATTTATTTAGCTTTAATAAATCAAGAATTTCTAACAATGCCAAATTTATCTGGAAAATTGCTTACCATTTCTAATGCATTAAAAGTATCTAAGTAGCAAGCTTTTCTCAAACACAAAAGCTCTTTTCTTTCCTTATTTTACTTGCTATTCAGAGATTCTTTTCTTTATCTCATTTTTATCAGACTTTAAACAGAAAAAAAACTTTCCCTTTCTTCCCCTTGCACTAGAGTATACCTCTTCTTGGGACTTCAGAAAAGAATTTGCTTTCTGTCACTTCCCCAGACTTTAATCTGTTTTGTATGTCACACACGAAGGAGGAAGAGGGAAAGTTGTCACAAAGACAGCATTCACACAGGAACTTGTTTTACAAGTTCCTCTTGTTTTTCTCCAGCCATATAGCCTGGAGAATAAACCCCACACAACACAACAGGCTTGTGTCTATCAATTTCATCTTGCAGACCTGTAATGCTACCAAAGTATTTTCAGATTGCTAGCTACCTGCCACATAGTTAGATGGTAGCTAGCAATAACAACAACAACAACAACAACAACAACAATAATTCCTTGTAGCTTTCATCACCCTCAAAGATACCTTTGGCCCTTTTATAATGACTGGATTGGGGATTAAGGAAAGGCAAAAGAAACAAATTAATTATTTTATTCTCTGCTAACAGGCAAGAGCAAAGAAAACATATTGTTGTTTTGGTCTTTTTTAAAATACGTTTTACACAAAAGGCTCACGTTAATTAAGCTATGATGCCAATGATTATTTTTAGATCAAACCATTCTAACAAATGGAAGATTATTTGTAGACATAAAAGATCCTTACTGTACTTTTTTATCAGAAGCACTGTAAGAACAGGAAATTACAGGTCTTTTTGCTACTACAAGCTATATTAAGACCATAGCATCGCTGTTCATCTTGAGGTTAGTACTAAAATTTTATTTACTATCAAAATACAATATACTTAAGATTATTTTAATTTTAAATATATGCTGGTGTTTCAGATTTATAAACATGAATTAGGTATATATTAAATATAAATATATATGTATTTATCATAACCTATTTATGCTCCTTAAGAAAGATTTATGCTCCTTAAGAAAGAGGAATAGATGAGGCAGTGATGATTGCATATGATAGCAAAAAAGAAGTGTGAGGACAGAGAGAAGATAAAATGTGATAAAAGAATATATTAGTTACATTAATCTGTCCACGGTGTGTAGTGGTCTTATTCATATTTCCTAGACACCAAATACTTCAAGGTTTTGGGTTAAGTCTTAGACACTGATTCAGAAAAAATGCCATCAGTTCAGCAGGGAAGGGGCTGCCTCAGAAACATTTAGGGACAAAGCCCAAATTGAACTGTAAGGGAAAGACACTGACTACTGAAAGAAATCAGGAGACTGACAATTTTTTTTTCAGAACTTAAGTCAAAATGTGAACAAATTACAAAGTGCTGTCTCACAATCATGACATGCTGTAACAGAGAGATGCTGAAACCAGATATTAATTTTTACATTGATATCAAAATGGCTTCAAGTCTCAGTAACATTAAACTCAGAAGTCTCCTTTGAGTAATTCAGCACAGCATTTAGGCTTAAATAGATCCCTTAAAAGTTGTTCTTCAAAGGACTCAATCTAAAATGAGACTAGAATAGTATTATCAGTGTTTGCAATTGCATCACCACTTGGGCAGATCCTTAAAGTCCCAAATTCAGTATTAGCATGAGAATCACAGACCCACTGAATTTAAAAGGCAATTTTTAATTCCTCTTTCTTAGAGTGGCAACAGGGAAAAAAACCCAGCCCCTAAGAACAAACAAACAAAAAACAAACAAGCAAATAAATAAATAAAATAAAAAGAAGAAAAACAAAACACAACAAAAGAGGTACCAAGGCTCATGGAATTATTGATGAATTTCCTTAACAAGTATTAGTCATTATAATAGTAGAAGTCCATACTACTCTTCTACCAAGTAGAGTGGATTTACTATGCTATTAATTACAAATACAGAATGTGGAGGACCTCACAAAATGATGACAGTATTTCATGCTGTGCCAAGGCCTCTTAACACGGCAACTTCCCCGTGGACCACAGTCACCAAGTCTACACATGCCAATGCACACATGTGTGCTCGTACACCTATCTTTTCCAAAGAGACTTCCTCGTGCTTCCTCATACACACTCATTCTCTTAAGCACTCCATGCAGTGACATTGGACAGGGACAGCTTTGAGAGAGGGAGACTAAGTTCTTTTATACACTGCCACCAACGACTGCCCAAAATTGCAGAGACACAATTTCTCAGTCAGTGCAGACAGCACAGACACGTCCGAGCAAGGGTCACATCATTACTCGTGTGCTCTCCGGTTCCAGGTGTCAGCAATTACATCTGGTTAAACTGGTTAACCTGACAGCTGATCTGCATTGTGTGCTACTACACCACTGCACATTTTTATTCTGAGTTTACCACATAAACTATATACTGTAACTTAGGTGAAGGTAACAGGTTTTGTTAAGCCACAGAAACATTACAAAAGGGAATAATGCTGGCCATTGTTTTGTATGACATGTATTCGCTGGAATAATTAAAGTGTTTTTGCAACTATATCTTAATTCTATTTCAGAATATTTTTCTTTTAAAGACTTAAATGCTTCAGCATATTTTATTCCAGATTAATAGAAATATTTCCAAATATTTTATCTGAATGTTTATTAAAAACTAACGGGGGAATAATACTTTGAGTTTTCATCTGGGAACTGTGCCCATGCACTGACAGAATGTCTGTCTAAACTTCCATCTTCATTTGTTTATAAGTCTGCTAGCACAAGGCACTGGATATCCTCAACTCCTGCTGCTGAAGAACAGGAGCTGGAGTACTTCCCGAAGGCCCTGTTTGCTCTATTACATATTTGCATTATTTTCCTTAACAACTTTGTATTTGTACAAAGTTTATGCACCATTTTTTTCCAATTCTGCCTTTGTGATATATATATATATAGAAGTGTTCTCCCATAGTGCAGTGCTGGTTGCCACCTGGAATCCTCATCAGCCTATACAGTTGTATTACCTAGTTATTTCCTATACATGCATATTAAATTTCACTGGTTACAAAGAGTATATTGATATTAATGTTTTAATGATAAATAAACTGTTTTCATCATTTTATGCAGAATTTGCTTTAACAGCCTTTCAGTTTTGCTATGAATTAGTATGTATTGTTACCTCATCTGTAAAGTAGTCCCTAGTTATCCTTGACGTAACAAGGGAATAGTGCACAGCTGATGCAATCATACCTAAGTTATTGAATTCACCAAAACAGTGAGAAAACACTTTGCACATTCTTATGACTTAGGTGCAAATCCTGGAGAGTATTATAAACTGGTCTTTACAACCTATGAACAGATACTATAAGTCAGACAGAAATAGGAACTCCCTAGGGATGCTGTCCAAAAAAAGAAGAGTAGCCCCTGTGGAATAACTCCCCCTAAGTCACGCTGCCGCAGCTGCTGAAAATATGCAATGAATCCGTCTGCAGTTGAAATTTCAGATGCCATCATCCCTTACAGAATGTTGTCTAATTATTTTATTATGCATAATAAATGTAAAATATTTATTTTAGCTTACATAATTATATTAAAAATGTATGCTATTTATTCTCAGTCTTGTAAGACATCCTTCACAAGTCGTATATTTTATAGAAAGGAATGCATACTGTTTTGCTGGCCTGGCTGTTTGCTTTATACAACTTCTACACCTTCCTATCTATGTCTAAGGAACACCCCTGCATATTGCCTTCCATTCCCTCACCACCACGGGTACTCTGTACAAAATGAACTATACAGTGGAATCCCAGAGAACTGAAAATTATTTTCTTTAATCACAGCAGAGGGATGGCCTGAAGCACATTAACATAATATCAGTCCCACACTCTTGTGGTCAAAGTAGGAGCAATACTCTTTCTGCATCACAAAACTATGTCAGTGCTTCTCCCGAGCACTGTAATCCAACAAATTTGATCATGTGAGAAAAGCAGGGTTCTGCCTTTTGTGTGCCCCGCTCCATGTAACTCAGATCCATTTCACTGAAACATCCCCCTCACATACACCATGAACATAAATTGCCTGAGAAGTTGTGATAGTTATATAGAAAGTCAGAACAAATGGAAATTAAATTTAAAACCTTACATATGAATAAATGAGATTTCCCTTTCTTAGACACATGCACAAAACCAGTTTAGTTCTGAAAATGCTGTATATATGCATCTTTCATTGACAACATCAGACTTATGGGAATTTTTCACTTCTGCAATCAGGCTAAATTCAGGTACCTAACTATGCTGCAGGTTTAGAAAGTCTGTCCACAGACTATACAATGAAAAGATTTAGAAACCTATGTCACAGGTGCTGTTCATTTTCAGGATGTTATACAGCTCTTCAGTGCTTACTGTGCCCATTACCAAATGCAAACAGTATTGTTGTCAGTGTAACTCCAGGATGGTGTCATCTGAAAAGTTCAGCCACATAACACATCTTTTTTAAATGACTAGGAAATACAAAATAAGCATTGCATAAGTAATGGTGGTGCAGGGCCCTGTGAGACCAATTCTGTATTATAAAATTAGGTTGAACATTAATTAAGGGTGAATGAAAATTTTTGTATGACAAAGCACATTGACTTAAGAATGGAGAGACATGATGTGTGATTTGAAAAAGTAAATGCAAAGGAAAATAATGCATATTTTTATCTAAATAGGGAAAGCCTAAATTGAAAACACAAATGTGAAAAATATGTAACTAAACATACAAGTAAATTTTGGTGTTTATGAATATTATATTTTGCTTCCTTCTAAAGGATTTTTAAAACTAGACTGAAAATATAATTTCAAATTATGATTGTTACCGTAAACCGCATACTACTGTATCAAAAAGCAGATGTCAATTCCTTTGTCATCAAAATACAAAAGATTTAGACAAAAATGAATATCAAGTGGTCACAGTACAAAACTAGAGATGGAAGGGAACATTTTTCACAAGAATACTGAAGTACAACTATAAGCATAAGCATACTATAGAGAATTTACAATTTGTGAGCTAAAAATGCTAAGTTAGTTTACTATTCCCTTCAGAAAACCACATCCATTCATGTTAAAAAAGAATGTCTCGTGTTATATAGGGAATAAATTGCCTTTTCTGTTCAATGCAGCCAAAATCACTCTTTTCCCCATAGTATCTTACAGCCGATTTCACTTCAGTTTATAAAGTTTATAACAGTTCCTAAATTC
Organism: Leptocoma aspasia; assembly: GCA_013399835.1. Classification (NCBI taxonomy): domain Eukaryota; kingdom Metazoa; phylum Chordata; class Aves; order Passeriformes; family Nectariniidae; genus Leptocoma; species Leptocoma aspasia. The sequence continues at coordinate 442,163 of VXAX01002903.1, read as the reverse complement.
AGATTAGTTTCTTCTAATAGCCCCTTTTCTGTACTTCTAGCCAGGGTTATCTAGCCTTTCACTCACTAGACTGGCAAGAATTTTTGCAGGATGATTATTCACAATTTCAGGCTGAGGGATTGAAAAACTTGAAGTCAAGAATCTCCAAGAATATTCTGAGCACCAATGAGCTGAATGGGAATAGTTTAAATATCTTGTACTTAGCCACTGTTCTAATTCAAGTGTCTCAAGATACTTTATAGAACAGACATCAGCTGTCAATGAAAGGAAACTTTATATTAGCACTAGCAATACTTTCCTCCATATCCCAACACAAAAAGAGGAATATTCACTGCCCTGAAAGTACAAGGCTCATTAAAGAGTCTGTAGCTGCCAAGCAACACTAAACAGCAACACATGAAATAGTCTGGATGAACTTAGAGTGCAAAGGCCAAGTTCACAGCATCACAATGAGACCTCAACCACCAGAGTTAGGGGTGAATTTTATCACTAGATCAGCAGATTTTAAAATCTTCATTTTAACGTTTTCTGTAGGTGACACTTGCAAGACTACATACCATCTGCCGAACTGGTGCAAACAATATTATTTACAGAGTTGCTAATAACTTTCTTTTAAGAGAGAAATACTGCGTGACTTGACAAGGAGGCAACATGTGATTCCCCTAAAATTGTAGTTTAAAATGAAGAGAGAGGTGGATAGAGAGCAGAACATACACTTGCCAACAAGGCTGGCTAATATCCCAGGACTGTGGAAACTGGCAGGCACAAGCAGGACCGCTGAGCTAATAAATACAGCAGCCCCTCTATGGGCTCCTCTGCAGCTACACAGCGTGTCTCACTGCCTCTACGAACTTGCAGCAGCAGCAGCAGCACAGCTCTGGTTCCTGCATCCCTACCAGATGTTTTTCAGCTGAGCTTGGAACACATTTCCTGCAGAATCAAAGCTTCATCAGCTGGTGTCTGTAGAGATCAGCCTCCAAAGGTCAGGTCAAAATTGGCCTGTGAAGGATGGAAACTAACATTCTATTGTCATGAAACATTTATTTTTCAATAATATAAAAGCAGGGCATGCCCACATATTTCTTGTTAATCCTGATAAAATATGCTATGCTTGCATATTCTCTAATAACCTTCAGTATAATGAAAATACTCCTAAAATCTTGTTATTTCTTGGAATTTATATCCCATACAGAAAACTCTTTATCCAAAGTAAAATGATCTCCTGTCTTTCACTGTCTTTCACTCACAACAGAGCACTGGGTTATGCATTTTGTCATCCTGAGTGAGGGAAGTGGATCCACTCATTGGATGTGTGTAACAAACCCCAAACTGATTCACATCTACAACACTCCCAGTCTCTTGGGTCTTCAAGCCAGTGAGCTAAAACCCACTGTAACCCACTTCTCATTACCTAGCTCTGTAGTAAGCCTATTCCTGCCAATTGGGATGATTCAGTAAAAGTGGATGACTGCAAGATTAAGTGTCCTAAAACACACAACATTAAAGACTTCTTTTACCTTCAATGCAGCACATCATGTCACACTAATGCTTGTATGCTCTCACTTCACTCAGCACAGACCTTTTAACACAACTGCTCTGACAAATGAAAACCACCTCTAATTCCTAGATGACTTACTGAAGCTGACAAAACCACTTCTACTTACAAAGAAAAATATAAAGAATGCAGAGACACTCTTAAGGTAGCAGCATAGAAACATAGCCCTCTCCCCCTGAGGTTATCAAATTCTGTTCTCTGCAGTTCTAGAGTGTGGTTTAATGGGTGCTCAGTACAGAAGAGTTCACAGAACATCTTCCTCACATAAACAAACAATGCAATGAGAAGTTTTGTACAGCAAATGTGTTACCGCTGCAGAAGCTTTCTGTACAAGAGTCTTCTGTAAAGTAGCTCATAAACAGCATGAAAACAGGTATTAAGAGAGCAGATAGGCTTCATTATATAGTCTTGCTTTAGGAAACTACATTAAAACTTATACTAAAGGAACATTACAGTTGTATGTTCAGCATGAAAAGAAAATAAAAAATGCTATAGGAGTATAATCAAATGTTTAACTTTTCCCTCTCGTGTGCATGCATCACCAACACATACATCTAATCATACGCCATTTATCACATATAATGCTGATTTTTAAAAACTTTTTGAACATCAACTCTTGCAAATTGCCCATAAAATACTTCTATGGATTCCTTTATGGTACACATAGACTAGTTACCTCATTGCAAGGTATTAAAAGTATTCAAGAATGCAGAAGAAGTATATTTAAGAGTAAAGATGCACTTAAGAAGCAATATGAGACCATTTAATAAGTAGTCCAGAATGAACCAAAGATACAGGTGGTAAGCACCAGAAATCATCTTCACTGTTCAATCCTGTGATTCTTTTAGAATTTATTCAACTGCCTTAACATGGGGATGGGTTTTAGTGGTGTAACATGGGAGGCTTTGGCATGCAAACAACCCTATGGCCAACTTTCATCCTAACACCCTGGCTAGCAAGGAAAAGGAAAATTGGAGCAGAACAACAAGACTCTAAAGAACTGTAACTAGCTCGAGTTGCTTCCAGTTCTAATAAGTGTCTGGTGAGCATTTAGGCTGGTAAGCCTTTTAGAGAACTTTTCCTTTCTTGGTGAAATGGTTGCAACTCAACCGAGAAAAATTTCAAAACTGCAACTGATTTGAAAAGGCAATGCAGATAAGCAGCCTCACCATGGAGAATTCCAACAGACACTAGAGCAGCTGTGAAACAGACAGTCAGCATTAGCACTGTAGTGTTACCACTAAAAGGTTTCCCATCATTTGTTTTTCTTTATAAAGTAACACCTAAATACTGAAGACTAAGTTTTTAAATTTAGCTCCTAAATTAATATGTAATTACTGCTGCCCTGATGGTGTTTTAATGGCAATATATTTTTATTGGTGACTTCAAATGAACCTCATCTGATCACCTTAACCCTTCTCTCATCATGCTTTAGTTAATGACTCATTACCTGTAGTCACACCAGGGACATCTGTAAGGCTTTTCTCCAGTATGGACACGCTTATGTCGTGTCAGATGCGATTGTGTTGTGGAAGCAAAGTTACACTCATCACATTTGAATGGTTTCTCTCCTAGAAGGTGACAAGAGAAGATTATCAGTTTTCATCTACAGAAAAGATTATCACTTTTCATCTACAAGCCCAAATTTCTGGCATATCCCTTGAGACAACTTTTAGCCCATGTATATATATAGCAAACACAAATACAACATAAATTTCCAAATACAATGCATAAATTGCAAAATATGACAGAAACACATCGGTATCCAACTGACTTCCCACACAGAATTACACAGCAGCAAAAAGGAGGAGAAAGAACAGCACTGAAACAGAGTAACCTTGTTACTGGGTCTTATTCCATGAAAATACCATAACCAAGTGACAGGCATTCGTCTCACACTATTATCTTCTCTTCAATCTGGGCCAAGATCAGCCCCAAAAGCAACACGGGGGGAGGCAGAAGGTGAAAAATCTCACTGATGCTTGTATTCAGCACATGCTCAGAAAGGAACATCTCCAGGTGAAAAGTGTCTTTGTTTTCATCTCCAACCTAAATTTTTAATGCTATCCTTTAAATAACACAAACACACTGGGACGGAGAATATGAACCAGAACTTTCTGCTCCATTCCCCCTATCTTGCCTGCTAGTCTTCTGCCCTTGTGAATATTTTCTGAACAGTAGGCCAATTTTCAGCAGAAGGACTTGGAAGGTTAATGAAAATAAAGCAAACAAACAAACAAACACCTTAGACTAGGATAATATTTTCAGATGACTAGAATTCAATCTCTGCTGGATGTGCAGCTGCACTGAAAATTTCTAGAGGACTACTAATAGAAGAAAAGTACAAATCTTTAGTGTCTAAGTTGCTATGAGAAAAGAGTACTTTTCCTTCTAGTGGAGGGGTCTACCCCTTAGAAGATACTAAGACAAAGCCTCATGACAGATACACACTCTGTGATGACTACTTAAGACACCTGCATCCCATTTTTCCAACTGGTTGTCACAGAAACATTCTGTGGGGCTTACAGGCAGATAGTTACCATTTAGGGAGGAAAGAGGTTTTCTTTTGTATGGAGAAGCTAAAAGCCAGCTCCTAACTTAGGTGATCTTCACTGCAGTGTGCAAGCATTCCAACGTATTTATCTAAAAACTACATAAGGAGTCAATATCCCTGACTTAAGAAGTCTGGATAAAACTGCTAGGAACAGACATGTAAATTGTAGACTGTTTAGAGATCTAGGACAGGCTGTTTCAAATTGAACCATAAGCCTATTTGCAGGTATAATTTGAAGTTTTTCAGACTGACAGAAGGCACACCACCAGCATAAGACTATCAGTAAAAGTGGCCTTCTGCAATCAGTAGCAGAAGGCCATTCTCAAATGACCAAGCCTCCAAGACAAATTTTTATAGCAGGAGACACTGAAGATTTTGAAATAGACTTTGCCAGAATTCTGAGAATAGAGAGAAATATGCATTTTTCATTCTTGGAGATTGTTAGGGTTTTCTTCCCAAAGGGAAAAAGATACACAAGGCCCTCAAGGCCTGAAAAAACCCCTAATGCTGAGAACAGAGCCGCTTCAGAAAGCTCCATAAAGAGTTGGAATAATTGCTTTTAGCAGCTGTGGGAGAGAATACCAGCCAATGTTTTTCATTTATTGTTTCAGGGGACAAGGAAAGGTGAAGGGGCAGGACACAAAGCTGAAGCCTCTATGCTGGACAAATTGAAACTGCTAGAAAGTATGTCTTTCCTGCCCCAAATGGGGTTTTCTTGTCAGACCCTGACACTCTGCTCTGGAGAAGATGATTCTTCCAGCAGCTTGCATGGTAGTGGCTGCTGCTTCAATTAAACTCTCTGGGAGGCCACAGACTCCCTAGCAACGTAACCTGTTTTTGAACTGAAGATTTCCCATTCTGATTTATTTTATCATCTAGCATTAAAGAAGATAGGAACATTTTGAAGCCTAAGTAGTTAAGCCACAGGTATTTTAGACAACATACATACTTATTTTAACTGCTTTCATTTAAAATGCACTAGAACCTTGCCAACTTGCCCCCTTGTAAAAAAAGGCAGATCTGAACTGAAAGGAGATTTTTAGTTTGCCATTCAGGGGAGAACGGATCAAGTAAAGGTTTGCTGCAGTGCCAGGACAGGGCCAGTGGGGCTGACAGCCGAGCGAGGGCCTATTGAAGCCAGGAGGGCTTGCAAATTCCATCGTGACCATAAGAAAAATGATAATCCTTGCCCACTGCTCCAGGAAGTTTCTCCTTAGGAAATCCTTGTGGCTAACTGCTCCTGTCAAGTAGACTATGTGTAAATCTCACCTGACAGAAAATACATCACAGCAGCATCGCACAACAAAAGCCAGCTGAATGGGGAGAAAAAAGACAGCCTAGCACAGCCTGTAATTCTTAGCAGCTGTACATAAGAAACAGTCTTTTTATGGAAAATTAACCAGGTTAATTAGTACAGTTGAAAAAAAGCTAAAAGACAACTAGGTATTTCTTTGGGTTGGGTGATATTGAAGAGTGTATTAGCTTCAAAAGTACTTTTATTTATTTCTTTATTTATTAAAGCTTGCCACAGACCTACTGATTTAAGAATTTTTTAACTTCTCTATGTACGGGCCAGGATGCTCCTAATCAGTCTTTGTGTCCCAGTTTCCCCTCCACCCTTCTTGCCCCCAGACATTTCAGACAATAAACATAATTCCTTTAATATGGCCTGCTGTTAAAAATTTCAAGAGGACTCTTGTTCACCCCCAGTCAAGGTTCTAATTCATACAAAATTAAAATTACACAAATAAAAATATCAGTATTGACAGTATTTTTTGAACAACAGTATGTAATAACTTTAAAATACTGTATTGATAACCGTAATGACAAAGTCTACATATTTAAAGACCAATAAAGGTAAAAAAAATGAAAACACCCCTCACTCCCCATTACCATTACAGAAGACTTGTCTGTGTCTCACCATCTCTACCTTTATCAATAACAAGCCCCATGAAAAAATATGATAGGTACCCCAAAATGATTCAACAGTCAACAGGCTCTCTGGAGGAACAAAAAAGGACACACTTTCCAAGATCAAGGACCCACTTTATGGGGGTTTACTTTGTTTTTAACACAAGCACTTTCAAAAAGCTACATTTCCTGACCATGGGATTACAAAAGAAATGGCTTTGCATTTTTGACAATACTGCAACCAACTTCTGAAGTGCATCTGTTGTTTAAGTCACCTGACATGGAAAAATTGAGCTCCAACAATCAAAAATTGCTCAAAATTGCTCCAATAAACAAAGAAAATGACAAAAGGGCCACTTCATAGGGAGCACTAGCATATAAAAGCAGTTATTAAAGCTGCTTCTAACCAGTAACTGAAGTTTTCTCTTTTACTCTCGCTACTGGACAATTTCTCTTAGGTAGGGTGAAAGGTTTTCAACCTGAAAAACCCAGGTTTTTGGTATCTTTGCTGGTCAAAGGTTTGCAATAATCAATTCGCCAATCTGCTGCAAATGTTGGTGTAAATAAAAAAGGGAAAACAACAAAGATGCTCTTCAAATTTCATCTCTTTTGCTGAAAAGAGCAATAAGTCTTCTTACTGTGCTGCATTTCCTGTGGTATTCAACATTATAATTTTTTTAAATTGTGGTGGGGGAAGTTGAAGAGAAGAGGCTACATTATACATTAAATTCAATGCCGAGTAATGTAACTACACATTAAAGTCAAAGAGCAGTTCACATGAGAAATAGAAACACAAAGTGAGTCACTCATCTGGATAAAAACACATATATTATTAAATTTTCTTTCTTTATTACACTGACCTATAAATGTCTTGAGATGAGTGAGCAGAAGCAATCATACAAACAGTGCTCTGTACAATATAAGCTACCATCTTCAAAAATGCATGAAAATATTTGAACAAAGACACAATCTCCTTAAGCAGTTCCATAGGTTCATGGTGACTGCCACAGAAATGCACAGTAAGTGCACTTACTCACTAACACTTTACTACTGTGATGTACTTCTATCAACCCTGGGAAGGTCCCACCACAAACAACACATGGGAAGCAAATGCAGACTGTTGATGTGTAAAAGATGAGGATGGGGTTTTTGCAATTTGCAGGAGTACTAACCAACATTAAAAAAGGGATTTCATGCAAGAGAACACAGGCTGTGACTGATCAGCACTGTTGGACTGAGACAGCTACTACAGCACAACACTGAAGTTTACTGGGAAACACATAGAAGAACGGGCAAACAAAGGAGGTGAGCAGAACAATAAGAGCAAGAACATAAAGAAAAGACATTTTAAAATTATTAATTGTTTCCATGTTTTCATTTCAAACCAGAAGTAATTACCCTTGCTTGTTTTTTCTTTCTTATGCAATTTCCTAGTTGATCATGATTAAGGCAAAATATTGAAATTATCTGATAATATATGCTTCTCGTGTGTGTGTGTGTGTGTGTGTGTGTGTGTGTGTGTGTGTGTGTGTCTGTTTATTTTTGGTGGCTGATTTAGAGGTTATTTGCCCTTTTTTGTTACAACGTTCAGGTAATAATTTAATTCTTTGTGTAATTCAACTTACTCTAAATCCAGCAAAAACTATCTTCAGGAAGATTTTCTTACTGGAACAAAATACAAATCAAAAAAACTTGCTTCAGGATGACTCAAAACACAAAATCTTTTCCTCCCAGCCTTGTTGAGACACCAGAACTACGGCATCTATGTTCCTGCAGCACCGCAAACTATCCCTTATTTACCACATAGCACCAGCATAGTCCAAGTTTCTTAAGACAGTTCATCACAGCCTAGGCAGCCACAAGTGCCTATTGTAAAGCATTTGGCAGACAGAGATGTAAGTATTCCTTTCAGTGTGATAAAATTCTGGTCAAGCTCTGGACCACTCCTTAAGCTGCCATTGCTTCAATTCACAAAATAGAAGTTTAGGCCATGGATACTTACATTGTCAGTGAAAAACTTTCAGAATACCAGAGACAAATTCTTGCAGAATAGGACTGGAAGAAGGTGCACTCAGGCCAGAAAATAATGTTGGAACATCTTCCCAGGACAAAATCAGCCAACGACTTCACTTATTCTCTGTCCAAAGTGTATGATTCTCACAGGACCAAGTCATCATTAAGGACATGATGTATTTAAAACACAATAAAAACATCAACTGGTAAAACAGCAGGAATCCCTTGATAGGTCAAATTATTTGTTCCTGCTTTACAGCTGAGATGGCCTATATCAAGGAAATCTTTATGCAGATGCATCATGTTTACAAATATATTAAGTACTAAAGTTTTTCAAGTCTTAAAACTAATGGCTTTTTCTTTCGGTTTAACATTCCTGTACTACTTTTCATTCAAAACCAAAAACATCTCTTCGAGGGATAACATCATATTTACCAAACTGGCCTGTATAGTTTGCTGCAAGAGTGACCTAGGGTCAGCTTTTTTCACACCAAGTTATACCTCATGCCGCCAGTAATATTTCCAAAGAAAATGCACCTTTCACAAGATAAAGGCATTTCTCCAGGTACAAAGAAAGAATCTCATCTAAAATAGAAGAACAGAGTAAGAAGTACCAGAATAAAGAGTATCAAAAGTGGCTGGTCCTACAGCCAGTCTTCCCTTGTATCAAATCTCTACCAGCAGCTGAACATTTCTCTGGGGTGTTGGGACATCTCAGGCCTTGAGGCTGGGACGAGAGGAGACTTGTTAAGTTGGTTAAGACTCCTTAACTACATGGAAGGATTTGTTCATTTGCCCTTGAACTGTGGGCCTCTGACAGGTGAATAGAAGTAAATTTTGGATTGAAGGATGTTCTGTGTCAGCCCCCTTGACAGCTTGTATTACAATAGGGAATTATTTAAGCCATTTAGAGTATTTTTGATACCTATCCCTTTCAAACCTGATTGTAATTTGCTTTGGCATTCTGCTTTGGGAAAATTGTGCCAACTAGGGACAGAAGAAAACAAAGGTAAAAAGAAAGGTACAAGGAGGAGTGCACGCAGCTAATGACTGAGATAAAGTTGAGCACTGGGTGGAAACACAATGGAACCCATGTAAGTGCAGCAATGCTAGCAAAGGTAGATTGTGTCATTCTCCTTGAAACAAATAGGAAGTACAGATAATTTTTCTGCTAAAGAATCATCTCTGATTGTTTGTGCCACAGAGGCAGATAAATGCCAAAAAGATAGATCCCTCTGCCTCTAAGATACTGTCCTATATAGTATAAAGTTAATAGCAAAGTAATAACGAGCCTCCAGACCTGACATAAAATATAAAGTTATGCTTGCTAGATGCAAGCTTCATGATCTATAACCTGTAAATCCCTGTGACCATATCACAAGAAACCTCTACCATACTGGCAAAAGAAGGGCAAAAATGCCTTCAAACACCTGGACAGCTTTTCACCAGGAGTACACCATATTTTCAGCCTAATTTTGCACATAAATCAGGAAATAAAATAGTTTTTCTCTTGGCTGGTGGCCTAATGATACAATATATATATATTTGATGATAAGGGCTTACATTTATGAGAAACTAGATCTGCACTCACATAATAGGCGGAGACAAGATGAGTAACTACAAGAATTTGCATTTCTTCTACATCCCCATCCTGAAACAACTGTTTGCCTTTGTGTGGCTGCATTGACTATGGGTTCTAGATATATGCAAGATCCCAATGTGTCACATGGCTGGGCAATGAAAAACAAAAGGTATTTTCTATCCTCTTGAAAATGAATTTTTTTTTTGCTAATTAATTAATCAATTAATCTTAGCCCACATTTGTTAAACTTGTGCCAACATGTGAAAATTCTTCAAAGCTCCAGAAAAATGGAAACTTTGATTACAACTGAAGCATACAGCTTCTATTCCAGTAGTTGTAATTGCCCACGCTACCATTCAGAGTGTAATAATAAGATAACTTATTATATTTGCTAAATTACTTTTATTGGTCACTTGAAAAATACAAACTTCCTGCAGTGAATGGGAACTGACTGTGGCAGTATTCTTCCACAAATTTATGCTTCTTGTTTTTAGAAAAAGAAATTATGAAATTTCTAGGATTACTAACTAGACTTGCAAGCAAATTTTGGCCTTGAATACACATACTTTTTGTTTTAGAACTTATCTGTTTCAAGATATTGCCTGACCAGCACGGAAAATCCTGCCTTTCTGAAAGCATCACAATCTCCTCCAAATATGGTTGCTTTAAATAAACTGAAAAAAGGGTGGGAAGAATGGCTTCAGGCTCTCAAGAAAGAGAGTAGCTGCCCTCCAGGAAATTACACATTTAGATGGTATATGTCCTGAATGAAGATTAGTTTATACAGGGACATAATAAAATCTCCCACTGTGATTCCTTTACAAAATCCAGGGAAAATTCATGATGTAACAACTATAGCTTCTCATTTGTTAGCCATTTCTTTCCACTGTACATTAGACAATGGTCACTTAACTCACACTGCAATTCCTGATGATATTACATTATCCTCATGATAGTCAGTAAAACAAAAAAACTACAGTGGCTTAAACAGCAACACTTCTATGTCTGTTTGAACAAAATCTATGCAAATAATCAAACATTCACAAGGAACTACTAAAAAGCACAATTAAGGTAGAATGTATTAATAAATGTTTAATACTTACACTTTTTCGGTCTTCTGAAACTAAGAACTGATTTAATTTTGTCTGATATTAAAATTTTATAACCATGTGGTAGGAAAGCTTAACTAATTCTGGGAGAGAAATCTTGCTTTACATGCCAGCCATGTGGTAACTCTTAAAGTTGCACCTATTAATTACAAACTATCTTAAAATTACGAAAGGGCAACTGAAACAACACTAGCTTTCAACTATGCTTCAGTCCAAAAAAAAGGATTAATTTATATGTAGTCTCTAATTTTCACCCAGGGACATTCTAGCAGTCTCTTGCAAAATCTTCACAGTAGGCAATCTATTTGGGCCGTGGAAAAAAAAATTAGTAGACTTAGTATTCATTGAAAGAAGAAAGCCAGTCTTCACAATTCTACTTCCTTCAGAAAAAAAAAACAAAAAAAACCCACCAAAAATACCCCTCACTCCCCCCACAAGCTATTATTCAAACTAACACATCCCAGCTAACAGATTTGATGCAGACCCTGGGCATACCGATTTGCACAAAAAACGAGAAAAAGCAAAGCAAACAATGAGCCAATGTATTATTTGTGCTGTAACGTGCTATTTGACTTGTGTTACTCCCCAGTGTAGAGGGACTCCCTTGCTGAGGAAAATATAGGGAAGAGCAAAGACAGCTTTACTGACCTGTGTGCTGCCGCCGATGCTTGGTGAGGGCATGACGTGTCCCGCCGGCAAAGCCACAAAGGTCACAGAGGAATGACTTCTCGCCTGTTGCAACAATAAACAGATGAGGGACTGCGGAGGTCACAGATCATTAAAACATATCTATCAAGGCTTTCAGGGTTACTAATTCCTCCAATCAAATGTTTCCATGTAAATATGTCAAATGGGAATGAAATTACCACTGCGGTTTATTGACTGTGATAAAATCTGAAAAGCACCACTGAACATAATTACATACTTGTCAGACCCATAAAAATTAGCTTTATTATCAATGGAATGGTTTTGTACAACTTCATTTCTGTTAGATGTCTTCCAGATGGGGCTGCTTTATGCACTTGAACAGTTTTTATGCATATCCTGATTTTTTACAATTCCCATACATCTGGCCTTTCTGTGCTGAGTAAAGATTGCCTGGAAAAAAAAGTTAATATACTGTATATATGATTCTGCTTAAATAAAATATATTTAATTTACTAACAAATTAAAGGTAGTGAGAAATTTTCAATAGACTAGGTCACAGTCATCTTTAGTCACCTTCTATTTACTAATAAGTATTAAATTATTTTCTTGAACACAAAAATAGTGCAGGCAACAATAAAAGCCAAATTATTCAGTACCAGTGGCAATTCAGCACTGTTTATGTTTCTAAAGTTTTCATGACATAAAGAAAACAGGTCTGGGGATTGCTACTGAAATTGCAGCAGAACTCGCATTGCTCGTCTTCAAATTATAATTCTTCATTCCAAACCTCTGGACCAATTTGAGAGATTTTGGCAAGCTCAATACTCATTAAAAGTGTATAAATGCCCTCTTTTTAGCTTTTTTTTTTTTTTAAACAGAAGATAGGATTTTGCCCTGTTGCCTATAAATACAGTTTATCATTTCACAGCAATATTTTCACTCAGTATGTACTAACATGCACAGAAATCTCAGTCCATAAAGGCCACATGGAAGGTCATTATGAATTAGTAACACTAACCTCAGGTATAGCCTCAGTAACCTGAGATAAGACTGGATAAGACTGAATTTTTTTTTAAATTTTTTTTTTTAAAGAATCCCATTAGTCATTTGGAGCCAAATTGTCTCCTTCCACAGTAACACAGCAGAGAGGGGCTGGTAGGGCAATGATGCTGAATCCATTGAAACTAACAGTCTCCTTCCAACTCTTCCCCCATGGGGAAGGAAATTTAGTTCCTACAAAAGACAGCTGGGTTACGAGGTCCGGTGTCAAATTACCAAGTCCTCCTGTGGAGACAGAAGGATGGAAACCTCCATGCTGTTTATTCCCACATGACCAGGCAGAGGAATACACAGACTTTCTGGAAAGGCACAGTGCCTCAGTTGACTTTGGATACTGTTCACATAAGCAAGAGACCATCTCATGAGTGGGAGCTCCCAGGAGAGCTGGGACCAGCTGCCTTCTCCCACCACCACCTCAATGAGGTCTCTGAGGAACCCCAGCTCCTCACCCCAGATGCCCCAAGTGAGGGAGTCCCTGGGCCCTGTGATACCAGGAGGAAAGCAATTCCAAAGTTTCCAAGGCAGCTTGAATCCTACCACCAAAATGGGATGGCAAAAGAGCTGATAAATCTCTGCCATGTAGCGAGGCTATGAAATGCAATGGGCACATATTTCAAAATTTCACCGCTTCAGAAAAAAGCAAATGGTGCTTTGTTATTTTCTGCACCCAAATCTGGTCACATAAAGCAGACTGAAATTATACAGGACTTAGGGCTTTTTTGAAATTTTGGTCTGTTGATGAGAGTATCCCAGAAGAGTAGCTAAGGTGCAAAATAATTTCAGTACGTCTTTTGGGAGTCAATTCCAGCAATCTGTTATTATAATTGAATCTAAAAAAAAAAACATCAGAAAAAGCAGAACAGAAACCCATTCTCACTATCACATGAAGAATGCATTTGTGCTAAATGATGTAACAAAGTTTGAATTTTACTGCAAAACGTTTGTCAATAATACTATTGCTGAGGTTACGCATAATTGTTAACAGAGATTTCTGCAAAGTCTCTTCCAGGCTTTTTTAAAAATTACTTTTTGGCATTTTAAAAATCAGGATATTCAGCATGTAGCACTTCAACTCATCAAAANTTTTAAGTATAAATCTTTCTAACTAGCAGTAATGC
>VXAX01002903.1:413614-423614 GCA_013399835.1 Leptocoma aspasia | reverse complement strand
GACAAGAGCCAGAAAAATCAGAATTAAAGGTGCAACTCCATCTCTACCTAAACCCTTGTGTGTGCCTTTGGTAGCAGTTTAAATAGGGTTTCTGACCTTTCTTAAGATGTCTTTGTACTCCTTCCCCCCCCTCCTTTTTTTTTTTAATTTTTCTCCTCTAATGGAGAAGGATAGAAAAAGATCAAAAGATGCTTCAGAGATTATACTGATTTCTATCTGTCTCAGGTTAAGGCAGTAGAGCTGCTCAGAGACTTCAATTTACGTATTTTTGTAAATAAACAATTGTTAAATTCATCAGGCATTATTTGTTTCTCAGTGTCTCCAGACTTAGAGAAAGAAAAGAATACCCAATACTGCTGCTTTTCCTGATGGTTTGCACCCACCCCCAGTTCAGAAAAGCCCTTTAAAGAATTTTTTTCTAAGAGAAGGTTGCAATATCACCAATTCTCACAAACTGGTTGGCAGTATCAGCAGCAGAGTGCGGTTTACAAGGAATATAAATTAAAGTATCTACCCTGAGTTTTACAAGGAATTTTTTCCCACCATGTTCCTAGTTCATTCAACACACAGGATGGCCCTGCTTTACAAGCCTCACTTGGTGGAGAAATCCTTCAATCTTTAGAATACTTCACACACAAAGTTCTCTGATTTTTTCCCCCCTTCTGGATAATAATTTATACACATGAGCTCCAGTTTAATTGTTAAACCCCATGTTTCCCTACAGAGGCAGGAACTAAACAAATTAATTCCAGAATTTGAAAAATATACTTTTGTATGATCAATGGGGCCCAAATTTTTGCTACTTTTCATAATATCACAACAGCAATCCCTTGGATGAGCCAAAGGAGGAAATGGAGACTGTACTAGATCACAAAGAAGTTGCTGATGGCACAAGAATACTAATATATGCCATGTGAAACTCCTCTCCCCAGATGAAAACATTCATCTGCTTTTCTGTCCCTACATTTATTTATTTATTTATTTATAACGTTGTACACACAAATGCAACTCTCTATCCTTACTCTTAATCCATAATGTCCATACTGACGAATTTATAGCCAATCAAACAACGGTATCTTAAAGTGTAAGAAAATTTAAATTTCACTCAAAAAATACACTGTATGGATAAAATTAGCATATAGGAAGCATATGTGCTCTTTCCTCTTCACAAGCCAAATTTTCCAGGTATGGTTACACAAGAACCAAGTACAATTGATGTTTCACAATTCCTGGACTGGAAACAACATAGATCTTCAGCCCTGAAACCTGATGGAAAGCTGGATTTACAGAATCTGAATATTAAAAAAAAACGGAGCAGATAAGCAGGGAAGGGGTTTTGAAAATTTCATAGTGATTTTTCAGAACTGAATCCAGACATGAAATTAATTCAAATATTATTGTACAAAGTCTATGCAGAAGGTATTGATGATATAACCATACTGATTACCTCATATCTTCCTAATAAGCACCTACTAGAAATACAAGCTGCCTAAATCATATGTAGAGAAAGGAAATATTCTTACCCACAACAGTCTTGCAAATACTTAAGCAGACTGGCATAGCAGTGGGATGAAAAGCTGTGCAACATGTCAAAAGCAACGCTGAAGCGTGTACCACTTCTGCAGGTTATAAACTGGATTATGACCTTAAATGGCAACTGAAAATCCAACAAGTGAATACATTTCTCTAAGTTCTTGAAGTTTGCAGTATTTATCTGGCTTCATTCTGGTGGCTTACAACCTGCTTTCAAAATATGTGTATGAATTTTAAAAAGCAGTTTCACCACTAAACTCTACCTGTTGTTAAGCCTTTAAAAAATATAAAGACACAGGTGCCAGTAAGTACCTAGCAAAGGTCACTTCGAAAAACGCAGTTTTCCTCAGGAAAGAATATTTTCATGAAAGAATTGCATAGTGATGCCTTAAAAACGACAGCACCTTGGAAAACTGAGCAATGTGTGAGATGATGTATCACATTTGTGCAAAAAAAAATCAACAAATTCAAGCCAGTTGTTTGGATGGGTCTAAAAACTTGACTGCATCACATTCTGGACAGCACTCAACATTTCTTCAGCTGTGAGGAAAAAAAAGTGTTTTCAAAACTGCCATCACCTCAAGTCTGAGTCTTAACAGAAGATTGTTCTGACTTGTGCATCAGCAATAGGTTACGTGCATCAATTTCTGACCTTTGCTTCAGCTTTGAAATATCACCAGTTTCAAATTTACCCATCCTAACACACTGGGCCGAATGCCTCACGTCACAGAAGTGACAAAATTGGCCCGGAGTGTTCAATACAGCAACAGAGCAGAGGAAAATGTAGGTGTGTAGTTACAGGTGGGTTAATAATTCCACGGGTGCTATACACATCAGAACAGCACAGATCTGATTCTTCAGTCTCTCCTCTGACTCTGCAGTACACTTTGAGGTGAAATGTAGTGAAAATTTAGTCTTGTTACTTTCTCAAGCATTTATACCTCTGAAGAGTCAGAGGTATAAATTTCTCTGCTGAGGTGACAGCTCCTATTTCTACATCATTGCTTTTCAGAATAGAAGTGTACTCTAGATTTGTATCTTCCAAATTAAAAACATTTTTAACATAATCTGGCATAAGTGAAGTAGGACTAAAGGTTACTCTCTGTGACGAAAACAGCAGTGTGATCCAGCTGAAAGACAAGATGCAACCACCCCACACAGCCTCATGATTCCCACTGTATTCATTAAGGCATAATGGAAAGTTTTAAATTTATCATCTTCCACAGTGTTATAATATTCTGTCAATTTTGTAACATTAATCTTGCTGCAGAGCTTTTTATAACATAGAATCACTTAAAATAGTGTCACAGCCTGCTGTTTAATGCACATAAAGGTATGTTTCATTAACACTACTCTGTGAGTTTTTACTAGGACAAATATATAATGTAGAAAAAACTGAACATATGTATATAATAGTAGTGATTCAAAAGCTTTTATACCAATAAAACTTACAGATTCATTTGAACACACTTTTTTCCTTTACCTAGAGGAAGCTAGAACACAGTGAAGGAACAGAAACCCTGGATTAACACAATCTAGTTGAATGATGTTATAAAATGGGCAAATTTTTGCAGTTCCATTACCTTTATCAGTTGTTCTCCATCATAAATTTCTCAGTTGTTACTGTATTACATGTGACAATATTTTTAATCATGAAAAGCTTGGCCTGCCCTAAAACTGTTCTGGATCTATTTATCTGGATACTGGAAAACCTCTGGAATTAGATTTGATTCTGGGCGGAAGAAAATCTGGAAGATTTTGAATTCTGTATAAGGAGATAAATCATTTGACCAAATGCTCTACAGAGTATTTTATATAAGCACAAGCAGCTCATGGCATTCAGGTAGATGAAGAATAGAAGAAAAAACTAGAATGATAAGTCAGTCTATGAATTACACTGCATAGGATTCATCCATATGTTTGTAAATATGGTCTTTAATTTTTAAGAGCAATATACACTGCACTGGAGTTTAGTACATCAGATTCAAATCACAAGGATCTTCATGATCGTAAACATAGGCTCTGCTATCAAATGTTTGCACAATTTTAAGGAAAGAGATGCAACTACCTTCTGATACCATATTTGTTCCTAATGTTACATCAAGATGTCATTTACATCCTCAGGACATCTCCAAAGATGTATGCAATTAAACTAAAACTTGTCTTTAGAAATATATTTTTATTTTAACTTTATCAGAACCATTACTTACCTTCTAGGATATTAGAAATGTCCCTCAGTATCTTTTGAAAATACAACAAAAATAGATATAAACAAGTATATTTGAACTCAAAACTATTGGGATCTTGAATGGTTGTTTTTTGTTTCTCAAAGAGAAAACAGTTCCTAAACTGTAAGAATGATTTTGATATTTGCTGTCAATTAGGGTTGGGTTTTTTGGGGGGTGAGGGTGTTATTTTGGGTATCTGTCAGGTCTCCACTGTAAGACTAGCAGCTTACAGCAGAACAGCAACATCAACAGTGACTTGTGTCACTAGAATAAATAAATCCCAATAGCCAATACAATCAACTTACAGACTTGTGGATGCTTGAAAAACCATGGTAGAAATCAATTTTTAGCTAGATCTCATTGTCCCCTCTCAGACAGAACACCTACTCAGTAAGAGCTGACCTGTTATTCTCATGTGTATTTGCAGGAGACACTGTTAAGATGGAGTTTACTGCACATGAAATGAATAGTGTAAGTCTTGAGCAGAGTTTTCCCATGGAAATTTTCTCTTCAGGATGGACATCTAATCAGGTCTAAGTCAAACTAGATTGAAAATTAATCAAATAAAGTATTTCTAAAGAAACCCCAAAACTCTACCACACATGAGTAGACAAAATAATTTTCTTTCTTTCAGGGTTCTGACTACTCCTACATTCATGTGCATATAACTTTAAAACATAAAGAAATTGCATCTCTGTATATTTATCAAGCGCAGGAGAAAATCAGCGCTTTTTGCACATTTGCAGTCAGGTACTTTGGCAGTTATCACATTTCTTATTTTTCTACCACATTAAAGTCTTCTATCCTTTGCATTCTATCCTTCTATCCAAAAAACACCCCAGCACATAATGGCTAGAAACTAGCAGATGCTGATTCGTACTCTGACCCACAATTAATTTCCAATTTAATTAAAATCTTTATTAAAAATAGATATTTTTAAAACTTTAGAGGCCTTTGAAAAGTGATGAAAACTACTCTGTTGCTAACAAAACCAAGGAAACACAATGAGTTTAATTTAGGTCACAGTGACATCAGAGAGGTTTATTTATTGCCAGCTTTGTTGCATCCAACAAAGCTTTAATCTGTGACATGCTGTAGCTTGTAAAACAGCAAAGTGGTATGGTATCAGAGAAACTACACCATGCCATACATTTCTAAAAACGTCTGCTGTCAAGCACATTACATTCAGCAACATCATCAAGAAGAAAGGGAAGGGATTTTCGGGGGGTTGTTTTTTGTGTTTTCAGTTTACATTTACAGCTGAAACAGCCTTTGAAAATTCCTATGAAGACTTCACATACTGAAAGACAGCTGTTTTTTTTGTATCTGGAGATGATGAGAGTACAATGTTTTTATGAAGCTGAAAATCAGGGCAGACCTTAGGTTTTACAAAGGGAAAGGGTGAGAATCAAGGCTCGATTCTGTGAACTGTAGAGCTCATCCAGTATCAGACAGATACATCTCGGAAGGACAGAAGGGTGAGAAAATCAGATTTCAGCACATGCAGGAGAAGGACTGTTTTGCTCCTTGAAGACAGGGTTTCATCGGGGTATTATGGGAACAAAGGAATGCAGTTGGCTTTGGGTATCAAAACCCCTCCAACTCCAGATATATTTGGATGTTGAGGGCCTGGACCTCCAGTCTTTAGGAGCACCTTTAGGAGTGCTAAAGCCACTGTGAGCAGATTAACAGAGCCTGCAGTGGCCCGCTGGGCGTGTGGCTGCTGGGAATGTGACTGAGAGTGAGGCTTTAACAACCGCTCCGCTTGCCTGAAAAGAAGGTTCCTTTTAATTTTAACCAAATGTGTATTGGGAAGTTTATGTATTTGTAGTTCAGCTACTTCTTAATTACATTTAACATATGCTACCATACTGCAGACTACTTAAAATATCACACTTATTCCAATCCACATGCCAGTGATAGTTTGTATCTGGTGGTTAATTTAACCGGAGTTCAGCTACCAATGCAAAAAAGTTCACCTTCTTGAGAGAAACCCAGATTTCCCTGTTTGTTCCTAAACCTTCCCAGCATGGTCTAGGTCTGATTAAGAGCCAGTTCCAGTGTAACCCTGTGCTACAATGCTAAAAAACAGACAAATCACCACTTTCATTTTGACAACTGCAATTTGAGGGTTTATTCTAAAAAAAAAAAATTAAAATAATAATACCATTGCTAGCACAACTAATAAAAAATTCATTTGCTATGGATGTGTGGTTAATATATATCCTCTCTAAATTGAGAAGAAATAAGATGGAATTTCCTCAGAGCTAGAATAAGCTATATTTTTTTATTTTAAATCAAACTGCTCAGTCAAACAAGCATTTCACAGAAAAAAAATTATGAAAACTCAGAATTTTTCCTAAATCATTTTTTATTCAATTAGTGGTTATTTTAAAAAAAAAACCTTCACTTTTTTTTAAAATTTACATTTAAATGAAATCATATTGAATAAAATAAAACTGTCATTTATTAAAAAAAATTCAAAAAGAAAACAAAAATAAAATCCCCTAAAGGAAAAAAAAGACTATATTCTGAAAATCACAAACTTTAAAAAATAATAATAATAATAATAAAAATGGCAACATGACTTCTATTTCATTTTTGCAGTTGACACACTACAAATCGGTTTTTACAAAGTTACTTATTTTGGTATTTTATTTAGACAAATATCTGTACAGTCTTACATGAGAATGACTTGGTTTGTGATTTTAATAGCTTCTCAGAATAAGAGTCTACAGTTGTCACAGCAGAGCAATACCAACTTATGGTATGATTTTACTGACATCAGTAAAATATCAGACAAACTCAGTTTGACTCAAATCAGCTATAAGCAGTATTTTTTTCCTAAACCTAATATCATTATAATGCGATTTTTCATTATTAGTCCAATTCAACTTGTATTGAAGTCAATGAGATTATACTGAGTTCTCTAAGTATTAGATCAGGCTCTATGATGATGCTGCAGCTACCACGAAACAAGTCTGGTCAAAGGAACTAAGATAAAGTACATCAAGCTTATATTGTTAACAAATTACTAGTTTATTAAAAACTGAGTTTCTAAATTCTCATTTACTTTTTATCAGTTTGTTTATTGTATCTCAGCTATACTCAAAATAACTGTTCATTTTCATTTGTCATGAGATGTCTCAGTCACTATCATTTTCATGGTTTTGTCCAGTGGCATAATATTCACAACAGTTTGCCAAAATTACTGGAAGATGCTTAAACTCAACTAGAATATATGCCTTATACTTCTAGCAAGGGGAAGACTGATGCTGATCTGAAAAGATTTCACAGTACTTATACAAAATTTTCAGTTTAAGCATTCGTCAAGCTATCAAGACCTCTTTTAGTATTGGTTTTGCAAAGTTCTCCTTTTATTTCCTTGTGATTTATGAAAAATACCATAGCACTCAGTTGGCAGAAAATACTGTGTTAGATTGACTTCATACTATTTGTGATAATAGTCGAACCACAATACAGCAAGAGATATGAGACTGATATAATTGTTTTAATGTAACATGCAAAAATGTTGCATATGTGGAATAGGAGAATTGAGAGCAAAGAGGAATATTATCTGTCTGAGAAAACAATGAAAATCCAGCTAAAATGCATGGTCTTTTTAATATCACACATTTTGCTAAAATGCCAAGTGATACTCAGAGCACTGTGGTGAGTCTTAAATCACATATATTCTGCTACTGTAAAAAGTGCATATTCAAAAATAATTAAAGCCAATATGTCTAAACTACAACACACAAACTGATGTACAATCTCATTAAAAATATACTGAGATGTCTGTAGAAAGCATCCCAGGATTCAACAGGAAAAACATCTATTTGGGAGTATTATATAGTATTCATCACTATTTTAATGTTTATCACTAATGTGCCAACAGAAGCTTTCTTCTCAGAAGGTTAACTCTTTAAATTAAACAAAAATTAACACATGGAAAGTGCTTAATTGTTGTTCTCTCCCTATTTTTAAACAGAGGAGGTGCATAACATTACCAAGATAGGCAC
This sequence comes from Leptocoma aspasia, assembly GCA_013399835.1. Lineage (NCBI taxonomy): Eukaryota > Metazoa > Chordata > Aves > Passeriformes > Nectariniidae > Leptocoma > Leptocoma aspasia. The sequence continues at coordinate 415,831 of VXAX01002903.1, read as the reverse complement.
GTATTTTTAATTAAGATTGTATCATTCAAGGTTGTGATTCCTAAGCCAATTTACTATTTCAAAATGCAGTTCTCCTTCTAAATATAAACACACGAGGATCAGAGCATTGTTGCACAAATCATTATGATTTTAACAGCTGTTCATTTATGGTCTCCATCATTTTGGAAACAATAGAAACATGAACAATTGACTTTATGTACAGAAATGTATTCTTCTGCCAGGTACATTCTCCTAATCGGTCATGTTTCTGTCTTACCTCCTTATGACCTGGAGATTAATTTTCTTAAGATCCTTCCCATGAATTCTAAAGAAGGTTCATTACTATTTTTTAAATAATGGGTACTACCTACTTAAAAAAAAAAATATGTGACACAGAAATCACAAGAACTCTGAAGTTTAAGATGTAAATAAGCATTTCCATTGCACACGGTTTCATACTAAATCTTCAGATTGACAAAACAGTAGATTTTCAGTACAGCAGATTACCTTTATTAAACTACATTTCATATGTATTTCAATCATGTTTTATTACCCTTTAAAATTAAATGAAATCAGAAGATTTAGGAGATTAAATGCCATTAAAAAGGATTAGACTATCTTCCATAGGAAATATAGTGTAAAATTATTTCTACGTTTTCTTTTCAGTCTGTCCATACCAAAATATGCCCCTACCAACAACAAAAAAGTATTAGGTAAGTTTAGATTATAGACTGCCTATTACTTACTACAAAATAATTTGGAAATCACTCTTGAATAATAATTTCTATGACATAAACACTGTAGAGGTCACCATACTTGATCTAAGTAGGTGATCTTACTTGATCTAAGCAGGATATTTTCCCACGTCAGGTCTGGTCTGCGGAACAATCAGGCAAATGACAGTGCTTTACCAGTGATAAACCATTACCTGTCCCTTAAAATTTCTGAAAGAAACAAATCTTTCTCAGACTTGGTGGCACTGAAACTAATACAACCACCCAGAACAGGATTTTTTTTCACTCTCTGTAACTGCTGTCTTTATCAATTAATCTGATTATTTCTCTGTTCAGGAAGCCTGCTCAGCTATTGCTACTAAAATACTAAATTTTAACATTGGATTTTGAAGGACTCTTATTTCTAGACCTTTTTCCAAGCTGTAAGGTTGAGGGTGCTAAACATACTTGCTCTTCATATACTTATCCCAGGGTGTTGTCTGCTCTTTTAGCTGGAAGAAAACCTCTAGTAAATTCCTATTTAGCTCCTTGCCAATCAAGAAGTGAATGACTGACAGTAACAAAGCCTTATCTATGACTCCTGTCTGTGGTGCATTCTGCTAAATGATGTCATCGCTCTAGCAAGAGAAAATAAGCAGATTATTACACTGACTAGAAGCAAACTAAACATTTGGATTTTTGCATGGACAGATTTACACACTGTCTGTCAGATAAAGCACAGTTTGCCTGCTGCTTACACAACAAGAATGTGCCTGACAGCTTCTTCCCAGCTTTAGTATCTGATTACATAAATAGGCCATTCCCCACCATTTCTAAAGACTGACAGTCTGTCTTAGTTTAAAGAGCAATTTCTGACTATCAGCCTTTCTGTCTTGCACACAAGGCTGATTATCATCAAGGCACTTCCTGGAGGTCCAATCAGTTGTTTTTTCTCTTGAACTCAGGATGTTACAAAACTTGTAGCCACAAAAATATTAAGAAAATGAAAAATTCTTCTGTGAAAAATTCTTCTGCAAAAATTTCCAAGCAGCAACCCAAAACTTACATTCCCCATCATAGTGAAAACTGTTGCTGACTTCTAGGAGCATTTAGAGAAAGATTTTAGGTGACCATTTTTTTCATTTTTACAATTACCAGCTTTGGGGAAAAAATTTTATACAATAAAGTAAAACAAAACAAACTGAAAAACAAATAACAAAACCCCACCTACCCAAAAGTAACAGGTAACTACTCCCCTGCATCATATCAAAAAACCCCACAAAACAAAAAAAGGCACCCTTCTCATAAGTCTGTCTCAGAAATTCATAAAGCAGCTTTGTTGTCCAAGTCTGCAGTGGCCCTTCCCAATTTAACTTCAAAACTGTCATAGAAAGAATCTTCAAAACCTTTTGTTTATTTTTGCATTAGCTGTACAACTGTTAGTCTTTTATAATAATTCTGCTTTTCCAAATCATACCTCAATAAAACTATGCTTTAAATTAGATGCATTTTACTGTTGCTGTTG
>VXAX01002903.1:373614-408614 GCA_013399835.1 Leptocoma aspasia | reverse complement strand
CTCAGGTGCATTCAACTTCTACTTCAATCTCTCTGTCACATTCTTGTAATGAAAAAAGAAGCATAAAGCACTGCTTTTAATCACAAAATCAAGAAAAGTAGCCCCCCATAAAGACAAATCTGTGTGTTGCAGCATCACTACCAGCTCCACCACAAATGCTGTTTCAAAGATTATAGCACCTGATATGCTGTGGGCTCTAAGAACCTCCATTCATCTAATTCTTCTGCAAAGAGATGGCAGCTTCATATTTTGCCCAACTGGATTCAGGAAGTAAAGCTTAAAAAAACCCAGCCCTTACTTCTCTCACTTAAATGAGTCAGAGAGCACTGTCGCCCCTAGCATCTGGCCTGAAATCAAGATGCCCAATTGCTTGAAGACAAAGCCAGTGTACTGATTGTATCCAGTAAGTTAAATAATAAGGTAACCTAGAACAACACTGCTATTTATAAAAGATGCTTTCATTTTTCTACAAATTCTTCCTCCAAAGTATTGACGAAATCAGGCCCTGCATATCTTACAACATCTCTAATGTTGACTTCTAAAGCTAACATGGCTACAGGTTAAAAAAACATCTTATTGCACCACTTTGAGAAAATTCAGCAAATATTTCTTTCTGTGAAATCAGAGCTCAAATGAAAAAAATAAAAATGGCAAAACCAGAGTAAGTTTTTAATTATACACAATGCACAAGCCCAAGTTTTCAACTATACACAATGCACGCTGGGTAAGACACAGCAAAAGTGCATTGGTTTCCATTCTTTTGCAAATGTTCAAGTTTTAAAAAGTTCAAGTCCTTTTCATAAAATTCAAAAACCATCAATACATTAACTCTTTTCAACTTTTCGTAACAATGACCCACCATGACAATTACATTCCACAAACACAAAATAAAACTTTAGAGCAAAAGGGTAGCATGACACTGGAGAAGATACATTGTATATTGCAAAGAGATGAACAACTCTGTGGAACATACTTCCACGTGCATACTCTCAAATGAACATTTTTCCTCCAGCAGTTCATTGTATATAAATTAAGACAGGTTACTAAAAGAAAATCGGTGAATGGCCACACAGAAACTTGCTCCTTTGCTCCCAAATGGCAAAAATAAGCAACTTGTACTATTCTATTTATAGTTTATTTTCCTGCATAAAACACATAAACATAGAACATTAACACACGCGTAACCAAAGCTAAACTAAAGGCAAGAGGATCTTGTAGGCACAAGCAAACCATTATAGACAAGAGGTTCATCTGGTAGACAGCTTCAAATGTCATCTCACACCACATACACATAATGGATGATGAATTGTAAGTTGGGGGTTTGTATTCTATTTGTTTGTGTTTATTTCCTCCTGGGATATAGGTTCTGTATGTGAAAGTATAACACTGACAGTTGTTCAGATTGGTGAGTGAGAATTACCTGTGACTACCAAAAAAACCCCAAAGACAGAAAAAACATGTATCTTCATATTGGCCAAAGTCTGGCCACAATGTATAATTAAATAATTGTAAGAACTCTGTTTTCCAAACCACGGACAGAGATGAAGTAATTAAAATAGCTAGCTAACCAGAACCAACCCATGAAGTTGCACTGTAACTTCCTTTTATCTTCCATGCTTTTTAGATGCATGAATTAATAATAAAAGCAACGTTACATCAAGCTATAATATTTTAAATAGCAGCATAAGGTATATTATTATTGTTATACAAGGTAACATGAAATTTGGTTAATTAGGATTTAAGAAGCTACATCAGAAAATAATATTTTATTGAAAACATTCTATAAGGAAGTCATTAAGTAGACCCATTATTGGCCAAGCTGACCACAAAGTTGGAAGACTTTGCTAGATATATTTATTTTAAATATAACCAATAAGGTATGATTTTACTTACAAACTGACCTGACCTGGAAAAAAACCTAAAAACATATAGTCCAGTATCATATGGCATCATCAAAAATAAGCTTGTTTAAATTAAAATAGGACTATATTAGACAAGGTACTATATAGAGTAGCCAGCGAGAAGAACAAATAGAAAAAAAATCAAGTATCAGTTAAAATATTCGATGACTGCAAGGTGACAAGGCTGTGAAGCTTTTGAATGACTAACTACTAACTACTTTCATATATGTGGGAATTCCCAGAATTTTATTACTCCAGTTTGAAAACAATACTGTTATGGACATGATACTGTTGTTTTATATGACCACTAACAGTTGTTAAGGATAGCTGACTATAAAAACAATTAATCATATTTTTGGAGAAGCAAGTATAAAAGGATTGTGCTCAAGTCTCTCTGAAATCAAGGCCATTTCAATAAATTATGAGAAGTGTGGATGGTTGAAGAAAGTATGGAATTTCAGAAACCTGGCCAAAGGACCAAAGAGAAGACCAACACAGAAAGCTGCCGCTAAAATGTGAAACCAGACAGCTGGTAGCCTGGGGAGATCTGCAGTAAACACAGCCAGAGGGGGCTTGGTATGTCCTATCCAAACATTGACCTAAGCCAAAGGTTACGAACAACAATAGGGCAATGCACAGAGTCATTCACACAATCTATGTGCTCCGCCCAATTTTTGCTCAGATCACAGACCAAAACCCAGCAGAACAACTGATAAAATTACTTGGTTTTGTTCATGTCCCTGAAACAAAACCATCTGGGAGAGAAAGTCTAAGCAGTAGTGTTGTCACTTGGCTAGCATGAGAAGCTCCTTCTGGATAACAGCTTTAGTCTTGTCACTGACAATCACCTATTAATGATGTCTTTCAAACTTCACCTAGGGAGACTGATACAAAATCCAAAAAGAGATTTGGAATACAGCTGTCATAACAATATGAGTGAAACAAGCGAGCAAACTCTTTATTTCAAGAAACTGGTTATTGAAAATGTGAAGCTGAGTGGGAGAACCTACCTTTACTTCAGCTTTCACAAATGAGCAGAAAAATGTTGCCTGCACACATACTTCTAGGCCAAGGGATAAGTTGGTAAATCAGCAGAAACTTACTGACATTCTCACCTGCTTAGAAGTACTATTAGACATTTTAGCAACAGGTAACTACAAGTCAGATCAAATCACTAAGTAATTAAATACTAATAGAAGAGGAATTAATTATATTGATTAAACGAGTATTGCTACTTTACTAAACAACTACCAGCAGATCTTTTATTAACAAAATAGGACTTGACTTTATTAATAATAATAATTATTACCTTATCAGCAGCAAAGCTACAAAAAGCACTTAGTGTTTTCAATATGAAAAATCCCATTCATGATCAAAAGGGTTCATACAATCTTAAACAAAAACAAAGCAAAGCTTTGAACTGGCAATAACTTTAACTATTAGAGGCTCTGATTCCAATGGCATAAACACTTATTGCTGTCCAATAACTAGAAAAATTAAACATCTTCAAAATTATGGTTTTCATATCAGGTTTTAAATTTGCATGTGGCATCTCCAAAAGATGAGTTATCTCCAAAAGGCAATGCTTTGGTAGTAAATGATATACTAGCAAAGTGGTTTTTGAACTGTTGAACTATAATTTTTTGAAAATTGAGCAACTAAATAATACTTTTTCAAACTTATTCTACACATTATATGATCAGTCCCACGATATTGCTGGAATACATCACTGATATGAAGGGAATAAAGAATAGCACAATAAAAAATAGTTTGTATCAACATTGAAATAAGGTACTTTGACCGAAAATCTAAAAGATCGGCCCTTCTAGGAGACTTTAACCTTAAATTGTCTAGATTCCCTATTCCATGATAACTACAATGCCATGTGTGTTGATTTACACTTCTGATTCCGAACTATTTTCTGAGATGCCTGCATTTTCTGTAATTTCTTGTGCGCTTTAACTAATACAACTGATGCAACTATAATGGTTTCCCAGTCTCTGTATTAGCTAGGAAATGCAGATTCAAAGAAAATGGAAAAAAACAGGAGAAATCTTCAGTTAAATTAGTTAACCATTGCATGCTTTATAAAGGGCCCACACAATTCATAACCATTTATATAAACATTCACTGACTGCTGGTACCACAATAATTCACAAGCTGATGGAAGTTCCCGCCCAAATTCAATAATGTCTGAATCAAACAAAGGTTAAGATGAAGGTTTATTTCTTTAGTATTAAAGAATCCTCACCACCCACAACAGCACATACAGAAAATAAATTTTGCTCCCTCGGGCACAAATACCTCTGCTCAATGAACAATGGCTTTCACTCTGCTAATTGGAGAATGGAGAGGTAAAGGTCATGTGTAAAAACAATAGGGGATATAAAAATAATGCAAACTAAGGAAATTACAGCATTTTCCAATTGTCAGCGTGACAGCTACCAGTGAGAAATAAGGACATCAGATACATGTGCCCTACTGTGCAAGGCTGGGTAACAAGACAGCCTCCACTCCAGTATGCTGGCAGTATGTAAACATCTTCCCTTTCTAGGGACAACGGGCTGTGCCCCAACAAAAGTAATAATCTTCTCTAGAATTATATTGACTTGGAATTCAGCTAATAATTTCAACAGGAGGAAATAGGAAGAAAGAGGAAAGGATGAAAACAGGGGGGAAAAAAAGGCTCTGAATTAGGTCATGGAAGTGTAATGGTTTGAACCATTCTTCTCTTCTGAGTAAATGAATTTTAATGTTCTCGTACATATTTAAGCATTGCCTTGTTAAGCAGTTTGGTTGGGTGAAAAATAAGAGCAGGGATTAGAGCAGCATTGTGCACCTGTTTCCTATGGACAAGAATAGACAAATGCAAATTATACCAAAAAACATCCAAGGAAAAAAGTACATGCAGGCAAGCTATCATTTAACTTTTTGAAAAATCTTTATGCCTATAGTGGTGTCCTTTTCTTCATTTAAATGACAGATGAAGATGTTGCTCCTAGTAGTTAGCACTCATATTAATTTATTTTTAAATGTTTGTACACAGGTTTCAGACCACATTAAGAGAAGCCACATCTTCAAATTAAATTATAGTAAGGGATTTTTAATCACGTTTCCTTCTTCCTCCCATTCTTTTTCCTTGCATCTATTTTAAATAGTTGCCTTGAAAATTCATATACCTCTGAAAAGCTCTAGATTGCAATTTTTCTCAGACTTGTGAAGGGTTGTCATGTTTCAGCTCTTTTCCCCCTACTTACTTGTCCAGTCTTCAGTGTTCTAAGACATGCACTTAAAGGATAATAAAAGAAGACCACATTATGTGTCAAATTAAATGTTGTTGATACTTGCTTTAAGTGTACATGCACTGACATTCTGTTATGGATCAGCTGCTGGACAATAATCCTTGCACATTCCCTGCCTGACAGATTGTTCTGTATTTTGTTTGAGATGCTCTAATGTTTCTGACGACCCATACAAGGCCACACATTTCAGCAAATTTTCCAAATTAATACTGAGACCAGTTTACAATGTTTTCTTCAGTAGCGCTCAGTCTTACTGATTGTGTCCTAAATAATAAACCATGGCCTCAGGCAGTTTTTCTCAGAATGTTTATGATGAGAACTCATTCATCTAAATCTACTGGCCAGTGGAATAAAATAAATCAAGAATTTCCCAAAATATAACAATATTTGTGTTCTCTAGATAATTGATGACTGCAGCTGCACTAATTAAAACCCATGTGAGTTTCATTAATCTTGGTCACTGGGACCAATTGCTGCACACCACACCCTGATCACTGCACATCGCCCTTGTGTCACATTCAGGTGAGGCTTGACTTTTAGTTAGAATCTCACTGCATCACTGTATTTTAAATCTGAACTATCATATCATGCATACACTTACTGTGCAGCTAAGTGACTTCCTTCAAAATCGGCAAGCTCAATCACAAATTGAAAATTTTACTTCAGACTAAATTATTTTCAGTAAGATGCTTCTCAACACTCTGCCACCCCAAAGAAGACAGTGAGGTGTGGAGAAGGGTGAAGACTATCTGTAACAAAATAAGTCTCTAATCAGAGGAAAAATAAATAAAATTAAATTTTCTTCAGTGTTACTACAGTGGCATTTTGTTTGCATATTACACTTTTCTCTACTGGAAACCAAAACTGCACCCTCACTAGAGTATTTCTAGGTAATAGGTGTATTGTACATATATTTTTCTGTATCAGAGAACATTTTTATAGCTGTAGATATGCTTTGCTTGTTAAAGAAAAAGAAATGTGTCAAAAACTTGTGGTTCAGATAAATATCTACAGAAATAGCTATAACTAATGTTAATAACTAAGCTGCCTTGCAGATCATAAATACTAGGAAATATAAATAACTCCTAGAGACAACTGCACAATCTATATTTGAAGAAAGGCAACATTTGAGTAATCAATCATATGAAGCCAACACTGTCATAAGCTGAGTTTATGAAAATACTTGTAAACATTTATTAAATGTAAATCCCTCTTCAAAATCTGTGTTATCAGAGATCCCCATTTTTTCATGCAATTTGGAGTATGTAATATACAGCAGCTGATGAATATACAAGAGCCTTGTTGCAGGAGCTGTTTCCTGTTGGTCTTTCAAAGTGCTGGCAGTGATACAATTTCTTTCCAACTAATGTCACATAGAACATGTTCTAGAGAATAACCAATACAATTTAAAATCTGGCTGTATCATCTTTACCAAACAAAATAATTCTTGCTATTAACACTGCTTCTTTTTCAAGATTAAGGAGTACATTTTGCTTTCGTTTGCTGATTGAAGTCAAGGGAATAAATAATAACTCATGTAACTGGGAACAAGTTTTGGACCATTATGTACAGGCTTATTTTTAAACCGTAATAAAGCTTTTGTCAAAATAACTTAAGAGCTGGCAGGCAAAGTTAATAAATGCTGCACTGCAAAATGCTTCCACAGGAAAGCTTTGTGCTTCGTGACCCTTTGGAAGGCTCTTCCTACGTATGGGAAGGAAATGTTCCAAATCTCTCCAAAAAAACGCTGCTGTTTGCCCACACCTGTGTCCTTGGGCATACATGGTTTGTTCCTCTCTAGTTTTCTACTTTCTTTAGTAGATTTAGTCAGGGATTTTTTAGGGATTTAGTCAGGCACTGGCCAGCCCCACAGCTCTGAGCACAGCAATCATTTCTCCTATCGACAGCTATTCAGCACACTCAGACCTAACATCCACAGACCAGTTTATCTCCTTGAGAAATTAGCTCCCCCAAAACTTCTCCAAGAATTAAACATAAACTAGGCAGGGATGGGTTCCCAAAATGAGAGGCAGTAATGAATTCAGGCATAATGGATGTCATACACAACAGCATTTGAAGGTCTGAGAATTAATGTGGAAATGATGCTACAGAACAGCAAAACAAATCAATTTCTTCTGACTGCAACAGAGATACATCTCAGTGGAGACTCATGACCCAGAGAGTCCACACTCTTTGCAGGCCATACACAACATGCAAGGACAACTCAAGAAGCTACAAGCCTTTTCTGAACATCATCTTCTCCAAAGAGGAAGTTCAGCAACCCATACACAGGGACTCAATGCAATAATACATGAATTATGTTCCTAGGGTCAGTCCTAGCCTGGTCTTCATCTTTTTTGGTATATCCGTATATTCTTCTCACACCACAAAAGTGAAGCACAGCCACCCTTATCAGAAAGTAACCACAAATCACCGATGTTATGGAGAGGATGTGTGGCACCCAACAAAAAGACAGAAGGTAAGTACACATTTGAGGAGCTGTTCAAATCACAGCATCAAGCTTTTTCATTCTTTTTCTGGTGAAACAGTTTAACAAAGTAACTTATAATTGGAGCAGCATTCTTATTCTCATGGGAATTTCATTATCCTTATAACAAAATGTGCAACGACATAGAATAAAAGTACAAAATAAAATTAGAAATAGTCTCAGCAAATGTTTGTACTACACAAGGTAATAATAAAATCGATCAGGGTTGTTACAGGATATTCCCCTCTCTCCTCTTTTTAAGCATGGCCATCTTATTCTGTTGCTGATAACAAAATCATAGACAACATTTTAGAACATTGCAATAAGCAGATGCTGTAATACACCTGTAGTGCCAGCTTTGGTCAGAAAGTGCAGGTGAAAAAAATTTGCATATTGCAATGGTTCAGAGATAGCATTGGGCAAGTTGTTAAGTAGTAATAGATTTCCTTGTAGAGATCAACCAAACACATCCTGAAGTGATTTTTTGAATGGAATTAACAGATTTTCCATCTGCCAATTTTGGTCCTCGATGGGCTCTGTTAATATACTAAAAGCCAAAGCCCCAGATGCTTTTGAAAATGAAAAACTCAACAAACCAAAGTCCTGATCAAAGAGGATGTATGACTCACTCTGCAATAGGAACACTAATTTTCTCTCTCTTATAACTCATAAGTGGTTGAATTTATTTCAGTCAAACTGCTAGCAGAAACCAAGCCTGAAATATTTCAGTACACAAATTAAAGTTTTTCTGAAATTTCTGAATTAATGAAAAAGAAGGGCACAAGCGAAAGTTTTGCAGACTTTAGTGAAATATTCTTCTTGCTCTCCCCACATATTCATTAAATTGGCTATTAAGAAAAACGAATACTGAACTCTTACATTCAGTTTTAATTTCCCTTAATTTTCGTCTATTTTATTGGCAATTGACATATTCTCACCCTTATTCAAGTACCCTATTTTCAAATGCTTATAAGCTGTCAGTGTCAGTACCTGACACTGTCTTTGTTCCAACCGTCCATATCTAAGTAAATATTTCTCTTCCATTTATCAAACACATTGCGGTAACAACTGTCTCTACTGAGCACAACTTCTGTTACCCAGAAATGAACAAAAGTAGGAAGGGAGGTTTCAACAATGCTTTCAATGCTTTCTCAGTAAATTGTGCTCAGCGCATGTCTGGATGCATCTAAAGCTGAGTTATACTTTGACTTTACTTTTGTCAACCACATGGCAATCGCAAACATTAGCACAAAAATATTTTGATGTTATGCTGTTTCATGAGTCTCTTCAACACTGAATATTTCTGATATCCATATTTCAGACTAATTTTTCATATGGCTATCCATACATGTTTTCTTAAGAAAACCTCATCTTCCACCCTGCGCATACTTTCTCTTACATCTGGGTCACTTCATATTGTTTCTTTATCCGTTCATGACTGCAAAACCTACAAATTTAATATAATCAGATTCATTCTCTGTTCCCTGGTTTTAATTTCCATTATACACAGTGCCTATAAATTTGTCTCATAAACAGCTTGCATAATTTTACTAAGTTAAGCTCACCTGTCAGCATATTTTTTTCAATTTTGAATATTGGTATCATTAAGTACTGCCTCTTGCTGTCAATCTTCATTTACTTTCTATTCCATGACTTCGAGAGGGTAATTTCTCTGGCTCAATGTCACATAACTTGTTTTCCTGAACTACTTTTGATGAATGTTTTTAAGACTCACTTGCTTTCCAAGACACCAATGCTTTTAATCCACAAACCCCAAACAGCAGAATTATATTTTGCTGAAGAAACAACAGACTGCAGCTTTGGGTCACCTGAATGAACATGCTTGAAATTCTACTTAGTGGGCACTCCATTCTCATTGCAATCACTACATCTGGCAACGTCTGCAGCAAAATGGCCAAGGATTTTCTTGTGTCAAGTTTTGTCACATGCATTGCACAATCCACTTCTAAAATTCATGCTTTGTTTCCACTGCTTCTACAGGTAGGCTGTTCCAAAGTCTCACTCCTCTAAATACCTAGATCTTCCTTTCAGTTTCAATGTCTTTCTTCACGGCCACCTTTTTTCCCCCCAACTTATCAATCTTCCAAGAGTAAGACGAAAACAGGTCATCTCCATTTTCAGCCATATTATTGTAACCTTTTCTCTTAGGAGACCTCTGTTCACATCTTCTGCTTCACCCAGAACTGCAGACACTATTCTATATGGACACATGTCTCACTCAGCCAAACTTCAACAGTACTAACAGTTCCACATCCCTTTGCTGCAGGTATTTTTGTTAGTTCATCCTAAGTCTACCATTACTCATTTTCTTATAACTGAAGATCGCATGAAGCTTTTAGTCTGGTGATGAGATAAAATAATCATATCATTTTACACTTATTTTCAATGAATAAACCTTTGACATTATAGTGAAAGTAATACTAATCAACATTTGCATGATCTTGCTGCTCCTATTAGATCTCATCCCACTGCTGTTATTCCTATTGTAAAAGGTATCCACCTTTTACTGCCTGATAATCTGTTTTGTATTTTACAATACCCCTATAGGTCATGTTACCAACAAACTCCAAAGGAGTATTCCTGGAAAGCACTGGAAAAAAATAAGTAAAAGTGGTACTAAAATCAGTCTTTGTGGAATTTCATCTCTACTTTTTGTCTCCATACTGCTTTTTAATGATAACCTTTTGTTATTATCCCTTTAACTAAAGCCTTGCCATCTCAGAATCTCAGAGTTGTTGCACTAATCTTTAACTGAACCAATTGTCAAGTGGAACTTTGTTTGATATTTATTCAATAAACACCATAAAAATTATCTTTGTCAAGAGAAAGAGGTATCAAACAAGCCTTCAACAAACAGGTATCAAGGTAGATGAGAAAGATCTGCCTTTGGTAAGCCCACCCTGTATATTGATATCATTGCCCTACTTCCTTTAATCATTCTTTCAGTGATACTTGTGCTGAATATCTGTCCACTGTTTAGACCACGTAACTGCTAAACTCTTCCTTTTCTGTTTTATATTGGTACAGAAATTACTATTTCTGTAAACTCCCACGGCGAGTGTAAGAATTCAGCCACTCTCTCTTCGTGCCTTGCCCCCTGCATGCACAGGGAGGAGATGCAGTAGGGATGCAGTAGGGATTCAGATGGGCATCAGCTCTGGTGCAAGGTGACAGTTCTGCTACTCTGCACCCAAGCAGCTCCATGGCCACAGTGGAAGCAATGCTGCCAGTGAGGAAGAGGTCTAACACAGTTGCTCTCTGGCCAAGTTCCTCAGCTTGCAGCAGAGCATTAGGAAATAGCAGTTGAAATAACTGGCATTCATTATGCACGAAGAGCAAAGAAATGCCCTCAATCACTTACTGGTGAGACAGGAAAATACTTTAATACAGCACCACAGAATAAGATCTCACACTTGAATGCCCTTTGGGAAGAACTTCTGGTGCCTTACATGGGGTCTGAGGATCTGTTAGGCTCTACACTGTCTGAGCATCTGTTTATCTTCCATTTTACTCTCATCATTTTAACTGGTAGGACTGGAATTTAAATGGCAATTACTGATAAAATTATAAGCTCTTTCAGACTGAAGTTCCTGATCACACAGATTGGGTGTAAGTCAAGAAGAAATACCCCTAGTTCACAACACAGCTGCTTGACTTGACTAGAAAATAATGTTTCTCCCCTAATTCCCAATTTCATTTAAAACTCTGGTTATAAATCACTGCCAATCGTTGGACTGACTGAAATTCTAATGCTATACTGCCTTCTATTGCATAAACACTATGAAAAAAAGTATTTTAGACTAAATCAGTAAATCCCTCAACTCATTCCATTGTCCCTACATACTGATACTTCAGTGTGCATATTACTGCAACAAGGAATATATTTCCATAAACAGTGAAATTAGCAGGAAGAGTTAGAAATGCAGCCTTTGTGATTAAATTATGCTTAGATCCATCAGTACAGAATATACACTGCCAAAACCAAGAAATTACAGTTAACAAAAGAAGTTATTAAAAAAAATCTTCCCCCTCTTCCTCCTTTATTATCATGTTTATAATACTTTATATAAGTCACTTCATGACTATTTTTTTTTTGTAAACAACAGGACAGTACCTAAAGGTCAAATCAAAGCACTGATTTCACAAACCAAATTCACCAGAAATTGTCATAATAATGGATTACATAAGTTCCTTCAATCATTTAGAGTTTCCCATTTTGCCATTTCTGGTAAAAGAAGCTAAAATCTCCCATTTTATTTCATGCCTGTGACCAAGGCAAGTTACATATCTCTGTAATGAAGACTAAAAGAAAAATATTAAACTATTTACAGCAACTGGACTAACTTACTGCGACCGGACTAGTTCCTCCGACTAAATTAACATTGCAGTGTAGTGATACCAGTTTCACAAAAGTATCTATATCTAGAGCTATAAAGATCTACACCTAAAATTATGTTACATAGCATGAATTTGATGATGGGCACATAGGAAGGGCACAAAGAGCTGCATGATCTTTACCCCAAGGTTCATACACCAGGGTAATTGTTTCTCTAAGTTTGCTGTTACAATTCATCGTAACTGCCAACAAGGTTAAAATATTAGGAAAATGTTTTAAAAATGAAAATAAACTCATTCTGGAATTGCAGTTTCATACACACAAGGAGCTCACCAGTAGTTTCTAAAAGATGAGGAGTTTAGTCAGGGCTTTCCTTCAGGTTAGAATTCCCAAAATTGTTTCAAGAGCTCAGGAATGGGAGACAGAGCACTTGAAGAAAGGCAGTGAGCTCTGCAAGCTGCTGGTGCAGAGCGGGGTAAAGGGGAGAAGGAATTCGGTGCTGCCCTGCCTGTTCCCTGGGTTATGACTCTGACCCCCATTCTGAGCACTGCAAATGCTCATGCCAAAAAAGTATTATGCTACCACTTCCACAAAGGTCATCCACAATCTGGTCCCAAGGAATTCATTCTCACTGCTGAGAAAAATGCAACTCTCATCAAGAGTAATGGAAATTGCACATGTGCTTCAGGACAATTTAAGGCCCTAAAGGAATTGTATCCTCCCTTTACACACACATGTAATTTTCATTAATACCAATTAAATCAATTCAATAAAATTACGGCCAGTTTCCATAGCAGAGAATCCCATGCAAAACAACAGCAAGAAGCAACGAGTTCTTTTTTTTTTTTTTGTTAAGCCAGATTTAAATAATCATTTGAATTGACATTTTTAATAAAAAGTAATTGTTTTACTCAAAGCAACAGCAGCTAAAATGGAAATTTCAGGCTGCAATCCAATCAGTGTAAATTGTTCAGGAAGTAGGAAAAAGCCTTAAAATTTAAAAAAAAAAATTGTTATAATTTCCTTTTGTGGCTCAAATCCTGCAGGCAGAATGAAGAAAGAACATAGGACATGGACAGAGCAAATGCATCCTTCTGCATTTATGTATCTAGTATATATTACATTTTCTTTCAACTTTGTCCAGCCTTAATTAATACATACATTAAAATTATTATGTTCCTCTCGTATTAATCTAAATAAAAATAGAAAGAAAATTTAAATATAACTGCAGTGGATGCTTCATATTACATTTTCTAATGTACTAGTGAAGGTGAAAACATGAAGTTTGAGAGACTGAGAGCAGTCTCACATTTTTGTGAGCTGGGAGTATACAGCTTTATGTTCAAAGAAGTGATTCTGAGTACTGAATTATTTTAACAGCCTTTTAATTTCAGTACACACAAGCTCTCCCTTTTGCTATCATCCTCAAGAACAAAGCACAAGATAAGAGGAGAATGTGACTGTATATAAGTTGTTTTTAAGTAATTTCTGTGCTTTGCTGATTTCACAGCAAACATAGGGCAGGCTGGTCCCCAGTGCACCCCAGAGAGCCTTTGCACCAATATTTGCCCCCTCTTCTCCCACCCCAAACCTGAGCAGCAGCTCTGGGAGCCCCCTTCTGCCCCAGACATTGCAAGGTAACCCTGCTGCAGGTGGTTGCTCTGGCTGTGAACCCACAGCATCCCAACAGCACAACAGGCCCAGTTTCCAGCCATTGGCAGGTATGCAATAGAAAAAACTAGGAAAGGAAATCCAGGTCACGTGACACACACAAATAAACATATAGGCACCTTAGGATAAGTTCTGTGAGAAGTGCCACAAAAATGAGTTCCTAAACTGATTATAAAAATTAAAGTACACAGGTTCAACAGGATAAAAGCAGTAAAAGCAACTTTAAAATGAAAAAGCCTGCATGGTTATTTTCCTATTCCTGCTCATAATAAGCATATATACTGCACATGAAGGGTAAATGCAAATATTTAAATATTTATCAGGAAAATACATGCGCTTTGGGGGGGCAGCGGGTGGGGGAGAATGTTTTATGTCTAATTTTGAGAACAAATAAGTTTTAAAAGGTAAATCTAATTCAATGTAATAAAACTGCAAAGTATATTCTGACCTTCTACTCTTCCCTCCAACACTTACACGCACATATATACACACTTTAATAATACATATCCCAGTGGAGTACAACTGACCCCAGTAAATCCTGCTGTTTCCCCAAGTGTGGAATTAAAAGCTTCATGATCAGAGTGAGAGAACACATTTGTTTCCATTCTTGTGATATCATTTTCCCCCCTCAGACTAGTGTAACCACTGAAGCCCATGATATTCCACACAGCTGACTCAACTGTATATGTTAAAAAATTTACAGACACTGAAATCAAATCTATTTCTTTAAAAAAAGAGGCTTGTATTTTTTCCCTGAAATAAGCTAGTAGAACATTGTAGAAGGAAAACCAGACATTTTAAAGCAATAGTTTCAATACTGCATACATTCAGTGAAACCAAACAAACCAAAATAATGTTATTTTGTAAGTACAAAAAATAACTAAGTCACGGAGTCCAGAAAAATTGTGAAATTAAAGGCATTTAACTTTCTATATTACATTTTTGCCGAAAGAGAATTTTCATGTTATAATTCTGAAGAAGATAGCTTATCCACCTAATCTAGTTTGTTTAGACAATAGGAAAGTAATTTATAAAATCATGGCATATGTGTAGAAATATATGAAAACCAAACAACATACATATGCTTTTGTTTGTAGCATCAAAGATCTACCGCATTCGAGAAAAATTTATGTCACTCTCACTTTTCAGCCTTCTGATGTTTTCATTCTTGTGATGGAGTTTCTCACGCTGTTTTTTGTAAACATGCACATGCTTTTCTAACTGTCTTTTTGTTTTTCATTCCTTCTCCTGGGAGGAGAAAAGTTTAATAGACTTTGTCATTGACCAGTGTCGTTGGAGAGGTGGTAGCTTCACCTTCCAATCGATGGTTATTTCCAGAACCCTATATAATGAGAAAACCAAAATAAAGTTTCTCTCTTCTTTGCCTTCTCTCGGGTGTGGCTGCGTTTGTCTCTGCGTTTCGTGTTGCTCGATAGAGTGACAAATTTACACATATGCATGTTCTCTCTGCAAAAGAGCTGAAATTTCCCTTCTGTCTATGTGAGAAAAACAGTCTTGAAAGGCAATTTTGGATCTCAAAAGTCAAAATTACGATGACTTGAGTAAATAATATTATACTTCTTTTGGTCACTGGTCTGCAATTACCTATTGTCCTCTTTCCTCAATAGCCTGCTGCTACACTGGGCCAGCTGGTTCTCCTACCCTTTTCCTTGCACTTGTTTCCCCTTTTTTTCCTTTTCTATATCTTCTCCTCCATGACTCTCCTTCACGTTAAGCATTTCTTTTGCTCCTCATTTTAAGTCATAGCTTTCTACCTTTCAAACATCTACCCCATGATTTTCCAGAATAAACTAATATACAGCACCCTTAGACACCTGTATTTTAGTATTTTCAGTCTTTTATGCTTCTAATTCTTCCAAGGCACCAAATACTCATCAAACTGCCTAGGTCAGAAGATGGTGACATTGGTACAATGTCATTCCAAAACCACTGTTTTCTGGAAATGCATTTTAATATCTGTTTGCATTTCCAAGTAATGGGAGAGTGAACAGAGCCTTGGCCATTCCTGCAATATTTGGGTGGGTTTTTTTCCTAGCTAATATGCAGGGGAAAGCAGTATTACACATACAAATCATTTGCAGGGAAGGAGTGTACCTCAATGGACCAGGCACTAAAAGGGCAACCGGGAACTAGGCTTAGTCTCAGTTCTGTCACTCATATGCTGTTCAACCTAAGAAAAGTCATATTTTTAGTAGTATACAGCCAAATTTATAAAGATTGTAACTTAGGGAGGACAGGTGGACATTGTTTCTGTACTGTGATAACCTTCGGATTCCTAAGCTGCAGTTCCAGTAAAGAAAAACATCACAGTTGAGTCTTCTGGTTTTCAGACAGTATTGTCAAAACAAAAGCAATTATAGCTGGTGTGACATGCTCTTCACATTACTGGGACTCAATGTATTGGGAATGCCACTTTATTCCTCTCACTGTTTAATTTTTCAGTACTGATTTTCCTAAGGAGTTAACATGATCAACAAAAGTAACCTGTTCTGGCTTCTTTTTCAGTGCTATTGAATTGCTTCATTTGCTTGCATACTGTAAGCAGAGAAAGGAAGTGACATTCACTGCTTTGTCAAAGGTGACAGTGCCAAGAGATCTGGAAGCAGGCTTGCCTGGGAAGACCTAAGCCTTTCAGCAGAAGACAGCTCCTTTTTGACAGACCTGAACACCCACCTGCAGGCAGTCTCCCACCTGAGCTGTGCTGAGATACGCTCTGCCACAGGAGTTTTTTTCAAGTCACAAACTCTTTGGATTTTGCCACAAACCTCTTATATGCTTCACTTTCTGGGACCAAGTATTTCCAGAACCTCCAAGGCCTCCTCTCAGAAAACCAGAGAAGTAACGAGACTTCAGAAGGGAGACTTCCTTCACCTCAGGTCCTTGGGCACAGGCCTGGGCTGATGCCATCTGAGACACTGTTTCTCAGGCTGGGCACAAGATCACATACAGGAGTGCTTCTGAAAGACCCAAAGGCTTGGTGTCCATGTGGAGAGGGTATGGAGCTGTGTACATGAGTACCCATCAGTGCTTGCCTCATATCTGTCACACATCACAATGGGGCTTCACTCAGCACAAGAGTTTCAGCAACACCTTGGTATAGGAGGAGCAGGTAAGTCCCTCTCCAAGCCTGCTAAAGATTTTTGCTTAGCATGAAAGACTTCATATGCAAATTCTGTGATCCAGAATAACTTGATTTTCTACAGTTAATTCTGAAATAGCTCACTGTGTTATGGCCAGTAGATACTGGCTGTAACAGCCCAGAGATTAAAAAAAAACCCAACCAATCAACCAACTCACTCTCACCTTTTCTCAACCTCTAGACAAATTATTTTGGTAGAAGACTAAAAAGCATCCCTGGTATTTAAAGGATAAAGCTGTTGCACCTCTGAGATCTTCAAAGAATGAAGCAACCTACTGTGTTCTTCTTTTCTATAACAGCCAAACCTAAGGATATTTCAGGCCTGTGAAAGCAGGTTCCTTTCCTTCTGTATTCGAACCATGAAGGAAGAAACCACAGCTGGCCCAGAGCTAAAGACCGTAATTAGCCTTGAAAAAATTCATTTTTGAAGGCTATGAAGGATGGCAGTAAGCAAAATTGAAGATGTGGCTTTTATATCCCTCAACAGGTTACAGAATTTTTGGTGGTATATGTCAGGAGAGCAAAGCTGTTTTCTTTAGAGAGTAACCTATTTCCTAAATAAAATGTGCATAATAAACTGGATAGAATCAGAATGCCCACAAATGAATGGCATCTAGCTAATGGGATATATTCCCCAAGAATTACATCAGTAGTACTAAAACTTATTATTTATCTCAACAAAAATGCAACAGTAAGGCCAAAATACACACAAATCTAAGAAATGAGAATATATATTTTTTGTTGCCACAGGAGAATACATATCAACATCCGTTTTTAATGTAAATAATAAAAAGCCATATTCCCCTATGAATAGCAAATATTACTGGGATTGACAATGAAATTACAAAATGGCATACTGAAATGATGGGCCAGATCCACCCCACAATTATACCTTTGTATGCCTGTCACACAACTGAAAAATTAACCTTTTCATCTTTAGGTTCATCCACTCTGGTTCATGCTGGAAAATAGCCTAATTCATATATTTAGTAAAAACAAAAAAAAAATCCTTATTTAGATGAAAAAGGAAGACAACAGCTTCAAATCCATGAATAAAGGAGATGACCTCAAGCAATATCTTCCAGTTACCGTACTTGCAATCACAGACGATTGAAGCCTACTCTGTAAAAGATGCACACAAAAAAACCTGAACCTCAAACACCTTTCGTGCACTTCACTTACAATTCCTCAGCTCTCAGAGATCTAAAAAGATTTATCATGCTAAATTCCCTGTAGATGATAGGCAGCCAAACATTTAAATGTGACATCCAGAAAGGTAATTTGTCCTTATAAGGAGAGTCCACATCCCTAAGCGTTCAAGCTGTCATCTTATACTTTTAAACACTTAGGGTTTTCGGATGAGCAGTGATAATTTTTAACAAAGCAGAGAGGTCTCAATTTGCAAATTGAGTAACTCATCGAATAAGAAAGTTGGATTTGTAATAGAGTCTGACAGATGTCTGCACCACGACATGACAGTGACAAAGTGCCTCTGAAATTTTCTCTTCAAAGATGAAGTTTCAGCTTGCCTCCTTTCACCTCTAGGAATCCAAATAATATTTTTTGATTATACAGGTGAAAAGAAATTTGGTTTCAGCTACTATCCATTTACATCCAGCAAATAAGTTATGATTATAACACCACATTCTGATCATGAGAAGCTCCAGCAATAACAATATTGCAGCACAATGCTTAAGAGTACCTGGCAGTACAGGAACATGGCAGGGAAAAAAATGATAAAAAACAGCTCTAGAGAAAGCTAATTTCTTGAGCACAAAATTAACTTCTGAAATTTAAGATGTTATTTTAATGTTTTGTAACAAACCACATTTGCAGATTTCTTTGAATTTCACCTTTAACATGGATATGGCTTAATAGGAAATTTATGTTAATCGTATTCAACTGTATCAAAATGAACTGAGAGTTCAGAAGCAATACAACAGGAATTTGTTCCAGAGAGCCTGTCCAAATAGGTTAATACTCTGCTAACAAGCACTGTGGTCAAAGAAAGCTGTCACTAGTATGATTTCATAGTGTTTTCACATGCAGGAATCACTCAAATACTTAAAAATTTCCAACACGCTACTGAGAAGGAGTACTCATGGCTCCATTTAATGAACACAAATAATAGGAGAGGGGGAAAGGTCAATCATCTCCCAGTGGTGGCAGAAATATACTACTAGAGCAACCACTTGGTTTAAGACACAATCACAAGGGAGGAAGTGCTTCACAGCAGCTGGTTGTCCCCTGGGCCTGAGCAGCACAGCAGGAGAGGCAAACAAAAAAGTGTCGTGAGCCTAGGTGCTTTTTGAGGTTTAGGGAGTTTCCAGAACACAAGCATTTTGGTAGGAGTGAACAAATGAAAATTCCTCAGTCCATTAGTTCTTCTTCCTCAATGTAGGCTGTTGTTCTGGTAAGAATTTGAACTTGAATCCTATGCCAAAAGGCTCAGTCCTAGCACAGCATCAATTCATAATTGTCTCAAATTAATTCATATGAAAATTACTCACAAAGATTGATCACATATACACTGCTAACACCTAATAAAGTGGCCATTTTTCCCTCAAGTATACATAATTCCTATGCAATTCTGTGTTTTAAGCTGCAGCCTAACCAAAGATGTAAATATTGCTGTCTGACGCTGCCTGTAAGAGACATAGTATGTCCTTAACTACTGGAATAAGACTGAAGGCTTTACTCAATGACAGACAATCAACTCTTCTTGAAGGATTCATACCTGGAAGAAGTTAATAACAAGTGGCAACACAGTATTCTTCAGAAGATTTCACCATCTTCTTAGGGCATGCCTTTCTTAATTGTGCATAGATTTACGTAACCTTGGAGATCTAGAATCATTAGGGCACAATGCAAATGTTTCTCACTCATACAACTTGGAGAAACACTGCAGAGTCTGCCTCTGGGTGAAAATATAACAGCAAATAACATTCAAAAATGTCAGTATGGTCTACTCTTTTAATTTAAAAAAAATTATATATGATGGATTCATAGAAAATATTTAAACATTTAGTGGCTAACAAAAACACCTTTACTGAAAATACAGGGAAAAATCCCCCAGGTTCAAATCTTAAACTTGTTTTAATTGTGGTGGAGCTAAATCACTGAGAAACTGGCCAAAAGAGTTTGGAAGAATAACTGCAATAAAGTGGTGAATAAGCTTTAAATTGGACTTCAGAAAAACAATTCCCTCTGAACAAGTTATTCTGTATCTGCTTATTGAAGTTTCATGAGCTGCAAGTCCTTCTCAAAAGCAGTTTCTGGAAACTTCCAGGGGTAGCACCCAGGCCAAAATGAACACACCCAGCAAGTCCTATAAACTTGTTCTTAAAAGATTTACTTCCTACAAGAGCAGGAGCAGCCACAGTGTCCCCTTGGGTTCTGCTACTGCAGACAGTGACTGATGAGAGAAAATTAAATGACTACTAACCTATATGACTAGTTAGTAATTTTAGTAAACGATAAGGCTACATCTTTTGCATCATTTCAGTAAAAGAAATCATGTTCTTTTTAGTTCAGATTCTCACTAAATAATGTTAATAAATGAAATAATGCAATTTCTGCCCTCCTCCCGTTCCATCCACCTATTACTTCTAATAGACTCATACCTTTGCAAAATGGCAAAAATGCATTTAGAATGAACAATGCCTACAAAAATGTAAGACTGATATCAAGAATTAAGAGATGTTTTCCAGAATGTGTATATTTTATGACAAACTCATATGATGTGTAAATTCGAGGGATCAAAACCTGGTAATACAGTGAGACTGTACCTAAGTATAACAGCATTTTAGTTTTCAACATCTCAAAAAGAAGATCAGTAAAACTAGTTAAGGAAGTTATGTGAAGGCTAAGAAACTAAGCTAAGGAAACTGGGATGATTAGTGCTATATAAATTCATCCATCTTAAACTCTCTGCCTGTAAATAACATACAAACTAAAGACAGTAAACATTACTCTGTGCCTCCTGAGATGATGAGTTACTTTGTCTTCCACTGCAGGAATTTTTCCTGTCCCAGCTGCAGCAGAAGACATTTGCTACCTGGAAGAACTGTCAATCCCACACATCCATTTTATGTGTCTGTTACTGCAGAAGTGAATGCACTGATGAAGAAAACAGGTGAAACTGTGTGTGCTGTTGGAGATCTAAACACGTCAGCATGTAACATGAAGACTGTTTCAGTTCACAGCCATGTAATTGCTTTGCCAATACACCAGTAGTTAAATAGTTGAAGAAATTTGTCAAGAGAATTGCTGAGCATCTCAGTCAATTTCCAGCCCACTTAGAAATATCCTTTAAGACACGGAAAATTCACTCAGACATGGAAGAGGCCAAAGTGATTGCACAGTCATGAACAGGATATGCATCTAATCACAAAAGCAGGATCCCCACAATCATTAATGATTTGCTGGTATAGTTGAAAAAAATCCCTGCCTACACCCCCTCCCCCCAACAAGAACAAAACAAACAAACAAAAATCAAGCAAAAACCAAACAAACACAAAGAAAATGCTAATGTCTTTCCAGGGAGATGTTTCCATGTTTAGTTTCTTTTTCTTTTGGAAATGTGTCAATACCAGACAGATGAGTGGAAATTCACCAGCTTCTTTGCCTCTCAAGACAAGCCTCAACAGGCTAGGGCCAGCCTCACCTCTGGAATGGGATGGCACACCAGTGCAGTGCTTTTTAACTTGCATTAGCAGTAATATTTATGTTCTGCTATTGAAAAAGTGGCTCATGAAAAAGGTGCTCATGTTATTGGGTACCTGATCAATAAATTGGCAGTCTCTGTAGGCTGTTATGATTCATATTTTCCATGTGTCCACCAACAAGGGCTCTTTCTGACTAGAAAAGTTATTCTCCAGCTCTGAACTTTATATTCATGCATGAGTTTGACTTTATAATCAAATAATAAGACAGCAACCATTATTCTTTTTTTGGAAGAATTCAAACATGATCTCACAGAACTAGATACAAAATGACTACATGAAGAAAACACTCCTGAGTCCTGCCTACAGGTAAAAGCAAGGTAAATCTACCACATTTTACATTAAATAATAAAATGTAATTTTAATTTAGAACCCATAAATACACTTCAAACAGCTTCTCATTTGAGGACACAGACTACACAAATCTCTTCAGTCCAAGCATGAAACCCTAATTTAGCTAAAAGGCAAGCACAACAGTTTCACATGAATTGAAATGTTCTTTTCTCTTTTCTCAAAGTTCAGGGTGCCCTGTACTGCTCACCAGTATGTTCTCTACTGGATTGTTTATTTCTGAAGATCTGCCAAGCTTTTACCACACTTTAGTGTGTAAAAGGAAGTATTCAGGAGTAAAAAGAACCATTCTGGTATATAACTCTTGGAAGCCATGCAGGTTGTAAGAATACCCACCCATTCAGCTCTCCACCCTGGTGGTGCTTACATCATTATGAGAGCCTATTTCCTTACACAGTTTATCTGGCTTTAAAAGATACCTTTTCCTGTTCAACCCTTTTACTGGATAAAGTCAGTTCCATAGTTTGTACCTCTTTTCTACACATACTTCTAGTCACAGGGAATGATCTGCTGATCTTAGATCCTGAAAACAAATGGACAAGGCTCAGCTGAGTCAACACAAACCACTATAGCTAGAAGATATTAAATTAAATACCACCTGCTCTAGATCCATCCTTCAAATACAGAAGTCAGCTGAGATTTTTCACCTGGTGTAAAATCCCAAAGTTCCTTCCTAAGGGCCAGCTCAATGCAAACAGCAGCCTTTGCCCTGCAAGGGCAAAGGAAAGACAATCGTGTCCTCAGGGCATTCATGCTGCCCACACAACCTTAATCCTTCTCTCCTGTATGCTTGTCTTGTTTAAACTACATTCCTAATCAGTTTCCATTGTCATGTTTCTCTTTTTTAACATCTCCTTTTCAACACTTTCCTACCGTTGAATATTCATATTTTGCATAGTTTCAGATGTTTTCATTTACATATTTCTAGACCACCTAATTTTATCTCTTGCTTATATTTCCAACCTCTTTCTGTCCTTCTGTATTATAACCTTCTCTGTATTTGTTGTTATATCCTAATTTTATGACCATCTGTGAATGTAATTAATGTAGCATTCAATCTTCCTCCTACATCCCTAGTAAATATGTTGGATTTAACTTGTACTACAGATTCTAGAAGCACTTAGTTGCCATATTCCTTAAAATCAATGGTTTAGCACTTCTCTTTACTGTCCCTACAATTACTTTTTAATGCAATCAACAACTTTCACATGGAGCAACATAAACCAAATGTTTTGAGGTATAGCACTAAATTACTTCTTAAAAGTTTACATTACATAAAACATTACTGCATGAAAATCTTCAAAAAAAGGTTTTTTAGTATGACTTACTTTGTTTATTGTTCATGGCTCTTTACCCTTGCTACTATTGTTCCAGTATCTATCCCGTTATTCTTCTGTACTAAGATATGAAGTCACAGAAGGACAGCTCTCCCACACACACTTCATGTCCAGTCAGCTGTTAGAGACTGAATTTATCTTGGAGGTGCCAAAGGAAAATGCAGGATCAACTATGTACAGCCACAAAGAAACAGAGTGCCCCTCTCAATTGAACTGATGCTCTCAGTAGAAAGAAATAGTGCAACTGATTGCAAGACACCACTGTACGATACAATATAATGTTCATTCATTTTGTTCAAGGACAGTTGTGGCAGAATGAGGGTACAGGAGAGGATGTATACCAAATCAACTATTCTCTGCGTCTGTTTCTCTCTTTCTTAGAAACTTTTACAGCCTTTCTAAGCAGCTACCACAGGCAGTGCCAGCTCTGAGGTTGCTCCTCAGCCCCATGGAGCTCACAGACTATCTGAGCACAGCTCCCATCCTAGAACTTGGTCTGATGTGAGACGGCACAGGGAACTGCAGCTAATGAGACTGGATACAGCAAAGCTGATGATTATGAAGGCTGACTCCACTTAATTCACCCTGAGAGTGAGCTCCACTCTTATGCCTTGAGAGGCTACCTAGAACAGAGGCTAGATAGAATTAAAGGAATAAAGTAGGTATTTATTAAAAAGGCCTTCAAAGGATACACCTTGGGCAGTACAAGAGCCTGGCCAAGGCTACACATAAGATAGATGACGGATCACAAGTTTTTACACTTTTATAACTTTTGGTCCATTTACATATTGGGGTCAATTGTCCAATTACAGTTTCAGGTTATGAAGTCCCACCCTCACAGTTTTTTCTCCTCAATTTGCTCTTGTTTATACTTTTTGGGCCTGAAGCTGCAATGGTGTCCTTGGTTCTCGGGCTGGAAAAGGATTGTTTTGTCTAACTAAACTGTGAGGAGAACTTGCTAACTCTTTATATGAAGTTCAAAATTATATACTAATGCAGTACAGAATCTGGATAATTTGAAAGCTGAAACTTAAGGCATCAACACCAACATCGCATCATTGCACAATCAGAACTTTGGGGATCTCCCAATTGCAACTCTTGTAAATGTTGCAATCCTGCAATCAGGGCCTACTGAATAAATATGCCTTGTGTCCCTTGCTCATGTAAGTCTGGTCATACTTTAATTACAGATTTTGGTTGGTTCCCCAGAAACTTCCTTTTCCTCCTCTAATCCCCTCACAGCACAATAGGGCAAGGAAGGATAATGGGCCCCACACAGCTGTTCTTTTACACAGATTTACTCAATAGCTTCACGTAGCAAAACGTTATTTCTACTCCTCCACTTCTTTCAACAGCATATCTTCCTTACATCTCCTTGTGTGAAATTTCTAGGAGGAATGCAGAAGGGGAAGGAGCACAGTTCTAGAATACAATTCTGGAGGGAAATGTGGTGTGATGCTGCTAGTGCACCACAGGGAAATACAGTAGGGAGAGCTCAGTCAGGGACAGGAGGGGAGAGGACAGCACAATTTGGCTCAATGACTCATTCCTCTGACCATACCGAATTTCTCCTAATGTGAGAGTCAGTGCAGATTGACCTCCCATCCCTGATGCAGCCAGTCAGCTCTGTGGCTCCAGCTAAGCAGTTCCCCGAGAAGCAAAGAGAACAAAGAACCCAGGGGACAGGACTACACAAGGAGAGATGTCTGATTACCATTGCCTTACCAACAGGCCTAAACTATACATAGAGAAGATAAATGGAAGCTGGAATATATTGTCCAGAATCTCTGAAGTCAGCAATATTATTCTTCAGACAAATTGCTATTACAAATATAGAAACTGAGAGGTACATATGAGAAACATATAGAGCTTCAATAAATTCTTAAATTGATAGTGAAATAATTCTGATAGGAAGTCACCAGGATAACTACCTCTCCTCTGACAAATTTCAAATCCATGTCTATAACTATGTGTTCTCAATAAATCTGAGTTTCCTAAATTTTACAAAGCATCGTGTTTCAGCATGTGCAGGTATGTGGCAGAACAAGCACCATGGAAGTTGCACAACTATCCCCTTGAAAGATACTTTCAGAAATAAATTACACAGGTATGTATTAAAGAATATTTTGATTGTAGAAATGTGTTTGGAAACAATACTTATGTTTGCATATAAATTATGATTGAGAGAAGGGACTAGATGATCACTAGCATTTTCTTCCAGGTTCACCTCTTAAAAGGCTATGATAGATGCTCATATTAAGAAACAGCTGAACCAATTCTTCCAACATTTTTGCAAAGTTCAGTTCATCACAAGTGTCACCTATAATCCTTAGCCTGAGGCACCAGGAATAGAACATGGTCCTTCGCATTTTTTCTACTTATTTACTATGCCCAAACTTCTGTTTACTCAGATGCCAGTGTACAATACCTAAGTTAAACTTGACATGCCAAGACTCTTCATCTAAACTCATTCCTTATTCTATAGTTATTTTCCTAACAAATCTAAACTTCTACTTAGGTTATGTAACATAATCAGTTATTCTGAAAAAACTCTGGATTTAATATACTTTGTGTTTGCTCTGGCCTTAAAAAGTAATTGACTTCTAGAAATATTTTATTCATGATTAGCAAAAAGCTATCACCATGTCTACATTTAAAGCTTTTCATCAACTTAAGAGACCAATAAAAATAGAAACAATAAAAATATTAAATAATTTCCTGCTGAAATATTTGATACCTAGGAAATTTTCAAAATTCTCCTATGTCAGAAATGTATGTTTAGAAGAAGGCAGAATGAATAATAATTTGAATTTGCCTTTAAACTACCTTCTAATTCTGTCTGTCTTCAAAATAAAATCTTGATAATTAAACAATCTGCAACAGATCTATGAAAGAACAGAACTGGAATACATGGGACGAGTGGTCATGGCAGACTGAATTCTAAGCACTGAGGCAGTACAGTTTGTAATCAGCCAGTGTTTGTGGTAAATTTTCTGTACAATAAAGTTTAATATTTAATGAAACAAACACTAAATGAAGCTTACCTATAAAGGAAAGAAAACTTACTGCCCAAAACATATGCTTTGAAAGCAATGGCAAAAGCTAAAAGCAACCATGTCATGTCAATCTGTCAGAAAGACCACAGAAAAACGAATGTGTAACAGGAGAGGTGTCAAGGCATAATCAGTGCACATTTAAGATGGAAAGCAAGAATCAAAAGCTTAAACTGCTGAAAGGGCAACTGCCACATGAGGTTTTTATCTTTAATAAGTTTCCCCTACAAAACAATGTGGAAGATCTATTACATCATGAATTATGATACTATCTGTGAATTAGATTGCTGATGGATCAGACAACATGGGAGTAAACAGTACAGTGGGAATACAACCCCCTAAGCAGCTACACAGGTCCAGTAGTAAAACAAATCTACAGGTCAACATAAAAAATACCCCACACATACATGCACGCACACACACACGGAGCAAAGGGAATCTGGTTTTGATATTAATGGATTTTTCAGAACCTGCAAACTGTTGGAGGAAAATCATCTCAAAATTTGTTTGGTGAACTAATAGCTGTTTCATAGGGAAGATAAACGTAAGGAGGCTGAGCAGGGTAATAGACGGCACCATCTAAAAGAGATACATGTAAAGAGTATTAGGATGAAAAAACCCAACATCATTTAATGCAAGGACTAGTGCCTTTAATCCAACAAAGAGATCATATCCTAAGGGATGATATCAAGCATTCATCAGAAAGCAGACTCATAAATATTTTTGGAAGTTGCTGTCTATGTTAGAGAAAATGCATCAGAGATTTTTAGCAGCTGATGTGAATTGCATTTTTATTGTTTTTTTTCACTAGCAGTAGCCCAAAGAAGAATATTTGTAAAACTGTTCACAACCTCCCTACATACAGTGGGTTATATATAGAATCCTACCTCTGAATCTGTGAGAAGTCCATTCACAGACACAAGGACACTGCAATACATCACTGTACAAGCATACATTCAACTTGTTTATCAGCAAAGCACCAAAAATTCAGTGTCCATTCTGTTTAATGTTTCAGTGTTAACACAGGGAAGAAAGCAACCCTTCATTGTACCAGCTGAGAGACCTTATCAAACTGCTCTGTACACATGTCACGATGATTCTGCCATTGTCCTACATTTGCATGATAACCTGAACTCTGCTGGTATGTTTGTAGTAGAAAACAACTTCTATTTTTATAACTTTAAAAAAAAAAAAAGTTAAAGCAACATTTCAGAACAGAAGAAAAACATTATATTAGTTGAACAAGAATTAGATCACATTAAGGTTCTACAATCCAGAATAATCTGAACTACACAGTATATATAAAGTGGAAGAAACCTCTCTAACAGTTCTTATCTTCCCTATACCTGATGAGATACAGTGGTGCACCCAGAAGACTGACGTTCTCTTTTGACTCTTCCAAAAGCCATAGCAACCATTCCCGGCCCTGATCCTTTTAAATGAATCAATTAGACCTTCTCCCATCCTTTTTATTTTGGTAATGTATATGCCTCATTAGAAGTGCAGTCCCTCTTCCTATGCTTTCTAAAATCACCCTGATGGAAACAGGGCAACAACAGCAAGTGTGCATAGCAGGCAGTTTCTAAGAGGTCATATCTTCACTGCATTAATACAGGGACAGCATCAGTATATCATTATAGCTGTCTTGATGCCATACCTGTTTTTTTAAAATACTTTTAAGATATAGTAGACATATTTAATAAAAAATGTATGCCACTCTCATTTGCTTTTACTGACTTCAAACTACAGAATTCAGTTTCTAGCTGAAGAATGTCTGCCTCCTGAATGACAATCTAAATGACCTTTTACATCACCTTAAAAAAGCAGCATGTATCATTTTACTGCATTTGATCTACTTTCATTTTTAAAAAGCAAGAATAAAGTCAAGTACAAGAAAGCATACAAAGTAAAAAACAAAACTACATCCTGAAGTATCTGTCATTTGCTGAAGATGTAGTCACAGTGAGCCCATGTAAGTCCATGTCCAAATCAGTATTTTTTGGGCGGAAGGGGGTTTGTTTGTTTGTTTGTTTGGTTTGGTTTTTGGAACTGCATCGGTTCACCTGTGTGGCAACACTTGATGCAAGGCAAGGCTAATGTCCTTCCAAATCTTATATAACCAAGTCAAGTGACCATTTGGGGCTAAGAACTACACCAGTTTTCAGCTGAAAGGAATGTTCCTCACTGTGCATTCTCAGGAAAATAAGGCAATGGCCTGTCTGTCTCCACAGTCTACAAAGGCAGCAATAGTAAATACTGACCCAACGAATGTAGAACAGCTAAGAACTGTATACTAAATGGGACACCAAACGCAGAAAGATATCATTCATGACACATATTACTAGCACGTAATTACTAGCACATATTACTGCACTAGCCTGCAGAAAAAAAAAAAAAAAACAGAAAATCAGAGTATTTTACAGGTATTTTTTGATAAATGTTATATCTGGAACTAACACAGTACCTGAAAAAAGATGTGAACCAAAATGCTGTCCAATAAAATTATATAATATTTTGAATTTATATATAATTTCTTATTTTGCAAGAACAGCAGCTGATGAGGTAATGGATAGGGATTTCTAGCTATACGGAAAATGGTTTGATTCAGCATTATCAAGTCCTCACATTTACAGGGGTTTCTTTTCATTCTCAAGACATGGTCACATTAGTGTTACAGGAAAAAAGCAGTCATAAGAAAATTAATGATTATGTTCTTTGTGGGTTTTCTTTTTTTTTCTTTAAGTGTATGAGAAAGCGGAATCACAAAAGCTATGCAAAAAAGTCCCCTGAATTTCCATTGCTTTTCCCAGTAAGTGCAAAATAACAGGAACAGAATAACACTATAATAACTAAATGGGCTAACCAGAGAACCTCTGTCCACAAAACAAAATCACTGTAATAAATTGACAGCAACTGGGTTGGTGATATAGAGAGCCTGGCCCCCTCTGCTGTCTATTTTGTGCTTCTTCTAAAATCCTACTACTAAACCTACAGACTTAAAGAATAACGTTTTTATATTTCTGAATGTCTTCCTCTGACTTCGATGCTGACAGATAACCCTGACAATTCCCACAGAGACTGACAGACTGACATGCTAGATCTGGAAAAGATGGGATTTAGAATGGAAAATGGGATCTTAAGAGGTTAAAAATCATCACCCATCTTTCCATGTAATATGTAATTTTCCATCTTTCATATGTAATTGAGTATCACAAGCTTGTACAAAAAGTAACAAATTCTTTTTGGTGACTAAACACTTTAACTGGGAGACAAGATGTAGATATACACACAGGCATATCATCAAGCAAAGGCATTTAATATCTGACTTAGAAGTAAAAAACACCAAGTACATTCTAAATGTACTGCCTATAAAAATGAACTTTTTCAATATGTAAGTTATATTGTGATCAAAAATGCAAATGTAGCATAACTTTTCTATGCTTTACATATACTGATTTGTTACAATACTGAAATTCGTCTTGAAAGGGTACTGTAAAATGAAGTATCTTCATTACTGTTAAAGGCTCATCATGCTCCCTTAAAACTTCTTTCATAGAAGGTCAGAATATTGCAGGAACAAGGAAGAAAAAACATGAGCCATTTGCATGGCTTTGCCTCTTATGAACCATGTCCCATATTCTTTTTTTAAAACCCTTTAAAACCCATGCTCTTGGGACATACAACATTCCCCTCTGACCCACATCAATACAGACTTTAGTCTCTTGCTCATTCCACTGTATTCCCCTTTCTGTGTTTGCCTAGAGCAGCCTGCTTATGCACACTAACAAAGCAATAGAGACGTGCACCATCGAGGTTACAGCATTTCTTAAAACTGTCTGTGTAAAATTCATCATAGAAAACAATACTAATTACAGCCAGAGCAAACCTCAATGAAATAAAAAAAAATATTTGCATTAGACATCTGATTTACCCTTCTCAACAACTAAACTAGAGAATTAAGTCAAGCCCAAATGAAAAATAAAACCTTTGCTAGCCAGCCCATATTGTATTGGTCTGAACTCTGCCAAGGCTGAGTCTTCACAAAAAGCTTACAGAAGAAAGCAGAATTGAATCAGGACCATTCTCTGAAATTATGTGAAACACAAACCAAAAGAGCTGCTGTCAGACTGAAGCTGAACTTAACCTGAAAATAAAACTAAGAGTCTACTGGATTGACTCCATATACAGCTCTGTTTTCAGCTCAGGTACAGAGAAATCAAGGAAAAAAGGAAGCCTCTGCACCATTTGCAAGGAATTCCGTTCCCTAGCAATTGTTTGGTGACTCCCTCCAGATCTTAATACTTCTGTTACATCCATAAGAGCTTCTGTCTCTAGCTTGATCAGAAGTCCTATTTGGAGAAAGATCTTCACTTTCTCTCCCCCAGCATTCCCGTCCTTCAGATCAGCATTTCAAAAGCACATAAAATCTCTTTCTTTCAAAATGTGACAGCCACCATAGTTTTATCACATCATTCCAATAAAAGAAAAAAATCATCATAGTTCTATTTGCAATGCTTCACAAGCTCTCATCAGCACCTGTGAAGTAAGTGTTACTACACTCACATCATAAGTGAAAGAAAATCAAACACAAAAAAAGGCGTAACTGCCCAAGCCACTCAGATGACTGCCACCAGTGATGAAAACACAACCAAGAAGAATCCACACTCCTTTGCTGCATGTACTGCCTGAACAGCCCTTCTTCCGCAGGTGAAGTCTGGCCAGGGGAGGGGGGACTGCTTCTTTACATAACAGAACACTGGAAACATTCTAGCTTTAGACTAGTTTGCAGCTATGTTGGACAACATTCTGTGTTTTAATGCATTCTACACTCCACACAAGTGGATCTCCCTGCCCACACAGCCAAGAAGGCGTGCTTTATCTGATATAACTAGCACAAGTAAGATAATTCCTGCAATCTTATTGAAAACAGCAATGAAGGAAATGCAGATTTCACTTCCTTGAATTCAGGCAATGCCAACAATGGGAAGAGATACAAGTGCTGACTGTACCTCGCTTCACCTTCATGGAAACTACCAACGCCTTGCCCTGGCTGTTACAGATAGATAACTCGCGTGAGACACATTGCTATGAATAAATGTATGTTTTCAGTAAAGATACAGTACAGTAAAGACTAAATCCATACATGCTTGTCTCTCCCCAAGTCAGTCTGTCAGAAGTGCAGGCTTTTACTCAACAGTAAATACATCATGATATAACAGGAGTTAGTCTATGGATCCGTCCTGTTTTTCTACCTAGTGTGAATGTTCTATTACTCAGTAAGTAACTATTGCACTTTTTTTATCTACCCAACAGCACACTTACCAATCTTTACAGAGTGTGTGAAAATAAAAAGTTGCACTGTTTGGCATTAAGGTACACATCCGATTTGGTCCAACAGGAACAGAATTCATGCCAACATAATCATATGTAAGAGAAAAGTTGTAAACCAAAGAATAATTTTCACCTACAAAGACTCTATAAACAATGGGGAATATACTGATAATCTGGTAATCCAAAGCAATACACACAAAGGGTAACCATCAGTGATGATTATTATGGCTAAATTTCGAAGTTCAGCAATTTTTACTCTGATCTGGAAAACAACAAGCAACAAAGTAACAATTACATCAAGCTAAAAAAAAAAAAAGCAGTGGTAAATAAATTTCCTCAAATTAAAAAAACAAACATTTAGTGAACAGCTATGAAGCATGCAAAAGCTATCCCCAAAAGTTTCAGTTTTCAAAAATTTCTGATTGCATGGATTCATATGGTCATAAACAATACAGTTTCATAGCCATAATAATAAACAAACACATATATAAAATAATATCACATTACTCAAATCCTACGAATTATCCTTTCAAAAAAATTCAAGGAGTTTAACAAGTATGCTTTCATCAAGGCCTAGTATTTTCTATTTGCATAATATCACTGGTAAAGCAGTGCTGTTTGAAAGAGTTACTCTCTTATGTCACCTCTTCCATGGTAGCTTTTTCTTTAAACATCCTATTGACCCTATATTACATCACTCTGACGGAAAGCTGAGCAGCATTTTCTACATTCTGATTATGTACACCTTTATACTTTTTTACCATTAATTTTACCATGAATTAGCATTTAAAATAATGTACACTGCATGCTGTAGAATTTTTAGTTTTGCATAGATTTATCCATGTTTTTAATTTTATTGTTACTGTGAATTCTCAGAAGCCACTATGACATATGTTTTGAATATGGATTAACAGAAGTAGGCACTTCACATATTTCAGAGGACACAGTAAACACGTTCTTGAACAGTAGCATATATACAAAATAATATTTAAAATATAGTGTCTAATTAGAGTTTTGCTTAACAAGCAAAATTATGCTTCATTAATGATCCCAATCAAAATAATACTTTCTACTGATTTAATTAGACACCGAATCAGGCCCCAAAATGTATACGTGTTTTATGTAATGCATTTTAATTCCACACTATATTTGCTACAGGAGAGGGGGAAACACCCCTCTATTATAAACCTTATACTTAAAGAAATGTTTTTATTTTTAAATCCTACACTTGGCCTTCACATCTCTCACATTTGACCAATTTAATGGAAATAATAATTTGGTATCTAATTTCATACATGTGCAACAATGGCATGACTGTAACAGATTACAGGAAACTTTACATTTGATTTAAGAATATATATGAAAGCATATTTGACTGAGATGAGAGAAAGCATAAAGCAAAGCATTTCCATTAACTACTATTGTTACTTCATATATACTGCTAAAAGTGAATTCTCTTGTTGATTAACACTGTCCCATTTTGTGCTTTTATTTGTTCACTCAAAAACAGAAGGAGAAGTCTAAATTGATTTTTAATTAAATGCTTCATGAATTTTCCTCTGATAACTTTATGAATATCCTATATTCCTCATCACAGCAAAGGAAAGTTCAGAGAAAAAACAAAGGATTACTGCAGATTCAGAAAAGGACTACATTTTATAGCATGCTTATGTTGCTGTCTGCTGCTCACCGATTTGCATTGAGATTGTTGCTAGGTATTCACCTTTGCTGGTATTTTCACTAAAAATGGGAAAAGCGGGAATCAGACTGTACTGACAAGTCCAAAGCAGATTTTTAGGGAAGAAAAACCACAAAAATATTGTAAGGATATGACAAATGCAATTTCTTAACTTAGTATAAAATAACACTATTTAATCAAAATAGGGGAATATAAATCTACCTAGAATTTTTCTATGCTGACGGACAATTAAGTAGGAGAAGTATTCCTAACTGAGCTTTGCTTTCGAGACAGCAGTTAGACAGACCTATTTGAGAGCTCAAACCACATCTCAAATACAAAAATCTGTTTCATCATTTATAGTTTTATCACATCATATAGCATAACTTTCATGTAAGAACAAAGGTCATATTAAAGCAAACTGTTGTTCTAAGGTAACTTTTAATTTGAGGACTAAATGTAAATTGCTATGGTGAATGCACGTTAGGTCACTAAAACAACGGTAGCTAAACTCAGATGTGACCTAGCAACCCAGGTGTTCAGGAAAAGTGCTGTTAACAGTAAGGATTGATGATCTAATCAAACTGTCACACTCAGATCCTCAGCAGGGTGGTTGGAGGGGAGGTGGAGGAGGATAATATTCAGAAAGCAAGCACATGCTTAGTGTTACTTTAAATTGATGCTGACATTTTCAATTGTAAAAAGAAATTTTTTCCTAAGTAATATAGGAAACAACTCTCCTAACCTTCCGGAGGATATCAGATAATCAGAGAGCTTGTTTTGCAAAAGCCAACTTCTCAGATGTGTGACTTTATGAAATATGAACTATCAGACATTTTAGAGATTCAAGATGATAGCAAGTATTTTAATGCTTTTCTTTTACTTAGATAGGCATAAATCAGTATTTAGCTAACTCTGTACAAATGCACTTGCTATGCATATACCATAAAATAAAATAATTAATATACCTACCTATTTGTGCTAGTACCTCTATGCTTTCTGCCCTCATGCTGCCTCTTGACTATGTCACTAAATACTCAGAAAACCGACAAGCAAAAATGTCAACAAGTGAGCAAACAAGATGAAATTTCAGTGGTCTAAGAAACTGGTTCAGCACTGCTTTTTTTTTAATATTAACATCTGCCTACTTGCAGTGTGCTTAAAATTAAGGGAATACAGAGTTCCCATGTTGTAGAAACAAAATAATGTAGAAACCACCCTTAAATGAGTTTGTCCATGAGTGATGAAATCATACATTATAAATGGGTAACACTGACTTCATAAACAGTAGAACTCTTTACCTTTTTCAATTAGCAGCTGGAAGGAAACCAGCTTAATGTGTCAGAAACTGGGCAACTATATCGCTTTAGTCAAAAGCAGTAGCCATTTTCTGCATGAGGTTTGAGGCGGCCACTTACAGCCATATGGCATCTCCAGACCCCTCTCAGATAACGATGGCCTCTTGATGAAGAACTAGCATGGAAATTTTTAGAAAGTCAACAGGGGGACTGGGCTTTTGGTGCCTCTATCTTGAATCTGCTTGGAGCACTATGAATGCATAGCATTACACAGAGTGATGGTGGTCAACAAAAATAAGGCCATGGATCTGAAATTCTAGGAATTCTCTCTCATTTGTCTACAATGAGC
>VXAX01002903.1:361114-368614 GCA_013399835.1 Leptocoma aspasia | reverse complement strand
CAACCTGGAGAAAAGATGGCTTTGGTTTGACCTCATCGTGTCCTTCAAATACTTGAAGGGAGCTTATAAAAGAGGTAGACTTTTTGCACAGTGACTTTTTGCACAGGCAGTTAGTGGTAGGACAAGAGAGAACAGTTTTAAACTAAAAAGGAGATTTATATTAGAAGGTAAGAGGAAATTCTTTCCTCAGAAGGTGCTGAGGCACTGGAACAGGTTGCCTGGAGAAGCTGTGGGTGCCCTGTCCTGCAGAGTGTTCAAAGAGGGGTTGGATGGGGCTTTGAGCAACCTGCTATTGTGGAAGGTGCCCCTTTCCATGGCAGGGGTGGTGGAACTAGGTGGCCTTTAAGGTCCCTTCTAACTCAGGCCATTCTATGATTCTATGAGAGGAAGAGAAGGTGGAATGGTCTGTATGAAACTGACTTATGAAGTGTCTTAATTACTACTGTTCTGTACATAGAACAGTGCCATTCAAACAAACTTCCGGGATCAAAAGGTATTTTAAGATGTACTATGCTACTGTTACTCTTTTCTTACAAAATATACTGTCAATAGATAGCAGCAAAAGTTTCTGTACAAAACAAAAACCCAAGCTAGAACAGTCAGTGCTCTTTTCACCATCTTGGAGAAGAGGGGGACCTCATTATGGCATTCCAGGACTTAAACAACTGCTGCAAAGAGGAAAGAGGCTCTCTCTTCACAAGGAAGCACAAAGAGGGGCAAAAAGTACAAGTTACACTTGGAAAAGTTTCATCTTAACAAAAAATTATCCCAAGAATAATCATTCACTGGAGCAACTTCCTCAAGGATGTGGCAGAGCTCTCATCAC
This sequence comes from Leptocoma aspasia, assembly GCA_013399835.1. Lineage (NCBI taxonomy): Eukaryota > Metazoa > Chordata > Aves > Passeriformes > Nectariniidae > Leptocoma > Leptocoma aspasia. The sequence goes on along the minus strand of VXAX01002903.1, from coordinate 367,788 downwards.
TGGCGATTTTCAATATGTGATTGGACAGAGTGCTAGATGATCTCCTCTAGGTTCCCCTCCCCTACAAAGGTTGGACCAGATGATTTTTGGACTCCCCTTCTAAGCTGGGCTGTCCTGTGACTCCCCTCACCAGATACCAGTACAGAGCACACCTTGCAGGCTCATATTGCAGCAGATTGTCTTTACAGCACAACAAGACCTCCATGTTTCTACTACTTAAGTCTCAGTCAACTTTTTTTTTAACACTGTAGCACTGTGGAGGTGATTTTAGAATTGCATTCATGGTACTGTTCACTCCAGAACATGTTTCTCCAGCATTTTCTTTCCACCTTCAGGTGCTGAAACTTAAGTAAGCCTGGACAAACAAACATTCATACTTAAAAATTATGCAGCTGCTTTGGCTGCAGAAAAGTAGTCCTAATGGCATCCTAACTTGATGCAAGAATTTTGAAGTATGTGGCTAAAAAGTAGAAAGTAAGTTTCTACCATCAGTCATATACAGCATTTGCCACAGAACTTCTGTTTTCACTTCCGAAGTTTACAAAATACTCCTCTTAATTTGTCAGAATGTATCAAAAATATTTCATTGCAGCATGGTCAAGAGATTATGTTTCCATTTCCTTTACAGTGTTCTCAATAAATATTTGTGTTATATTATATAGACTGATCAAAGTTAAAAGTCATGGTGTCACCCAAGACATGGAACATTTCACATCTGTAAATATCACAACGCACAACCCTCAAAGCAGTGTAACGTAGATTGCAGAATTGTCTGGAGAGGTCCCTTGCTGCCAGTCCCACGCAGGTAAAAAGGGATCTAGACACAGAGTGCCATCCTAATCCTTACCCTCTTGGCCTACACAGTTGCCTTACACAGTGGAAGCAGCAAGCTGGGACATGCAACTGGAACAACTTACTTTCAGCTGGCTGCATCAGAGGAGGGATCAGTTTGCAGCTTACAACTTTTTGGCTGATGGCATGCCACAAGGAACTGTGTTTTCCTTGGAACAAACCATTGTGAAATAAAGCTGGTGCTTTCAGCAACTACCCACACTGTCTTCCACAGATTCACAGACAATGTTAGCATATGCTTGCTAATGAAACTAATAACCTATGCTCTAGACAGTACTTGATTGTTTATGAATGAGATCATCATTTATATCTTGTTATGATGCTTAAAATTAGGCAAAGGTGCTCACTGCGGGCAGCATGAATCCCATTGGGTACTTCCTCTATTTTCTAACCACAGCAGCTAAGCCTTCACAACAGAAGACTGTTGCTGACTACAGAAATTTCCAAAACATCTTGCATACCTAGCAATTAAAATAAACTTACTTCAGATTGCCCTTCCTTCTGAACTAAACTCTAATATTGCTAGGATTTGATAGAAAGAACAAATAATGAGTAGTACCAAAATAACTTAATTCTTTTACAGTCCTTCACTTGTTATTTTTCTTTCTGAAAAGATGCTGAACTCATCACTTCTCTTTGTGATAGCAGTCTTCGAAAGTATAAATGTCTGCCTGGTCTTCATTTCTTTGTGGCAAAGCAAATGCACATGATGTATGTACAAACAAGCCATGAGGAAAGCTGTGAATTTTCAGCACATCTTCTACTTCCAGTACCTGAGCAATCACAGGTAACCCCGATGGCTTCCTTTTGTTCCTTGGTCAGCCACAGACAGAGAAAAAACTCAGGCAGCAAGCGATTATGGAGCCTGTACCTATGGAACCTGTTTCACACTGTAACATAGTATGGCACCAGACAAGAGCTGAACACCAAAGAGAAATACTGCTTGCAAAGGTCAGATAAGCCTCCAAAACATGGAAAGCTAAGCATGCATCTCAGGCAAAACTTCAGCTCCCTAACACTGCTAAAGTTGAGTCCTTTACACACACACACATGCTCTCATCACAAACTTCCAAACAGTAAATATTTCAAGAAAAAGCTGCATTTCTTTCCTTAGGGCTTCTCCAAAGTATGATTATGTAACTCTCCAAGACCATTTTAAAACAAAATGCAGGAAATAATTAAGTAAAGCTTTCCATTCCTATCCAGTTAACCTAGTAGTGTTGGGTTTCAGTCGAAAACACGAACTCATTTGCAAGAAGCAGTAAAAGGTGATGACAAAGCTATAAGGCAAGACTCAGCACACCACCCTCTGGTATTACAGGTAGCCTCTTGTCCAGTGGATCCATAAGTACTGCCAGTGCCTCTAACTGGAAACCCTACTGTGAGACAGCCACATACAGAACTCATTCCTTCAGAACGTGAGCAGGTTATTACAAAATCATTACATACTAACCCTTACCCTCTTGGCCTGCATGGTTGACTTATATAGTGGAAGCAGAAAGCTGGGATGTATGACTGGAACAACTTCCTTTCATATGGATGTATGGCACATCACTTTGTGACTTTTGCCACTTGTTTACCCAAAATTTGCTGTAACATCAAACTGGATCTTTTTACTTTGCAAGGGTAGCATTGCCCAAAACAGGTGTATCAAATAGTTACTATCACAAATTTCTCTACTCAAAGAAAGAAAAATGCTTCAAAAGAAGAATTAACAGTCCAGTTAAATAAGAGGGCTGTACTGATGGACTTGATACACTTCTAGTTTTACATTCAAAATGGAAATATCAGGACACAGCAGCTGATTAAAAGACAGTTTTCTAAATAATATACAGAACATCAATACTGAGATAATTTTTCGTGGCTACTTTAAATTTAGACCTCAACAATCTCTTCCACTGACATACCTACAGCTTTGTGTATTTCATGATATTTACATATTAGTAGAATTTAATACTCAAAAATTCAGATGGGCTTATGCAAGCACATGAAACAACTGGCACCTAGGAATTTCCTCTTTTTACTTCAAAGTGTAAAAAATACATAAATTTCAGAAGTATGTCCTATTCTGACATTATTTGACAAAGCATCTCAAACACGTTTAGGTTGCTATTACACAGTAATAGGTATTTACCTGTAACTCTTGCTCTCAAGTTGAAACCACTGCACAGTTTTTACAATCAATCAAGATAATTTTAAAATCATATGATCTTCATATGATGTTACTAGCACTGTAACAATGATCCCATTCTTAAAGCACATAAAAAATACCAGAACCTTCCAAAACCGAATGCATATTTTAATGACCTTTACAGGAATTGTTTTATAACAGCTATTCCAATTCAGTGACTGTTTGTGCTACCAGTAACTTTATATATATTAATGATTCTATTTTATTCAATGAGATTACTCATATGTAAAGTTATTTCAGAGGCAACTCATCATTTAAAATTCATAAGGAAGATGAGGTAATTAAACAACTATAAAGGCTTTTATATGGCTTTTTCTTATGTAAACGATTTTTTTAAACAGATGTATCAGATAGAATTATAGTTAAGAAAGTACCATAAACTATAAAATGTATATTTTACAGTACTAATGGTGTCTCTGAAAAAATCTTTAAAGAGTATTTATGTGTATTTTTTATACAAAAAATTTCTAAATCCAGAGTTGTACTTAACAGTGGCAGAATTCAATCTCACTGATGAATGACTTAGTGAATTTATTTTTATTTTCTTATTCGTATTTTTATGTGTGTGTATGCATATATCTTAATAGTGAAACATCTGTTTGTTCTGCGTTCTGACACAATTTACACCTAAGTAAAGTAACGATGCAACAGAAATTAGAACTTGGCACCATTAACATTACTGATGCATTCACCTTGTCCTCAACCACAATGTCTACTAGACACAATAAAGGTGTAGCCAAAGATTTATCCTGCCAATAAGATATAGTTATAGGTCCCATGAAGATTACTGACACTGAAATACCAAATATGTACTGGCCTTGGACTTAGCAGATAACATGCCAGTTTTGAGACACATTCAAGTTGACAATAAATCAGTATCACAGTTCCAATAACAGGAAAATATACCTTAGAGGAATTCTTTCTGTTAAGACATTCCACTTTTGAGTTAGCTATTAAATGGTAATGATCATAATGGACTAGGCAGTAGGAGGTTTTGTGTCTGAAATGTGCAGACATTTTACTACAAGTTTACTTTTTATAAACTTATGTCATTTTCAACAGCACGGTACTTTCCCCTTAAATCAATTTTGTCTTTAAAAAAAAGAAAATAACCTAAACAAAAGATGTTTTAGTAGCAATTTCATTATGAATTATACTCATTTTCTGTATCCACCCATGCAAACACCTCCACAGCCTCCATAACTCCTCCCTTTCCTGCATAAAAAACCCCAATAGTGATGGAAAGCTAGAGGGAGCAAGGTGCACATGTTAAGTACTCCTTACTATATTGTAAATGTATTTTTTCTCTCCCTTTCAGAACCATCTCTATGCTTACCACCAGCAATTCTATTCTAAGAAGTTTGTTAAAAGGGCTTCAATTTCTCGAGGTGTATGGGTTATAACTATTTTTTTCAAGCACCCTTTTGAACTTCTTTTCAATTTTCTGTTTTTGATGATAGTCATGCTGACAACTTTTTTTGGTCCATCAAATTCTGTAGTACAATTACATGAATTTACTTTTAATAAATTACCATCTTTGCATATATCAGTCAAACCATGAAGACTAAACACTTGCAAATAAAATGCATTATTAATTTAATTGTCACAGCCTATTTAGCTAGCTTCTATTAGTATTTGCTATAATATGCAATGTATCAGAGGGAAGAATCAAATTCAAAACATAAAGAATAAACTGATTATATTGTCCTAGAGAAATTAAAAAATAGCAAGCTTGCAAAATTATAATCAAGGCATTAATGTTTTACATAGGTAAGAAAACTACGTAACTTAATTTATAATATGTTTATGCCCAAAGTGATGGTTTAACATGCAGAAGAAGGATTTCTTCGGTTCCTAACACCATTAAAAGGCATCAAACTTTCTCATAATAGGAGAGGAAAGGTGGGAAGGAAAGCAACAGTGGTTTGGCATTTACTGCAGTAGTGCATGTGGCTTAAACATCCCCCATCCCCAGTGAGGGACTGCTACTAGAAATTTACATTGTTGTTGTAGCTCTGCCACTACTGTTTGATGCTGCTCTACATTAAGCTGAAGTGCCACCTGAAAAGGTATTGTGGAAAAGAAATACTTAAAAGATGGATGAAGAAATTGCTAAAGAAGAGGGCATGAAGTCACTCCAATTTCACCTGCCTATGCTGGAGGCAAAGCCTCTCCAGACATGCCAAGCAGGAAGGGCAGGGAGGCTGCAGGCTCCAGCGGGGCTCCTCTGCTCCTTGGGCAGCCAGAGCCTGTAAACCTTACACCTCCCTCCTCCTCCTCCTCCTCGTTCCATGCTGGCCAGCCAGCCAGAAAGCCTTGAAGGAATATGGGAAGAAATGGGGAAAACAGCCACAGCTGGGAGGCTTTCAAAGCAAAACACCCAAAGAAAAGCCAGCAACAACTGATTTAGTTTATAGCATCCTGCTTGTTTAGGAATTCATTTCAAGATGATCATCACTAAAAACACGCCTCTTAGGCTAAGATAGTATATTTGGAAATCTATTGTATGTATCCTTTATTGTGTACATATTCACTAGGGTAATGCAAGTTATCTCAATGTTGTATTTATGACGAGTGTACAGTAAGTACACCCTTGAAAAGGAATATATTGGTGTTGAATGCTTCCAGTTATAAAATAAGCCACCAGAGCAAAACACTTTTTGTAATTGTTGTGCTATGACAAGAGATAACCAACATAAACTTTATTATGATATCTGCTTTGATGAAACTGTAATTGTTTTTTCAATGCATCATTGTGTATTTTAGATTAAATAGAATATCTCAAAACTCTTGAATAATCACATGTTAGGGAAGTTCTGGTTAAGCCCTTTGTAGATGATATCTCCTTAAAAATAAAAGCACTACCTAAATTGGTGCTTAGTCAAACTAAGACATATGGGGTGTTAATCCAAAACTCTACTCTTGGGTCCCCCCTTGATTTAAGCATGACAAACTTGTGAGGAATGGGTCTAACCGACCACAATTTCCATTGTCTTTAACAAGAAATGAACATGGCTCAGAGAGAGCTTTGCTGTGTTCTCCTACAGATCCTATAATTTATTTTCCTCTTTTTTCATATCAAAATCAGAAAATATGATTTATTTATGAAAGCCTACCCCCGAAGAATGAGTTACAAGGCAGTAATATTTGAAACAGTGTCAAGTATCCAGCAATGAACACCTCCATCTACTCAGTCTGAAAGAGAATATGCGATCTTTTGGCTATCCAAAACACATCAGTTTTCTAGCTGGCCCAAAGATTCAATGAAATAGCAATAGCTAAGCCACAATGTGCCAAATAAATCTGAAGCAAAATCTGTTTATCTGCAAACACTGCAGAGTTTGCCATTGAGTTTGTAAGACGCAGTTATATTCTAAAATATAACTATATTCATTAAAAATATATTCATAAAAATAACCTGCTTGCAAACAAAGTTGGAGAGTAAGTAGTGGTGTACAGATTGAAAAAATAAATTAATTAAGTTTAAAAATAGCAAAAACAACAAATCTCCCTTCCTGCCAAAGAACACTTGAGGAAACTTTTTTTTAATTACTCTCTGGCTTTGACCTCTTAGAAAGTAATTTTATAAACCTATGAGCATCAAGGCCAGCAAGAACAGAACAAAAAAGAA
>VXAX01002903.1:278182-361061 GCA_013399835.1 Leptocoma aspasia | reverse complement strand
GAACAAAAAAAAAAAAAAAAAAAAAAACCACCAAAAAAACCCAAACATTTGATTTTGTACTGAGAGGGACATTTACAACTATGAAAGTTTTAAGAAAATAATATCACCTGTCAAAAAAAAGCCCCAAAAGGTGCAAATCCTACACCTTTTACATGGAATTTCTTTCTACAGACATGTCATAAGCACCACAACATCAGAGCACTTAAAGATGTTGAATTTCACTTGGAGTTAAGGTAAAAATCCAGATGGCTTCATTGTGGGTAAGCTAAATATTCTACAAAAGATCTCCACATAACGTATAAGATACAATGAAAAAGAATTTTAAAGCAGTTTACCTTTCTTTGGGTGTGCCAACTCCGTGTTTGCCCAGCAAGTGAGTATTCAAATGCTTCTTCATCACAAATGCCACCCTGTCAAACAAAGAGCAAATGAGAAAGATGATTTTATTAAACTTTTTTTTTGTTCTGTTTTGAGCATGCACTTGCACACATTTCATTAAAGGCATACCTTAAAAAAAATCCCTCCTCTGCTAGGATGTGACTTAGACTGGGGAGTCCATTCTGTAACAACAGGCTTCCCTCATTTTGCAGTCCCTTGGCTTTTCACTTACAAGTCTCAACCATACATCATTGCTCAAAGAATGGAAAACCTGTTTCTGCTTTCCTTTGCAAATTAGAACATCTCACACATTATACTGGTAATATTTTACCTAAAGAACATTGTCTGATGCTATAAAGTAATACAGTTTTAGTTACACTTTTGAATTTATTTAAGCCTAATGGGCCCATCCTGCAACCTTTCTTCATATAGGTAGTTCCATTGTTTTTCATGAGAAACATGACCAGTTGCTTTAATCACTGCTTATGCCTGGTCAAACTTCATTGTATTAATTATTTAAAGAGATACACATAGAAACAAATTAATAGCCTTAGTTATTTTATAGCCTTGCGAAAAAAAGGATGAAAAAGGTCAAGCACATGTTCATGAATACACTGTGAGCAGGAATACTGTTCAAACTGGCAAGACATTCTTCAAAGCACCATCAGCAGCAACAAAATACACACTACCTGGCATCATGTTTCTACCAAACCAAACACAGATAATTTACTTGAATTTTGGTGACATACATAATGAAACAGATAGAAGCCTATCAAGTACTATTCTTCTGCTGATAAGACCATAACATCAATTTAATTATGTCATGTGATTCCTTCAAACAATTTAGATATCAGACTGAAGCTTTAAACTAAAATGGTTCTCTCGATAAGCAAAAATTTTACTGCTGCAACTTTCAGTGTGAAAAGGGCTTGCAAACATTTTTGTTAATTATGTATTACAGCTGTCCTTCATAAAGTTAATTACTAATAGCTGAAAGGCAATAGACTCTATTTGCATATGTACATGAAAGGCATGACATATGCAAAAATATGATTTTAATTAGCATTCCATGATATGAAGGGCTACAAATCAAACTGGCATGTTATAAGATTTTTAACATTAAACGCTGAATTCATCTGGACGTGTTTGCAGTAATGGACAATGGAAGGACTGTAAAACACCAGCACTATGGGGTATAAGAGCCACAAAAGCAAAGACACAGTACTTTTCCTTTACAATTATGTTAATTTAGCTTTTCTGTGTCTGATCTTCTTTGGGCACTTGCACATTATTACAGAGAATCTCTCTTGTGGATCCCTTAAGGTATAAGAATATAATACTGTCTTATTTAAATGATATAAATTTCCTTATTTTTTACAAAAATACATTAAAAAAGTATCCTAAATACTTTTCCCTACCCAACTTATTAGTATGGCATCATAACCATTACAACTGTGCATAATCTATTACACTGTTACCATCATTACTATGCATGTTCATCAAAATTACTGTACATAAGGAAAATAATTGTAACAAAATAAAAAAATGTGTTCTAATAAAAACATAAGGCATACAAAATGTACTGCCCTTGCTTTTCAACAGAAATAGTATTTCCACAAAGCTGTGGAAGGTACCAAACATATTTTCATTTAGTTTGTATTTCCTATTACAAACTTCCATCTTCCCCCTTCTCTAAAAGAAAAATAAACTCAATGAAATTACTTTGAAAGGGCAATGTGCAATCAGAGTTGTAAAGGGATATTTTGATATTTGCCTGGAATATAAAGATCCCAACCAGCTACACAATATTTCCAGGGAAGCACTTTTTGGTTTCTGAGCCCGTTAGTTAAAGCTTCCAAACAAAGGCTCACCATTTCATATACCACACAACTGCAGGGGGTACAGATAGACATACTTTTCTGCAAAATCAAAGACAAAGGCCTTGGTAATAACATGAAGCAATTAATCTCACATTCTGCCTCCCCTCTGTTGCATCTATGTTCTAGCAACCATTTTGCTGCTGTTACACTGCACAAACAAAATGAACCCGGACTCAGTCTGCGTCTCAGCACCTGCTAACATTCTAAGCTTTTAACATGAGGCTCAAAGGCTTCAGACTTGAGGAGTGCAGAATGCCTCAGTGCAAGTCTGGAGCACTCCACATAGCTCATGGTCAGCTCCCCAACTTAGAGAATCAGACCTTAAAAATTAAAGCAGAGTTGCTATTTTCATAAGAAATTGAGAACAAGATAAAAAAAATTACCAAAAGAGACAGGCATTATTAAAAGAAGATACAAACTCTAAACAACTTTGTTTGGATGCTGAGTTTGAGGACCACCCATTAAAACAAACAAACAAACAAACAAACCCACAAAGAGAGACAAGCGAAAACTATTTGGATTTGTTTACTAAATCCTGCAGGTTATTTTCAGAGAGGTGGTAGCAGTGTTTGGTGGCTTCACAAAAGAAACACAAAATTGTTTTCCACAAATTCAGTAGCTCTAGGTTTCTAAGTAATTAATGATTTAGTAGTCAAAAAATAATGGGTTTATCTATGCTATTTACCTCTGCTGAGGTAAATCAGTTATTCCCAAGCTACTGCCAGAATAGACATGACTTAGCCTTGGCCTTTTAAATTAATCTTAAGTCTGACTGGCACATATAAAGACTCACTGAGTGAAAGCTTTTAAAATATATTCCACTCATAAATCTTCAAATCAAAAGGAATCTTTCCATCAGCAATTGATAAGCACCAATTCAGGCTTCACCAAATTTCTCATTTCTTGTTTTTAATTCTAGTGGAAGTATAAACATTCAAATGCTAAAAACTAACTAGCTTCAGAAGGGCATCAAAAGAGAGTAGAAAAAACCTGTCATTGCAATACTCTACTGTTTCAAATACATGCAAACCAGGCCATACTAGAGGCCTGGAACCAGTTTTACTAACTCTAATCTGGACAAATTCATCCTCAACCCACATGAAGACAAGAAGTCACAGCCCAGCTGCTCTCCTGTAGGTCAGGTGTCAACAGGCAAAAATGTCTAGCCTCTATATCCAAGTCATGGTCACTGGGAGTTCCCTTCATTTGGTAGGAAGACTACTAGAAGCCTCTTCTTAAAGTGGAACAAGGTGAGTAGGATTTCTTTTGCTGGCAGTAGCATTATGTTGGGTTAACTTGTTTTGTGATAAATTAAAAACAAGTTGAAAAATTACACAGAGCTTTAGAATAGCATTTTCATTCCCTATACACAACTTTTTGCACATAAACTATAAATAAAAATTACTTTAAATCCTAACTACATGAGCACCTTTCCCAAAATAAGTTTGCAGAGTATTCTGGTTTCCTTTTAGAAGAGCTGTGGTTTGTAGGAATGTGACCATTCATATTCCATTGCAATCTTCAAACAGTATTTGGACTCTCTCTCAGAATGTCTGTAACTGATTTAGGAGCCTCTATAGACTTGTCTTCAGTTATAAAAGCACATTTTAAAGTACAAAAGAAACAAAGGGACTTCTAATTCTGGGAATAAAGAAACATATTGAAAAATCTTTACTTCCACTTTTTATTCTAGTGTAATACAAATTTTTCAGCATGTACAATGTTTATCATCACAGTACCCAAGGAACAGGAATAATCTGTCATGTATTGTCTGTTTTCTATTTTCTCTGTGGGGAGAGAACTGTTCTCTGTGAAGTATCTTGCTTTGAGATGGCAAAAGATTCTAAGTTTTATGATGTTTTGAGTCCATAATAGCTCTTTCCCTTTGAATAAGTACATCACTGGGTTAGTGAAAAGCTTAAGAAAAAACCCAGAACTAAACACACAACACAGACACACAAACCAAAACAAGCATTCTGGGCCATAAAGCCATGAAACCTGTTATTTCATGTGTGTTTACCAAGCGCCTTGGCCTAGGAAGGAGCTACATGTTACCTCTACCAGAAAGTCACTCGAAGCCATTGTGACAGACCAGACCAGTCATTTTCTAACTGCACATAACTGTTGAGGAGGGCCAGCACGGGAATTTATTTTTGTGGGACTCTACAAACAAGGTATCGAGCAGCTGAAGAGCAATTTTAAATCACTTCTCAGTGGATACATTGCTCTCTGCAACTGCTCTTGGAGAATTTATCTTCCAGACAACAATGTTCAACGACAGCAGAAAAGTCCAGAAGAATAACAATGAATATCTAGCCTTTATTCATATTCTCAATATCCTTTACATCTCTTTTAAACTGTCCAAAACCTCTTTATACACAAATTTAACTCTGGGAATACAGGTAAGCTAGTGCATAACCCAAGTACATAGGATGTTTTAAAAAGCTGCTTGAGAGCCTTTAAAAAAACAAAATCAAACACATAAACAAATCCAAGAATTTAGTGCTTTGTTTTAGCATAAGTTTCAGGCACATAGAAAGGATAGAATGTTTTACCATTCTGGATGAATCAGCTGGGAGATCTGACAGCATCAAGGAATAATAAGAAATAGGATCTCAAACTTTTATATATCATCACAGAATACAATGAAATAATATATTATCCTGTTCACATCAGGTTTTGTTTTCCGTGATCTGTGCTTGAATTTCTGTCCTTGTACCTTCACGCGAGGCAGGAAATCAGAAAATCAAGGCAAGCTTCACAGATGATGCCAAGAAGGGGGACCAGGATATGTCCAGGCAAGTAAATAACAATGTGGAATCTACGGTTCTTACCACCTTAATGAAGCATTCTTGTTCTTACTGTGTCTCGAAAAACCCTAATTGTTTGTGGTTGAATGTGTGGTTCACATGGAGCCATGCCAACAGGGGTAACAACCAGCAGGAGAAAGAAATAGTGCATTTTCTCAAGAAATACCAGGAACGTTCAATAAAACGTGTATACGCAATTACATGCAATTTTTGCATGCACTTGAGTTGCACGTGTTCTACCCCTAGAAGTAGAACTTCTCATATTCAAATCAGCACTTAGTCAAATAGTATTTAAACAATGTACATGAACTAAAAAAAATTCAAGTTTTTAAATTCTCCAAATTATAAAAATCTCATGTCTCCACCAGGATTTATTCAGCAGGTTAACTTCAGGAACAAGAGCACAGAGGCAAATGCAGAACTGTCCACAAAGTAATGGTTTTCTATGAATGAGTAGGCTTTTCTTTCCATGCATCAAAAGTCTAAATTCCTGAGAATTTCTTCAAGTCCATCATTTTTGGATGCTCACTGATTCTGAAGGGTCCAGACTGGGGCTCTGATAACTCTCTTGCATGACTGCGCGCAAGGGACTCAATTTAAAAGAAAGTATCTGGCAGGGCAGAGTCTGGTGTGGAAGATATCCAGTCGTCTGAAAGGCTTCATGCCCTTTGTGACAAGATGTCAGGTTCAAGTAAATATCTGGCAGGGCGAAGTCTAATGTAGAAAACATCCTCATATCTGAAAAACTTCATGCCCTCTATGACAGGATGTCAAGTCCTAGAACCCTGCATAGGAAAGATGGGGTTTTCTCCAGACTCATTTACTAGCCAATGAAACAGGTGTTATTACTTCCAAGTAAAGGAGATGGTTATTCTTTCTAAGTTAAAAAAAAAAAAAAATCAATAACATTTTAAAAGGTTAACAAGTCATCACGCTGTCTGCGATGCTGAGAGCGCTGTGACACGCTGCCTTCTACTCCCTGCTGACCCCATGTGTCAAAGAAGGAAATGGCTGCTCCATGCTCCACCCTCACCGACACTGGTAATTAAAGCAAGAAGCAAAACATATCCATCCATCCACATCTTCAAGTGTGTGTAGCTTGGCAGAAGGGAAAATTCAAACTTTTCCTCTTGAAAAGAGAAATCAAAAGAGGTAAATGAAGACAACTTTGCCATCACTAACAAGACAAGAACCCAGATTACTATGGGAAGATATCATGGTAATTCATGGAACCTAAAGACCAACATAACTTTTGAATTTCTGAGAACTATCAGCTTTTCTGCTTCAATTTTGGGTGGTTTTTAGGTAGTTGTTTGGGTTTAGGGTGGGTGTTTCTTACAAATTTCCATGCAACAACCAGGTATGTTTCCTAATTATTTATTGGCTTCTTTTCCATGGAGAAGTTTTGCTACTGAAGCTTAAAGCCCAACATTTTCAAGTGTTTTTTATGTTACTATGAAATCATCAATGCAATGACTACAACCTTTTCTTCTAAAAATACCTCATCTCTTTTTTATTGTTACTTGTAACAGGCTAGCAATGAAGCCAAGCTGCCCAAAAAATGAAGACACCAACTTGTATTAATAGAACACCTGCACACAGCTAGCACCCAAGGTAGACTTGAGTATCACAGCAGCTACTGTTCCTGCCTTGCTTTGAACAGGATGACAGACAACAGGATTGTCAATGTGCTGTTCAATGACCTGCATCAATCTCAAAAATAATTTACTGCTATATCAGACAGATCATTATGGATGAGTTGCGCGCTATCAATCAATCAATCGACTGTGTTGTTCCTGCATATTCCTGCATCTATCAACCAGAAGAGAGAGACATCCCTCAACGTATTCTTGTTGCTCTCTGCCACCAATTTGCTATTCTCAAGATGGCAAAGAATTATTAGCCCCATGGCCATGAAGTAGTAGCAACTGGCACAACTATCTCCTCTTACATATTCTGGCAGAAGAGACCTGGGTACAAAGAAAGAGCAAACTAAATAAAACAGAAAACATCCTCTACTGTTCCACTTAAGCTTGTCTTGCCATCCGAAGTTGTTGAGTTTCCTCACCATCCCACTTTTAAGAGATGTATGTTATAATATTAACCATCCAGGACAGAAATTTAATTTGTTATTGCAAGGAGTGTGGCAAAAAAAAAGTAATTCACTGGCAGTATTTATATCATTTCCTTCTCCATGAGGGAGCTTACTTACCTGTGTGCCTCACCTTAAGTTACTTATTTTGTAACTGAAATCAAAAAGGTTTCCTGCAAGTTAGCTGAGGGTCCATTCTAAACATTTTTGGTTTGAAGGTATTGTGTAGTGGTGTTTTATTTTAAATACAAAAAGTACCCTTGAATGACAGCTGCAGGAATAAGCCACGTCCAGCCAGTGATAATTATTATTAACATAAAAGTGAGTAGAAATTTAAGAGTGGAACTGTGAACTTCTATATTTGAAGACACAATAACAAGTGTTAACTGTAAGTAAACAAATGGCACTCTGCTTTTATTTGCTTGGAGAGCAAAATTAAAATGGTTAAACAGTGGCAAAAACTTTAAAGTCAGGTGTTCCCTCTGTCAGAAAATCACCTTACAAATATATGAGAAAATTAGTACCATTACAACAAATGTTTGTTTCAATATTCAGAGAAGTTAATGAATGTTAAGTGATAATGTTAGACAGCAGCAGTATGTAATTAGATTTCTAAACACATCTTACCAAATCACTTCTAAGCTAAAAGAATCACATGTTCTATTAATTTTCATTGGTTATTGAGCATCTGTAACTGTCACCTCTAACAGGTGTTTGGTAATCTAACAGCTGCACAAAGTACAAAAAAAAAAGGAAGAAAAAACCAGAATCACAACATGCTTTCTCTAGCACTGCTGTCAACCTCTCAAGTCTACCACAACGCAGAACCTCTTTTCCTAAAGTGTGAAATGCAACCCTAGGTTTGGTGTTGGGAGTGCCTTGCATTTAAGAGATTAATACATACATCCAAAACCAGGACATCACCAGAAAATACACTTCCCATGCGACATGAGGCTGCAGAAATGCTTTAAACATAAATGAACGTTTACATCTGCAAGCACTGTGATCCAGAATAGTTCTTTAGCAACCTTGCCACCAAGACACAGCTTATGTATTTTCTTTTTTCATTATTTGTATATCCAACATTCGCATAACTCTGATTCCTCCCTTATCCATTCTTTCCACTTTCTTCAGATACTGGCTTGTCTTCCTACTCCTGATCCAGTCCATTTCCTAGCATGCTCAGGACTTCAGATAAAGAATTTGATGCAGTAGGCATCCGTTCCACATATCATCATTTAGCATCTGGAAAGCAACAGCAGGATAAACAGGCTAATATTTGAAGGTAGAAATTCTTCAAAGTAGATTCAATCTTCTGGATGAGTCAGGCGAACCACATCTCTAGGTGCCCTGAGAGAAGTTTTGAAATACTGGGCTTTCTGCAGACAGATTGTAAAGAGCTTCCTAGTGATCCCAAGGAGCAAAGTCTGCGGCTTTTGAAAGTACAAGAAACAGACTATAAGGCTATCTCAAAATAAGCATGTTCCAATGACTTTCTACTTAAAAGTAGAATTGATAGAGCCAAAAAATATATTTAATAGTTTGCTATTCCAATATGAAAAGTCACTTTTGATATAGCTTCTTCCTGATGGCTCAGAAATCACACTGCAGACTGAATTACCAGGTTTATGCAGAGCTTCAACAGGAAGTGCTATCTTGAGAATGAAATTCTCCTCATCAAAAGAATCTACTGTTGCCTGTCTTTAAAGGAATCAAAACAAATCTAAAGATAGTTGATTTGTCGACTAGAAAACACATAGGGCCTGCAGTAGTAGTGCCACATACATAACTCAGTCAATTCTGCAGCTACAGTGCCTGTGGTCTTTTGCAAAGTTGAGAGGTTCCAAGAAAGGAATGAGATGAATAAATCGGTCACTATCTGATGACTGAACTGCTCAGAAGTCATACACAATCAGAAGACACACACAATTTTTATTGACAATTTCCCCACAATTTGAAATGCTGCTGGTGATAGATGGTGGCTGAAGCGAAGACTCTGCAGTCCACTTGATCTGTGAGAGTAGTGAGAATGTTGCCCTAGGTCTTTGCCTGACATAGAAAAGCAAGTGCTGGTTGATTTGTTTATTCCTGAGACTTAAACTCAGCTGTAAAACACATCCTTTTTTCCTTACATCCAGACATTCCACAAGACTGTTTGACTTCAGGTAGAAAGCAAAATACTTCAGAATATCTTTTTGCCAAAGTAGCTGCATAAAAATAGTAAATCTATGACAGCAAGACCTAATCTGTAACCATCAGTAGTACCATGCACATGCATGAACCTTTAACAACAGGCTGGTTGAATCAGAACTGACTTGCTCCAGCCAAAGAAATAAAAAGGCTATCATGTGGATCAGATCGGTTTCAGTCCACAAAAAAATGCATCTCATACTTGTATCCCCATAAATACGTTTAAAGCACAAGGATGGTTCTGGCTTTCCTTGTCCAAGGGCTCTTGGGCCTGGCCATTGCTACTTCAGGGACTAAGAACCACCTAACACTGTGTCATCAGGCCAACCTAACACTTGAAAAGCATGTCTGATTAATGTTTGATTTTTCGTTGTTAGACGACATCTTTGTTAGTACTTGAGCGTAAGTAAAAACTGAGAGCTTTCACTTTCAGCTGGCATCTGTCTCTCCAAATATTCCCATTACAGCCATGGCCAGCTCTTCCCCAAAGTGGAGTGTTGCAACAACTTCCTCCTACCACTGAAGAAGGAGGCTGACTGAAGAAAGTGATGGTGTCTCTCAGAGCAAATAATGATATGCAGACCAGACAGACTGTTATGCACTATCCAAGTATTACAGACCTACAAAACTCTCTCAAATTATGGCACTGATCGTGGTAAGAATTCTGGGTGTAAGAGTGGTGTTACTCCACTTATCCCATAAACAAATGCTAACGCCTCTCGTCACTTCAGTCACATACTTAGCAGGGGAATCACTGAATCTGTCAAGCACAGTCTGGTGTTTCTCAGGTTATCCAGCTTGGCCAGCAGGAGTCACCTCAGAAATCCAAAGCCAGGACTGAAGGGATTAGGAGTACTCACCTGAGATATAACTGTTATTGAAGCAATAAAGACAAGAAAAAGAATCCCACTGAAATTAAATGGCTATTTTAAACACACAGACACACAGACACACAAAATCAGCCCACATTCATGCAGTCTGGTAAGAATGTTGCATGCTCTTGGTATGAAGACTGTCATCAGTCTGGAAAAACCACAGGAATATAGATCAGACAAATCAGTACAGTCATAAAGATGATATCTGTGACACAGCAGAAGATGTTCTCTGGCAAAGATTACTCCAATTCCAGCCAGCATCTGAGATTAACTCTGACCATTCCTGGCCACAAATCAAACATGAGAGATATAGGAACTACACAGGTGCCCAGTGGAATTGAGAAAAAAAAAATCTTTGATCTTAAGGGCCTGGAAAAACCTACATACACGTGCTGAGTGTACCTATGAACAAAGAAATAAAGGAGAAATCAGTGTAGTTTCAAACAAAAGCTTATGGTATGCTATCTAAAAAAAGAAGAAGAATTGACAAACTACTCAAAAAGATGCAATGAAAGGAATGTATATTGCTAACAGGAAAAATTACAGAACTTCAGTTTTATATACAAAGTGACAGCCTGGTCCTATAAAGAAACATAAACCATGTCTAAAAAAAAATACTGTTTTTTGAGTATCTTCCTGAAATTAAGTTTCAATTAAAGGGGTTCTCCTTCCTAATCCATGCTGTCATTGCAACCACAGCCCCATAAAGTCTCATCTCAAGTGCCAGCACAAAATGATGGGATTCTACAGGTCCACTTTCAGTAGGAGGGGAACCAGACAGTACAGGTGACACAGGCACCAACGCACGCTGTGGTACTCCATTTTATTCAGTATTGCATCACATTTTGACTTTCATGAATGGGTTCCTGTTAGAGCACTGGAATTTAACATGTTCACAACTGACACATGTCCAAATGACCACCTGGATTCTCCATATTTCCTGGAGGTCACTTACAGCTATGGAACAGAGCATGTAACCACTGACATGCAATTCTCTGCTTAGCTTTGTAACAAGATGCAAGTAAAATGGCTCTCACACTGGTGCCAACACACTCCCACTGTTTAACCCCTGACACCCACGGGCCTTGCTGCAGGGATGAGCTGCACCAGGACAGTTTGCAGCTGAGAAAGGCCTCAAATTTTAGGTAGTTTAAAAACATTCTGCCAAGATTAAACACATACTAAATGCTTTCGTATTTTATATTAACAGAAATAAGCAAACAAAAAACCCAACAAATTAAAGGGCTGTTCTGTTTCTTTACAATTTCTCAGATTAGCAGAACTCCTCTCAAAAAAACTCCATTATTTATTACATGAAATATCTGTATCTGGACAGACATAGAGACAGAAATAGTCTGATCAGTGTGCAACTTTTATAATACTGAATAGCAGGCAATGTTATGTACAACACATAGCTGAATGGTTGGATGGAATTGATTTTATAAAGGAGTAACAAACAAAATTGTCCAAAATATTAACTGATAAACACATGCTGGGGTGGAAACAACCTATTATAAAATTACTGTAAAGATCCTCAAACTGTTCATGGGAGAAAAAAGTCCAATTTTCCACATAACCTGAGAGCACTGAGTTTTCTGATTATAAGATCCACGGAACCTGTAAACCCAAGGCTCTAATTTTCTTATGGCGACTGCGTAATATTTTGCAAAGTAAAATTGACTGAGATGGAAGCTATTTTGCATGGTACAGTGGCGATGGCTAACAAATGAGAGTTTTGTGGGCTGAATGTTAGTCCCCTGCCTCATCTGCCACCCCTAATGACAGCAGCCACCTGCTGTTTTATTGTCACAGCTGGAGCCGGTTCACACTCCTTGGTGCTGAGCTCTGCCCATGAGCGCCACGCTCTCGCCTCGCCTCATTACTTTGATGAACTTTTTATGGTCAGCACCCATGAAGACCTCATCTAGGACTATACAACCTAGATCGGCTTCAGGGAGTGCTTCCAGCTAGCATGAGGTGATAATACACAGTGACACCACGGCTGCTACTGCCTGTCACTTAGGCAAGTCACTATACTTCTGGCTCTACAGGGCCCTCAACAGGTAAAATGCCATGAAATTCTCCTTTACAACCAAGTTCACTCCCTTTCTTTTCACATTGCAATACAGAGAAATCATATCCTGCTACTAACATTTAGCTTTTCAAAGATAGATATTACAATAAAAAATGTATCATGCTGTTTATTGCATATAACTACAGACAAGAAATCTCTACATTCCTTGAACATAACCCTGTTAACTTCCCAAAAAAAAAAAAAAAGAAAAGAAAGAAAGCAGGCGTGAAAACCATATTACAGCTTGATTAACAACACCAAATAGGGAAAAAATAATTACATGTATATTGGATTTTACCATTTTAACTTAAAAGAGCAAAAAGCACAAAAGTTATGCCAGTCAAATCAAATTATTAAGCAATTGAATTCACCGTGGAGAATGACACATGTTACTTCTCTTTCACCTTAAAAAAAAACCCCACTTAAACATCTATTAGATATGATAATTTCTGAAATCCGATAACAACAAAGCAAAGCCTTTTACATCTTTTTTTTCCTTATCTGAACAGTCTGTTACTATTTTTTGCTAATTTAAAAGCAAATAGAATCATCCTTCCCTTTTCAATTTTTTTTGTTCTAACAAACATTCTGAATCTCCTGAGCCTGTATACAATTTTAAACTTCATCAGAAATTCTTTTATTGACGCATTTAGAGCAAACTATTTTATGCTTGATCACTGAAATTTAACCCCAGGTTTACTTTCAGCAGCAGAATAATTATTTTGGTGTCAACAGAGCTTTACATTTGACCATATTTACATATATCATTAAGATTAATATATGTGCTATTAATAATAATTTCATTAACATTCTGAAATCATCAAATAACATTTTGACGTTTGAATGGCTGTAGGCTATTATAAGCCTAAAAACCAGAACATTTTCAGTATTCATTGTGTAGCAATCCAGCTGATCAGTTTTGACAAATTCATGCAATGTTATAAGCCATTAAACTTCATTTAGTTTCACTTAAAAATTCCACCTAAAAATAAAAAGCAACTGTCTTTTTTTGTACAGACAGTATGATTTCTAGCAGTTACCAGCTCCCAGGATCCTCCAAAAAGAAACTGCTGGAGTTTTATTTCTTTTATTGAAATGTTTTAAGACTTATCGAGGAGCTTTTGAAATAATATTTTTGAGATCACTGACCTAGCAAGAGCTGAAAATCTCTAACATATTACAGTGCAACTGAGCTCCTCTTGACAAGGGACAGTGCTGCAGAGACAGTGTGCTTCACATAAGACCCCTGCAAGAAATGGAAACTTGAAAATGTGCTGCTGAGCACAGGTTATGTCTGCTGCATTTCAGAGATTTTACACATGCCCTTCTTTATGACTGCCTTTTAAGTTTCACCTAAACTGCAGTGGAAGAGATAGAAGAAAATAACGATGCAACAAAAGATTTCTATTCTGCTAAAAGCTGAGCACCACCCGGACAGTCCTGAAGTATTAAAGAGACCACAAGAACACACAGAACCTTGCATAATGAGGGCCTAAAATGTATGAGCAACCCCAATACAAACAATGCAAATTTCTCCACCACTACATTTTCTGAAAGCGCTTGTCTTCTGCATAAGTTCATGAGAACTTCTTGTGAAGCACAGTGACAGCTAGATCCCATCCTTCAGAGAATCCAACAACAGAAAAGAAAATTACTTTTAGAAGAAAAAGGAATTCCTTTCTTTTGACGAGATCATGCATTTGTCAAGTGCATAATTTGTAGGACTCATTTCGTACCCTTAAAAACAAAACACCAAAAATGCAGCTTGACCAATGCAGGGTCACATATTATGAAATGGACAAACTGCCTCAGTGGAACAATTAAAGGTTTCAACAGAACAATCTCTTAAATGGTGCCAGTAATTAAATAACAATAGCTGAGAGACTTATTACTTTTTTTTTAAGCAGAAGTATGTCAGCAGTGGTATGCCTATTGCATGCTTTGTGATATAGCACACTTCACAATTTTAAAAGTCTCAAGCTTCTTTTTTATCAGTCACTAATTAATAAAGAAAATGCTCTGAAACAAGTAGCTAGGTATTCATTGTCCTGCTAAACAGGGATTTGTTAAAGGATGCATAGCTATCCAGACTACCTATATTTGCTCCCTGTCTTACAAGCAGGTAGCCTGCATACACATATAGATATTTGGAAATACTTTTCCTTTGTAATACTGGTTTGCCTTGGCATTATTACTGTGTTTTAGACTTGTACTCTAAAATATAAATTCAATTTACCCAGCACTTACAGTTCACCGGTCTGTAATTCTTAATATCCCTATATTTTCCAGCAATTTTAATTTTAGTTACTGTTACTTAAAGTTCATTTTCCATGCCCTTTTAATTGTGATTTTTTTCCAGTGTGACAACAAACCTAAGTGTCATTTCTGATGGGACTTTCACTGGAATATAAAGGAGCCAAACTTTTTAAAAGAGAAGTTATAAAAAAATTATCAGACAATAACAAGTTGTGGTCAGTGTGAAGATGAGCTGCATGTGAACAGACAGTCTGGAGGTGATGGGATTTGTATCCAATTTCTAATGCCCTGAGCTATTCAGCCCCCTGAACAATAAATTTCTATAAGCTGATCCCTTAACCCATCACCAACTGGTCATGCTTCTGCTTTCCAACATTGATGACGAAAAGGGAAACACCTTGCACTTTCCATTTAAATCTCCACAATACAGGACACTCATTTGCAAAGTCCCCAGACTTCTTTTCTCATCTAATGGATACTACAAAAACAGGAATAGGCACATAAAATTATTTGGTTTAATGTAAATAGTCTGCCTTCTCTACTTATTCCATGCACACAAAGAAGATTTCAATGTACATATTTTCCTAGCACTGAATAGAAGTAAATGTCAATCCTAAAAGATGTCCACTTCTATGCCCACTGTTAAAGAAAAAGATATCTGTATGAAGGATATTGGAGATGTTGTTGAGGAACTGCTCATCCTTTAAAAAATATTACCTCTGTAATGCTGCCAGTGTCAGGCTGGGCAATTAGCCAATTAAGTGTGAATAGGAACTGCCAAGAAACTATTTTATTTTAGCCTCAGAATATTTGTGTATCTGTGAGCTGGTGTGTTTGTGTTCATGCATCAGTGGAAGCTGGTTGTTCATGCCAGGTTTTCTTATCACACTTTTATGCCTCTTTGAACCTGCACATTCCTGCAATACAAAATGGACATGTGTCTGCTGATAATGTCAACATACTTAGGTTCACAAGGAGAGATTTTGTATAACTAGATCTAAAGTAGTCTTTGTATTCATTACCTGACCCCGTCTGCTTACACAAGGCTAGAAGAGTGGAAGAATCCAATATTGCAAGCACCTCTAGGAGACGTTAAAAGACCACAGGTGTGAAAGAAATTAGCATCAACTACAATATCCCTGGCCAAACACTCTCCTAGAAATCCCACTTTAATATGTCATCTGAAGGAAATTCTCACTTCTTAGAGAGAGCAGACTGGATTCAATGGGGTGCTGAGAGTATCCTGGTATCTCCTTAATTTAGATCTCATTATGGTTTAGACTCCTGTACATCCATCTAGGAAATCCACTTGGAAATATGAGTACAAAATATATCTCAAGCACTCTGACTAGGGCTACAGCGTAGAAAGCCTGAAGACATAAGCAGATTTCTTTTTTTTTCTGGTTTTTTGCATTTTTTCTTTTTTTTTTTCAGGAAGGGAAGTGGGAAAGATGGTATGCAGACCTACCAACTGCTAGCCTTTGTCTTAACTCAATCGCGAAAATCAAGAAATCATTCCAAATATGGATCCTTCAACAGTTGTTTTACAGTCTTTCAAAATTAAAACCAATGCAAAAAAAAATATACGCAATTTACAAATCAAAACTGAGCAGACCCAAGTACAAACAGAAGTATGAAAAACCCTTTCACAACATTTCAGAACACAGATATTAGCTGGCATTGAAGTTACCTTCTTGAATACCTATTAGAGAATTTCACAAATCTTAACAGTACTGACAACTCATTCAGAATTTACCGTCGCTTAGACTAAAAACACATTCTACTTTTCAAGACATGTTCAAACAATCTTGATGAAAATGAGTATATGTTGAAAAATTGTGAGTATGTTTACTTACTTATTTTAAGGCCAGTCAAAGTAATTACCCAATATTGCTGCCTCTAATCAGGGATTACAGAGGAAGGATGGGTATGAGTTAGTAAAAATGTCACTGATCACACAATCACAGAATATGCCGAGTTGGAAAGGATCCTAAAAGCCTTCAAACTCAGAGTGTCTTTCATCATGGCATGACATAAATGAAGTTGTGTAAGTGACAACCATCCTTACACAAGGATTCACAGCCAAGCCTACTATTCTCCTAATAAATCCCACCAGTCTGGAAAAGAGGAACACCATGCTAGCTCCAGCACAAGTTAACCCCTGGATTGGTCAGAACATGCTACAATTGCTAAGGGTGCCTAAGGGTGAAGCTGGCACACCAGTACACCATGACACACTGAAGATTCAGCTAACTGGTTTTTCCATGTCCTCAGTAGCTGTGCTGTGGGGAAACCTGCCTGCAGGAGGGCCAACCTTACTGCTCAAGAGCTCCACCCGAAAAGAACTGATTTTCCCTCAATGCTATCAACTTTTCCATGGATCCCCTCAGCTGGAGATGTTTAGAAATGGCACACATCAGCACCTTACTTTTCCCTCCTCTGGGTCATAACCATGAACAGAGAAGGGATCAACATAACCTACACATCCTTGCCCTTGTTTTTCATACACTCCACAACAAAGGGAAAGAAGGGCTAGCAAGCAGTCATCGACAGAAGTGAACAAGCAAATTCTTTCGAGTATTTTTCAGGTTAAAGTGGAATTCCCTTTTTCAGCATTCTTCTTATGTTTTGCTATGTACATCTGTAGCTCTTACATTTGCAGTTGCCAAAGGATTCTGCTTTTTCTTATCACTTTGGTAAGCACAAACATTGCATTTCTTCTTTCCTCTTTGTAGATGCATCACTAAAAATCATATCATAAAGCATTCAGAAATTGTTTTTCACTCCAGCAACAAGACAAATTAAACTGAAAATATTAATTTTTAAATTATTTTAAAATTAAAAAAAAAATTCATTTCCAATGTATCTTTAAATTAATGCAAGCCTACTTCCTCCCAAGAAGAGAGCAAACAAGTGTAGGT
Organism: Leptocoma aspasia; assembly: GCA_013399835.1. Lineage (NCBI taxonomy): Eukaryota > Metazoa > Chordata > Aves > Passeriformes > Nectariniidae > Leptocoma > Leptocoma aspasia. Next base: position 343,585 of record VXAX01002903.1, on the reverse strand, counting down.
TTCACTACAGTACATATGATCTAGATAACAAGGTCTAATCATAACATATTTATCACTATCTAGCATTTGGCTTGTATATGATGTCCACAGGCACTTGTAGTGATAGCTGTCAAACTGCATTCTTTTTCTGGCATAAAAGAGCATAACAACAAGGACAAGCAATGGAGTGCATTACAGAGTAACAACACAGCCTGGAATTTAGCCCATAGTAAAGAAACAGTCAAATTCATTATCAACCTCAATGATGGAGGTTCACGCGTACAGTAGCAGAATATTTCAGAAGTCACTTAGCTTCTTTCTGCTAAAGATGCTAAAAAGAGTTTAGTAATAGGCTACCATTTTCCTCTCCTTTCTTTTTCACCATACTAGGTATCAGAAAATCTTAGTTAAACTAAGTATGTTCCTTTAGAAGAAGGGTATGTTCTTTTAGAAAAGGGCATGATCCCCCCTGCCCAAATTTCAACTGCTTGTTCCAACAGTACATGGTCTACCAGCAAATGACTAAGCCAAACTCCTTTTGCTAAAATTGGAGGTTCATCTCTCCTTGACAGGCAAATGACATAGCTCATGCAACATTCAGAAATGTCTTGGGTTATTGACAGAGCAGAGAAAGGCTCCCTTACAACATTTCTGAAGAATAGTGGAAAAAACATACTAAGATTTACCTGTCTTTCTCACATCACACTGTCTTTCATTTGTTTTTAATAGATCATTAAATCTATTTATTAGTCAGGTTCCTGACAAATGGCTGTTTCCTCATCCTTAACTTCTGTGGTGAATGCTTAACAGGTAAAAAATATATAGTCCTTTTTTGAAACAACAAAGTCCCAAAGCAACCTTGCCAGCACCTTATAAAGCTAACAGTTTCACACAGTCCAAAAGCCAAAATCACTAACTCCATTACTCCATTAGTTCCCTGGGAAGTAATGCATGTTTGTTCCTGAGAACCTCTTCATAAAAAAAAAAAAAAAAAAAAAAAAAAAAAAGAGAGAGAGAGAGAAAAGAGAGAGAGACAGAGATAATCAGGTGATCTGGTACCCAAAGTCAGTTTTATCCATCTGTAGTTGCTCAGCAGGAAACTGAAAAATGGAAGACACTAATCCTAAAAATCAGAGGACGGCATGCCAGACAGAACACATCATAATTCTGAGCTGTATAAACAGAGACAAGTTAAAGGGCATCTAATCTTTAAATTCTCTAAATTAGTTGCACTAAATCCTATACTAGTTAGACTGTTACAGTAAATCCTTAAAATAAATATTATTTAGCAAAGGCCATGACAACTTGTGCCATATTTGTAAACCCCTGGCCAACTGGAACAGGATCAAACTCATTTAGTATTCTCAAAAGCCTATTCTAAAAAGTAAACTGTATTATTTGTATTGTGTGCATACACAAGGAATATGTTCACCTGAAGGGCTATTCATAAACAAATATGTAGGCACCTATGGCAGTGACCACCCCAAAATTCATTTTTCATCTTTACAGTTAACAAATACTTCTGATTACTCAATACATATGTACATATGGATGCAAAATTATATATTGATTAGTTTAGCTTTTAGCATAACATATGAATCTATTGGATTTCTCCAGAGTAACAGATAACATTTTTAAAAAATTATACCAATAGACCATTAGCATTATGAGTGAATTTATTTTCCCCAACAGTGCTAAAGATATGCAAAATTTTCATTTTTCAGAGTTGCATAGTAAATGATTAACACCAGCTCTGCTCATTATCTTGCTTAACAAAACTTCTCTAAAAACAAATAAATCAAAAATGCCTCTAACATTCCTGAATAAATAAATTACAGACCTGTTCAGTGGCAGCAATGATATTTTAAAAAGCTTGTGCAAGCTCATTGTACAATTTTATTACAAAACTGCAATTTATAATAAAACTATCCACTTTTTAAATTTATTTTCTACCCAGTTTTATTCAAAGAAGTATCTTTTGTGATCCAAGAAATTTTTACAAAAGCTACATATCTAGAAACATCAGGCCCATATTCCAGTGTGTTACAACACACAAATGATGATAGCAGGAGAAATCTTACTGCCTGTTGTACAATAGGATTTGTAAGGAGAACTGCAGTTAGAATGAAAGAATTATTATCTAATACAAGAGTCCCATCACTCTGAATGCATGCTTTATATTTTTTTTTTAGACAAACATTTCTTGTCTCAGATTTTAGAATTATTTTTCCTTTATTGCATGTGGACACTGAAGTCAGTCTGGAAGTATAACACTGCATTTCCCATTCTTGCTGGAAAAAACAGTGAAACAAGGAATGTCCAGTTTTAAAGATTTAGTGAATTGCCTTCCTACCTCAGTCCCCATGTTCAAAGGAAAAACTTACTGTAAAATATCTATATTTATGGGGTAAATTTTTTTGTTGTCCTTGCCAACAAAACTGTAGTTTGGGGTCAAAATAGCCATTGCTGGGAGAAATGCACACATCACAGAAAAATTTCCTCATGAAAATAAAGTATTGAAAATAATGTCTGTTCCCTCTGTAGAACAAAGAGCAAAATGAAACACAATCTGCAATGCAACCATAATAAAATGAAACTGTTATCTGTTGCTAGTTCTCTACCAGCCCACAGATTTTTCTTGGTGTTAAAAAACAGCATGTAAATTAAGGTGACTGAAACATGCTTTCAGCAAGCAGAGTAATATGGTAGCTATTCATCACCTGAAGTCATAAAACACTAGGTCTTGTCCTTAGCATATTCTAATGAAGCCTATCATGCAAATGAGAGTGACCTTTTCCGTGCATTCTGCAAGTTCACATTTATGTGAGGAGTATATATAGTTTGCCAATACAAACTAGCCAAAGACTGCGTAATTACTGTAATCAATTAGTAGTTAGTGTCGCTCTGCTCATTTGTGCCTAATGTCAGCTAAACCATTTTTGAGAAAACCACCCTGACAGCCTCTTTCTGTTGTTTTTGTTGCTGCTGTTATTCTGCAACAAGAAAACAAGATACAAGTCAAACTTCTCAAGATGGAAGCACCGTAGCATTTTTTTAAAATGCTTTCTCTTAGGGTGAAAAATAAAAATAATACCTACTCCTGTGATGGGCACTGATTCCCCAGTTAAGCTGCATATCCTTAAAATGACATTGAAGTTTTCTGCCTGTAAAATGAAACATTAATATTTAAATATTTAAATGAAGGACACTCTCCCATGAGGCAGTTCAGACCAAGTAAGGAAGACTTGGTAGAACTTAGGCACTCTTTTCAATGGATGAGTAAACAGGCCATACCCTCTGCTCAGCAACAGTCTATTTTGTAGACAGTTATGGATAGGAAACATTACTGGAGCTGGTAATTAAAGTAAAAACTAATACTGTCTCAGAAATGGGGAATTTTACATAGGAAAATCATTTATCATGCCTACAGTTCTCCACAACTGAAATGAATTATCTTCTTTCTTACCACATGTCTATTTTATTCTACAATAGCTTCCAAACTTAAACAAGGCCCACTTGCTGGTTTTCGTATCAAAAATGACTGCACATAAAGGAAAGTTATGCCACTATTTCAAATTAACTGCCTATATAGCATCTGATAAAAGCCCAGAACTTTCAGACAAAGAAGAATACACAGATAACAGGTTTGTATTCTCATATACAAGTCACATCCAAGCAGTTTAAGAAATCAAAATCACCACAGTGCACATGAAAAACAAAACCAAATTTGAAAGAAAAAAGACATAAGAAATCAAATAAATAAATACCAATTATATTTCCTGATTTAAAACTATGCTGAGAGATTTAATTTTTTTTTTTTTTGCTAAGAAATTACACCATTTATGCAACATGGAAAAAATACACAAACACATGCGCTTCATATATGGCATATATGTATACTGTGCGCCAAAACAGCTTTCATCTTGCTATTTTTTGAGGTTTGATGAATGTTAGTCAATTCTGTTTTTTCAGCTAGCAGAGAAGTGCAAATGGGTATATTACAAGGATAAGAAAACCTTGCATTTTCTGATGGAGCAGTGAAGATGAGTTTTGGGTTTTTTGCATGCCCCAATCACACTGCCAATGCTCTGGGAATTGTAAAATGCTATTATACAAAATATTGTGCAGTAAAGCAGTTGCAAGGCATGTATCATTTGGCCAAGTAAAGCGTCGAACCATTTATTTAAAAAAAAATTACTATCAAAATCTAAAATTATTAACACATTAAGACTAAAGAAAAATGTCAAAAGACTACACATGTATATAAAGACATAGCAATAAAACACCAACTCTTTTCCTCACCTGCCACCTGTTTGTGGGTAAATCATTCTGGACACAATTCTGAGAACACTGAAAAGAGCAACGTTCTGTGCAGTTTCACAGGAGGCAAGACTACAGTGGACTCTTCTGGGTTTTTCAACCATAAAATGAAAATACTACTTATCTGCAGCATCAGAAAACTTCTGTTTGGCCTTGTTCTTAAAAATGCTTAGAGATATTTCAAGGGATAAAAAATATTGAAAAATACATCTGTTCAGCAAGGAAGTAGCATTAGTCACAGCTAAGCTGGTGCCCCATTAAGTAAAGCGGGCAGTTCAGGAACACATTTGGAAGATCCCTAAACAATGGGGACTTTTGAGATAAAAGTGCAAAGTAAAAACTACAAATAATAAAAGTGAGGTATTTGTTTCCATGGTGATTGGGGGAGGGGGGGGGCGGTTGGAAGGGGAGAGCAATCAAGTCGCAATGAGTAGAGTGACTTTGAAGATTTATTGGTTTCCTCCCGCATGCTGGAGGAGCCAGGCACCTCGCGCAGCATCCGAGGTGTCAATCCTGACGCGGCGCCCAGCAGCGGGAAGATCGCTGCTTTCACTCTTGTCAGAGCGCGCCGCGCCGGGGCCATCTGACAGCTACTGAGAGGGAACACAGGGAGCGGGCGGGAGCAGCCGCGGCAAGCGGCGCTCCCGGAGAGCCCCGGGCAGCGCGGCAGCGGTGGGGACGGCCCCGCGGAGCTGTCACCTGACCGGCACCCACGAAAAGGCGAGCGGGAGATGCTTCAGAAAGCAGGAGGCTCGCCGATCACTGCTGATCCACCCCGGGATGACGCCTTTATGATAAACACTCGCGACAACTTGCGACCAAAGTGCTGTTACAACACTAATTGTCCATGAAAGCTGACCTGCAGCAAAGCAGCAGAGTTCAGTTTCGATAGGCCTGGCTCAAGAGTACGACCGTGATTGGGGATGACAGGAGACATCCACGCATCAAAAATCTCCCAGAACGGCTGACGTGACTTTGCACACTGTAAAAAAGCAGTGGAAATCCTAGACTCCTGGCTCTTTGTCAGGAAGGCAGAAAGGACCGCAGGGGGGGACATTTTTAAGAGCATCTTTGCAAACTACCATAAGCTTCGCACGGCCTCGAAAAGCATGGATGGATCTCTGTTTTCCTCCATGCCGATTTTGTTCTTATTATTGTGTCTTTAACCAAGCATAAATCCCATGTGGTTAATGATGGAAGACCACACTTTCTCAGCCAAAGAGATGTTCCTCCTTAAATTTCAAGATATTTTCTGACTTTGATTCAAAGGAACAATTTTTTCCCCATTTTGTTTCAACTCAGCAAGTGCCAAGACTTACAACTTTCTAGCGTAAGCCCCTTGCAGAAATGCTGGAAGTGTGTCAAGACAAGCAAGAAGCATTTTTACTCTTACTCTCTGATGTGAATATTTGTTTCAGGTACACTTGATAAAAGGACTATAAAATTATAAGTAAGAAAACAATGATACAGATAAGGCTATGCAGTTGTGAAGGGCTAAATATCTATTTTTTAAGCAGGAAAAAACCTAAATGGAAAGAAAATAAAACTTAAATTTTTAATCATAAGCAACATAGAGGGATTTACTGTTGCCATTATGCTTCAGATTTTTGAACACTTAAGTTTGAAAGGAAAGCACCAGCTTTATTACATTTTGTAATTTACTATTACTTCACCATTTCAGCCTTTTTTTAATAAGCTAATAATGTACATGAGTCACCTTAAAATTAAAAATCACAATTTAAAATCAAATTTTATGATATTAAATGACCTTTCTTATTAAAAATAGTGTGACCCAAAATCAATTTTTTGATTGATAATTTTTAGCAGTTCAACTTTTGAAAGCCTAAGAGGAGAATAAAGTGCAAACAAAATCAATCCTGAATCTTATTTGATAACCATAATTTTGGATTAAATAAACAATTAATCTTGTTTAACTTTTGAAATGGTTCAATGTTTAAACTGACCTAAACATAAAGTTTAAAATTAAATTGATTAAAAATTTAATTGGTTTAATTATTCAAAACATTTCAAAATTACCCATTTAAATATTGAACAGACTGAAAATGTTAAGCTACAATGTCAAAAAAATTAGAATTAAAAAAATTCTGAAAATTAGAAATGGAATAACAAAAACATGTATGCATAAGTTCAAAAACGTAGGAGGGGCTGGGGATCTTTTTTAAAAGGCATAATGCACAATAAAATACTGCAACTGTAAAGATTGATAGGACCAACAAAATATATAAGACAGTAAAAGACCATTAGAACAGAGGAAACCAAATTGACCAGGTTATTTTTGAAGATAGCGCAAGATTTTAAATTAAGATTTTATCACCCAGCCCCCTTCCCTCGAATGTCTCCAACCTGGTTGTTTCTTAAACACTTCCCTCTTTAGACAAACACAAACACTCGTAGTAAGACCTGCCCCCGAAGGCAGCCCCACGCACCGGCGATGAACGCACGGCCAGGTGGAACCGCGCGCAGGACGGGTCAGGTCACTCGGGTTATCAGCTGGCATGGCAGGTGACACACGCCATTCAGACACGCTGGGGCTACTGAGTCATGGACGCAAATCATGCTTTTATTTACCTACACACCTTTGCAAAAGGAAAAGCAAGTTTCATACTTTCCCATACACCTATGATTTTGTTCTTTCTAAAGCGTGCGAGCCTGCTGTGATATGGTTCCAAGGACACTGTATCATTTGTACTGCCCCTATTGCAAAGGTCTGAGCTCACTGATATGCTGCTATTGCTACAGTTAAAATGCTGTACTACTGGTAATTTAATAACATATACGAAAAACTGAAATAGTTTTATATCCCTGTACCTATGGGCAAAAAGGCCAAAGATCTCTACCACAACCTTTGTTACACATTCTTGATTTATAAAAAGCCACCAAACTTCAAACAAGAATTATTATAATAGAAATGCAAGAACCTCGACACAAACAGTTTAAAATAGAAACTTATTTTACTATACAACCTTACTAAACACTAAATATTCAAAAGGGACAAATAAAGACTTAAATACTTTTTCCTATTTTTCCCCATATTAACCACATTCTTCAGCATTCATTAAGCTTAGCATTTTTTCTTAGAACTGATGACTATCTGATAGCATGCACCACTGTTTCCAAAGAACACTTTGTGCAAGCAGTAATAAGAGCAATATAACCTCTGCTTGGCACTTCTGCTACAAGTTAAAACGGTCTACCTGCAATCGATGCTGAGCTTATACTCCATTAACAGACAAAACAAAGAAACAGTTTACAAAAATATACATTCAAGAAGAAAATAAGGAGGGAAAATAAAAAAAAATAAAATCCATAAGTGGGAACACCAAAATCAGACTGTGATCATGAAAAAGAATGAGCACACACCACCAAATAAAAAGGAGGTGATTAAGCTTGTTGCATCTCAGAATTCAGATGTGAGATTAAAAGAATACAAAAAAGAAACCACCCCTTCCTAAAACTTCTGCTCTTTCCAGGAGATGTATAAGACAACACGATAACTATTTCTTTTTTTTAAGCCAGAAAAAATGGGCTTTTTTAAGTGTCAGAATAGGTTGAAGATAATGAATTTGTTAAGCTGCCTAGTTTATAAAAGAGAGGGGAAATTTGATCATTTATTATATTAATTTATTACATAAATATGCATATATATAGATATACGGATGCATATACAGGCACCGCGCAACATTCAAACAAGTGGAACCATTACACAGAGGCAATGGTGAAAATACTTAGAAGCACACAGATGCCCTGCTTCCTAAAACCTAGACGTGCCTCTTCAACAGTGACAGAATGGTGCTTTATAGCAGGGAGGACAGGCCCATAGTTACTGCTCACCAGACACCAGGATTTTAAATACTGGATTGCAGATGGGTCATGCTGGAAGATACAACAGTGGGTCATCTGGTCCAACCTCCCTGCTCAGGCAGGGCTGTTGTACAGCACACGGCACAGGATTGCATCCAGACAGCTCTTGAGTATCTCCAGTGAGGGAGACTCCACAACCTCTTTGGGCAATCTCTTCCTGTGTGCAGTCATCTACACAGTAAAGAAGTTCTTCCTCATATTCAAGTGGAACTTCCTGTTCCAAAGCCAACAAGAGTCTTACTTTATTTATGTCACTGGCACAAGCCTGAAGCCAACCCAACCGTTCCTCAGTGTTGCTGCTAATGCAGCCATATTCTCAAATGAGGAACCTGAGATTCCAAAGGCAGCACCTTCAGAAAGGCGGGCATTTCACAAGGCACTTGAGCTCTTTCTTCTGCCTTTCCCACACACTCTGCCTCACCTGCATCCCAAATGCTTCTTACCTGGCCAGCCATAAGATGTAACCACTGATGTAACCAGAGGCTAATTTCCTTCTAGCCTAAAAACGAATGTCACGCTCATCCAACTTACCCTACAGCTTTCTGAGCCATGTTTGAAAAAAAGAGGCAAGGGACAATGCTCTGTGGTTAGGATAACACCAAATTTTGGCAATCACACAAGCTCAGATCAGCTTTAGTTTCACAGCCCTTCAAAGGTTCTGGTCATAACAGGTCTCTGCTTTAGAAGATGCAGGTTTTGGTTTATACTTTTTTCATCCCATGTCTGATTTTTATGAGGTCCTAAGTCATTAGTCACACTACAAATAATAGCCTTAAAAGAAAGACAATATCCAGAGCCTGTCTCCAAGCTTAAGTCCAATGATTTCAAGTCCAAACAATTCAGAGAAATTACAGAAGTGCCTGATGTTTTACTTGGAGCTAGGCTGTTACCTCCCTTGAGTGTTCATTCTCTCTACTAATTTATTTTCTGGTGTCTAAAAGACATTAGCTTGTTTTTCCTTCTTTTTATGACACTCCTGTATTGACACTACCCTACCAGGAAGACCACACTGTACAGCTCCAACACTAACACCCACAAAGAAAGTACCAGAAGTCTAGTTTAAAAGTATCCTTAATTATAAAGTGGTTACAAATGCTTAATATCGTTGTTTATTCATGGGGATACAGCCTTTCAAATCTATGATACCCATTGATAATTCTAACAAATGCTTGGTCCATAAATATTTAATGGCCACTTGTGGGTGTTTTATGATGCTGTCTTTGAAGTTGACCTATTCGCAGGTTTATTAATTGGAAAAGGTTTATTTTATCCTAAATCAGATATGCAATTTTACAATATTCGAGCTATGCATAGAGGAAATCAGATCATTCTGTCTCACACAAACAAGGAAAACACATCTCTCACAGAAAGAGCACAAATCAAGTTAACGAGGGACAGTTTATTTTGTATGATTTCTCAGGGCTTTCAAACAGAAGACTGCTTGACAGATGCCTCCATCCTTAAACAAGCCAACAGCACTTTAATTGTAACTCAGTGGTTGTTCCCATTCCTGTGTGTCTAACAAGCTCCCTCCTTTCTGTTAGCATGGGTTTTACCTTGCTGGCCTGAAGTTAAACTCACTGTTGGCTCTAAATTCCTCCTGCCCTTAAGACTACTTACCACTGTAGTATGTACAACTCCAGGGTCTTGCTGAGACATGGGATCTTGAAAACAGAATATTAATTTGAAATACAAAGCACAACTGAGGATTATGACATAATCTATGGAATCAAAAATCCTCTGTTTTCTGTATTGGACCACTCCCTGTCTGGTCTTTAGAGCCTCACCAATCATGACAGCATGATCATATTTCTTATTATAGCAGCAGCAGCTTACACTTCTTTCCCAAAGATCCAGCAGTGCTGTGGTGCTGCAACCCCATCACCCCAATGGACTAAGCCTTTTTACTATACTTGAAGGCATATCCTGTCTCTGCAAGGCCTTCAGCTGAGCATTTTTGACACATGATTCCTTTACACATTCCCTGTTAAAACAACAGAAATATTGACTGTGCCAACAAAAAATGCTATGGAGCATACTCACAAAAATTGATAATTCGCTATTAGAACCTGTTACTCTGTAATGACATTATCACACAGCTACTGTGAAAATACAAACCAAAAAAAAAGCACCTTAAAAAACATTAATGAGGCTGTAAATTCAGGCACCTATTGCTTAGGAAACTCCAAAAGCATGATTACCTTTGAAATCACAACCCATTGCACTGTGCAGAAGCATCTTGCTCAACAGTTACAAAACTTCCAGTATGTTTCAAACTTATTTTCAGTTTTAATGATAAATCCAAACATTTTACCTTAAAAATACTCAAAAGTAAGGCTATGTAAAACAGATACTCACATTTCAAACTAAAGCAGGTATCAAAATCCAGAAAATTTAATTCCAAATTAATGGAACAAAAGAAGAATCATTTAATAGGAATTCTCAAGGCACTTAAAAACAGGCAGGCCAGGTATATTTAACTATAACACACACTTTATCACATTATATATACATACCAGATGATAAAGAATAGTGGTGACATCTATCAAAAAGAAAGGAACAATTTCTACAGCTATAGGGCTGCAATCTAAAAATTCAGAGTTTACTATATTTCAGTCTTTCTCAGAACATAAATTCAGTGAGGTAGAAACTTGCCCAGCTATAAATGTGCAACAGCAACCAGAACAAAAATCCATTCTTTCCATGCATTAAAGGACTTATTTTAGTCATACATTGCATAGCATTAAAATAGCATGTCATTCTAGTTTAATATTTCCATTTCCTTCATTCGCAAGGCAAAGAAATTAAAACATGCAATCACATTCTGGCTCTACCCAGAATTAGCTCTCAGTTCCACAAGAAGCCTTATATACCCTCACATCCCTGCTATGCTGAATGTGAAGGTGGAATTGCCCTCAGTGCTTCATTAATGAGTGGATGCCCTCAGCCCACACACTACAAGAATCAGAGCACGGGGCCGTCCTTCTTAATGAAACACCACTGTACCAGACACACTGTCATGTGCAAAATGGACAAGACAGTTGGCATTTTGCACTACCCTCCATTATCATCATTCATCTATAGAATTTCTTGATTTAAAAAGCAGTATGGGGGAACAGCTAGGCTATGCTTGCAGCATTGTCATCTTCTCTGGCAATAACTGAAAGTACCATCTACAGTCAAATAGAATTTTTTGCCATTCTTAGCTACTGGAGTTTAAGTACACAAGAGCCAATCACATGTGTGCTTTGGCAGCTGTCCAGGGCACTAATTTGTAAGGGCTTTAAGCTGTTACATGGGCACAGGTTAATCTTGGAATGTAATTTGTCTGTCTGTTAAGTGCAAACTCCTTGTGGCAAAGGCTGTGCTTTCTTGCCTTTCAGAGTAGTTTCTCTAACACAGGTGCAACCACACCAAACAAAACTGATAACCTAAAGCACTAAGATATGAACAGACCACCAGCTGAGCCAACACAACTGTTAGGAGCTTACACCTTCCAAGTCACCTTTGTTAAAGCCGATCTAATTTAATAAATTTATACAAAATCTTCCCTTATTCATGCCTACATTCTACATGACAAAAACATATGCTGTCATTAATCCAATCACATAGATAGCTTTGGCCAGTGGCAGAGAATTGCTTATAATAAGCACAAATGCAGGCATATTTGAGATAGAACTACATTTGTTTATTGGAGGCCCAAAGACAGTGTTAGCAATCATTTTTAACCTGCCTAGGTTCTTCAGAAAGCTGAAGATTCCTTTAAAAATTTGAACACTGTTTGTTTGAACACTGTAACATAAATGTTAAACACAAGGTATGTTCCATAATCATAAGCAGTAATTATTTTTCCCTCATTTATCAAATGAAAAATAAAACAATTTAGCCTTCTACTCTTTCTCGCTGGTAGTGAATATTCTAAGAAGAGGGAAAGCCACAAGTGACCAAGTGAATGGGGCCATGCTGGGAATTAAGTAATTCAGGACTGGGACATCTTTACCCAATGGCAGGACTCTCTTTGTACTTGGGTATTGAACTTCATGGCATGTTTGTTAACTTCATCAAATGCTTCCTTTCCCCTACTTGCTTATACCAATACTAACAAAACAAAACATTTCAAATATTATTATTCTTCCAGAACCTCACATTTCAGGTAGCTTGTGAGCAATGTGACAGATGAAAAAATGCAAGACATCCAACAGCACTATTTAGCACATGGTTTTCACTCTTTGAACTTTGCAACTTCTTTGATTTTGTTTCCTCATTATGGTCACATTCTCCTAAGCTGATATATTCTGTGTGCAATACAGTAACTCTCCTTTTATATACCACACTGAAAACCTTGGAATTACACCATTTTCATTTGTGCAGGAGATGCAGAGGCTGTCTTTAACATATATTTTCTCTTGGACAGTGGAAATTTTTGAAAACAGAAAATGAAAAGTAAAGGACTTATAGTAAACATTTAACTTCTCTATAACAATATAAAAAGACCATACTTGCAATATTCTTGTCTTTTCAAAGTTAAATGATGAGGCCCATTACACCTACTCAACAACATGCACTCTCAAGGAGGCAAATTCCTAGGCAAGAGAACGATGCAAGCTTCTATGTGTTTAGCCAGAAATGTATTGGACTTAAAAGACATAAATAAACTGAAGTCAGAAGGAAATAAAATGTGTACTGTAAACCCATTCTTTTTTGGTCTCATATTTTTAGCAATTGGCACTCATGTTAGAAAGGTGGGACAGAGCAGGTTCTCAAAGTCTCTCTGCAAACTCACTAGATAGGCAGAGCTTATTTTGCAGGTCACCTAATTAAAGTATTCTCTAAGTAGATAATGGTGCTGTTAACAGATGATGCCTGTCAGAAAATCACATGCACTGATGGCCCTTGCAAGGCAGCTTATGCTTCACTCTTCCTGAAATGCAGAAAGGAAATACAGGACTATCTTCCAATGGCTAAGTTTTGTGAAACCAAAGAGAGATGTCAGTTCAGTTAATTGTGCAGAAGAGTCTGTCTTCCCTCTCCTTTCATGCCCATGAATAACAGAGCAGTTAACAATATTGACATTCAAACCATCATCATTGGGCATCTGAATTAACACCTCACAGAGATGAACAGACAAGTTCACACCTTTCAAATCTACTGGGCTAAAGGCACTTCTGTAGACAAGCCTGTATCAGTAACACTTGTTTAAGACTTCTGAGGCACCATAAAAGTTAACAATTTATTTTTCCTTAATAAAAGCTATGTCAGTGAAGAAGAAAGCAGTTGAAAAAGTATACTGTAGTATTATATATTGTCCAAGTTCAGATTAGCACAAAATTGGTTGCTTACACCACAGGAAAATGTTTTTGCTTCTTTTTATGAGATTCTCTCTGGGGTTTTTATCAGTTGTTGCTCTATGTGACTACAGACAAACAGCTCCTTTTCAAATAGCAACCACTCTATGGAGCACTTTATGCAACAGCTAACCTGCAATTTAGAAACCAGGGAACAATTTTCTTACAGGAGCTGCTTCCTCCATGGCTCTATCAGACCTCACCCAAACATTCAAGGAGCTATTACATGGTTGTACGGTGCTTAGATAACAAATCCACCTTTATAATATACCTTCATAGTAATAATCAGAACAATTTTTTCCTAAGAACTTGTAATCTACCTCAAGCTGAGTACCTAAACCCACACCGTAAAGAAAACAGCTTTGCACATTACAGCAAAGTTTTCCAAACCTGTGAGGGTTACCCAGATACAGCAATCCCACCTCTTCCTCTTCACAGCACTGTCTTTACCACAACACTCTTTGATATTCACGGCATCTTAGATTTTAAAAGATGCTAGGATAGCTAGCTCTTCCTCCTCTCTCTTAAATAATTCTGACTCTTCACCTGTTTTCCATTTCATATTCCCAGAGACATAAACTGTAAAAAATTAGCTCTTATTTGTACCTAATAACATTTTCAGTTGAGGAGCTTATATTGGAATCATACTTGCTTGAGAGATACTGAATCCCCTTGAGACTGTCTGCCACAGATATTATCCCTTTTAATTTCCAATTCTTTTTATCACAAACCTTTCTCTACGCTATGGGACTGTGGAGATTACACAATAGGTGCTCTAAATAGAAATGCTCCAAGATTCTTAAATCTCCATCTCCATCTCAAATTGCTACTTAAAAGCCAGTCAACTTTGAAGAGTTTTTGTAACAGGGAAGGTCTCGGTGAAGCGAGTATTTCCAGTTTGAGTTACCTAGCCCTTTAAAATCTGTGTACCATCCATTTCTACGCATAATGCTGACTGAGAACTACAGTCTCTGCTCCTATCATTTTTTTCTCCACAGTCTTAAGTGGGGTCATCTCCCTTATCACCACGGAATCAATGCCAGGTTACTGTGCCATCAATTTAATTGAGGGGAGGGCTGCTTAAACCATCTCACATTTCCCATTGAACATAATGGGATTCTGCCTCCTCCTGACCTGTGGTGGTGAAGGGACCTTCCCCAGGTGAAGGCTGGACTGCAGCCCAGCCACCCCTACCCCAAACCCCACTGCCCCTCCTCTCCTGAACATCCTGAGTCTCCGTCTCCGTTAATCCTCCCTGTCAAAGGCACCTGGGAAGACAGGGACTTCCAAGACAAACACTGCCTCCCCCATTCAGACATTTAAATAGCATTTGGTACTTTTACAAAGCACATGCTCTCCAGGGTGATACATGCATTTAAGAAAAGCTAGTATGGGAGAAAAGGAAGGGAAGAGCACCTCGCTTTCTAAAAAGAGCAAATGTAAATAATTAGTTGTTAGTGCTAGGTGTTGCTTGTTTTTTAAATACACAGTAAACCTTTGAACAGATACCTTTTGCTCAGCAATCTTGATGACTGCCATCCTTAATGAGGTTTTGGAAATTATGACTTCTGTGGGAAAGAGGATGAAAGAACTTTCACTTCCCTGTCCCTTGCTGGGTGCCAGGGTTTTGGAAACTGCACATAAAGTTGTGTATTGCTGCAGTGTCCTTTGTGGCAGCAGTAGAAACCAGTAAGTGCTTTTGAAGAAAAAGTGAGAGTATCAGAACAGAAATATAATGGGTTTATTTGCATTACTAGGATTCTCTGGAATGTTAGGGGTTTGTGGTCATTTTCCTTTTCCTTTTTTTTTTTTCCCTTTTCTTCACTATATCCAAAAGATACTGGTAGAAAGTACTATCATTATCAGTATCCTATGCAATTACATATATTAGTGTGTGTGTATATATATATATATCTTATGAACATAACACAACTCCCACCCAAAACAGCAAAAATATAAACTACAAAAAGGATTCTTATTCTAGTATGGAAACAGATATTTGCAAAGAAAACACACAGAGAAAGATCTATACAGTATTTTTGATACCTAATATGGCTTAAACAACTTCTATCATGACCAATCTTCTCTCTTCAATGACAAAACACAAGCTAAATTCAAAAAGCACACTTCAAAACATTGCCTGCTAGCCCCTGAGAATTGAACACAGATAATCTTTCTTTCAGGTGCAGCACATTATCTGATCAACACTACACAAACTGATTTCCATAAGAAATTCTAGCCTAATCATGCAACCTTCATGTTAATTTAAAAAATAGTCCTTGATTTTGAAATGAAGTTGAAAGTATAGTGTCAGAACAAAGTGAAAGAGTTATCATTAGCCTTCAAATGTGACAAATAAGAAAGACACAAACAAGTGTCAGGATAATTAAAAAGGCATTGTTCACTTTTTAGAAGAAAAAAAATGAATTGCACGAGAAATATTAAGCTAACAAAGAAAGAGCAAATATGAGTAGAAAAAATGACAGTTATCTGCAAAATTCATAAATGTGTCTTTTGTATAACCATAATGATCATATTTTATGCTGTCATTTTACATTTAATTGCTCACCCTGGTACTTTACTTCATAGCAGCCATCAGTACCCCACAGAGCCAGATGCTGAATTGCAAAAAAACATACTGTGACCACAGACTTATAGGAAAGTAACTTTGCTGAGCTGTGGTGTATGACAAGTTAATTTTTGCAATTATACTTTTTCCAAGAATAAATGAAACTGCAGGTCATTACTATTCTATATCATTAAAAAGAGGCAGAAAATGTTCTTGATCATAAAGGCCTCAAACTCATTTTATCATTACTTTGACATACAAAAGCAACTTTACAAGCTGCTTTTGCTCAATGTGACCTAATGAAATAAGCACCACCTCAGCTGAAATATGTAAACATCTTGATACATTAAGAAGCACATAACTAAAGAATATTGTTACTATTACACAGTGCTAACCCATCATATGTCAGGAAAGAAATGCTATATGGGCTCTGCTTACTCACAGCTGTTAGCTCTGCTGTATTACACTGCATGTCAAAGTACTGAAGGGACACGGATGCTCAGTTGTCATGAAGACTGAAATTGTCCCCTGTTCATTTCTCTTCCTAAGAGACATTAAATGTTAGAAATGTTTTTAAGAATAATTAAGCGTGAGTAATGTCCATCACTGTCAAATTGTCTGTGCAATCAAACAGCAAGAGAGCAGATATTGTTATGAAACACGTAATGTCTGCCTTCTGTATCTGTGCTTATGTTATCTGAAGACTTACTAAGAATTCAGAAGCTGGGATGTTCTTTACATTTCAAAATATTTACTGTACATGGAGAAATCAGAAATTCTCAGAGCATTCTTTCTCATAAAATGCTTTTTCATTTTCTGCACAATTGCTTTACTTTCCCATCACCAATGCAAACTATAACACTCAAGTGAGGAGAAAGAGATTCTGCTTTCCAGATGAATACATTTATTAAGACAAAAGAATGAGAAGAAAATGTTTCAATTGTCATTGCATCTGTTTGCAATAAACGTCAAGAGCCTTTTAAAAAATTGACTGCAGAGCTGACAAAAGACATCAGGTTGACAGGCAAAGAACTGGAAATCCTCAGTTCACCCACTGAACAAGAAAATACAGGGACCCCCAAGCCACAAAACACCCTGATTTTTCAGAATCTTCTCTGCCAACCCATCCAATCCTTAATATTGACTAAGCCACATATATAATTTCTTAGCACATCCTTTAGTATATTTCCTAAATTAAGAGTGGTTATTTACTTCAGTTTTCTCTTCTGACAATGAGAGAACACAGACCAGTAGAGAGGTAATGGAAGAAAAGGTCCAACAAATCCTCTGTCTGAGATTTTCAAATTCATGGAATTAACTAGAAACAAAACCTAGTAAGATTTCTTAAAACAGTCCGCATGTTACTTCATACTTTCACACCCTATTGTCATCCAAGTCTCATCCAATGCTTTCCTTCCGAACAAGACCCTTAGCTACTCTGAAATTGTTTGTAAGTGTGAGAGTTTGATAATTTGGAATACCTCTCCCTCTTTCTTCCCTTGATCTCCTTGCATGGCAGCCATGGATCCCTACACACAAGAGTCTCTCTGTTCATATACAGGTTTTGCAACAGCAGCTCTACAGGGTTTTCATAAACACAAAACAAGCATCTAAATGCACTTGCTATCAAAAAAGAATACCACAAACATTGGACATAGTTGTTTTTTCTCTTACTTAGAATACTAAGAACTTACTGCTTCAAGGAAATATTTTTGTCAAGAAGAAGAAATTAGAATTACAGAGAGAAAGAAGTATGATTTGAACTGCATACCATTGCATACAAGTCTTCTATAGAAATGGAACACTATCTAATTAATTCTGTGTAGCTACAAAACAGGAGGAGGTTGTCCATAGGCAGGGTACCAAGCAGCTTTTAAAATCTCCAGCGCCACAATTTTAATCTCAGTGCATCCTATTTGCAATCACATCATTGCTAAGGAGATAAAACTTTACTATTGTGAATAAAAGAATAATATTAAAATATATTCATAGTACTTAGCAAAGAATATACGTCTTGTCCTGGACTACCAAATACTTTGCTAAAAATTTGTATATGCAGCATGGAACCTCTTTTTCCAAATTTTTTTTTTGTTCAAAGAAGTTTTAAAGTCATACCTGTTTACAGGATAAGGAATAAAAAGCTTTCCCTCACGTAGAGAAAAACCAGAAAACAGGCACTGCTATTTTTAATCTAACAATCTCTATCAGTACTCCTGTTACAATGAATTTGACACATCACAATTCTATTTAAAAACCAAAACACAATGAGAAAGCAGAAATCTGCAGCTCACTAACCACCAACACCTGTGTAATCCAGCAACAATGAAAGGCAACATGTGTTCCCTTCCTACTAGGGAGGCAGCATTTAGGAAAATGGTAAGAACCTGAAGCAGTTGTTATGAGGTTACTTACATAAGCAAAGATACAGTAAAATAATCTTGTCTGCATGGGCAAACCTTTGTAAACTTGTGAGAGCTGGCAGAGCTCAATACAGAGACATGGGATTACCTGTGCAGAATAGTTCATGGAACCAGGGCTTAGCACGTGAAGGACTAAAACCTACCTACTATCTCTCTCCTTCTTTCACTGTCAGCTTTCATCTGTATTCATTATTTTCAGTGTAAAACTGCTTTTGCATACCTCACAATATACATGTATTTTATTATATGCATGACTAGAAGAATAAAAAAAAGAGTATTATCCTATAGGAGACTGCTTGGGTTTTATTTCTGAACCCTTTACAACTCCCTTTCACCTTCAAACCAAAGGCAACAATTTTTGACAACCAATAAGCAAATGTAAAATAAAATATTATTAAAGCTCTTGTTCACAAAACAACATGAAAGCCACAGTACTGCCATTTCATACATTATTAGAAACAAAAATAAAACATTTATTAAAATATAATAATGTAATAACATAAATACAAAAAAATAGCAGATGGTATTTTACTGTCAAATATGGATTTTTCAAAGCTGGTACAAAATCTACTGTCATAGGCGCTTTGGTGCTACAGAAGTATTAGTACAGCTATTAACTATTTAATTCTTTAGCTGACACTGTTTTAGGACAGGGATTTAAATAATTTACTTCTACATTCTACTGTTTAAATTTTGCTGCTAGGAATTCGTGCAACAAAGTTGTAGAAAAAACACATGACGCTTGTTGATAGTGATATAAGACAGGATTATTATAAAAACCAATTATATCTTTTCATTCTCCTTTGCTTAATTAAAGCAAGAAGAATCACTATCTTTCTCAGCAGTAATCATGTGGAAGCTGTATAGCACAGATACAGTAATTAACTTAACCTTATCACTTAACTCTATTGGGTCATTGGAGTGAGGCTCAGTATCAGTGCTCAGAATCAATGCTGTAATGCTAACATCTTTGAGCAGTTTGGAGATTGAATAATGCCATCTGTAAATGGACAGTCTTTGTTCCTGCTTAGCTATGCTGGATAAATGTTCCTGCTCATAACTTTAATATGGCAGCTTAACCATTTAATCATTGTACATTAATACATTATCAATATTGTGAACATGTAAGTACAAAATTACTTGTCAAAGTAATCAGATATTACTGATTTTTGTGCATAAATACGATACGTGTGGGATTTTGTCTTAATTATATATTTTAATGAAAAAATATATAGTCCCGATTTTTTTTTCTTTTAATAGAGATTTGAAAAGAATGATAATTTCTAAAGATAAACTTATTTTTCCTTCATCTAAAGCAGATTTTTAAAATAAAAGGTAATGTTCTATATTTTCTTTGGTAAAATCAGCCAAGTGTGCAAAGTTTAGTGCATTTTAGCTATACAGGGGATACTTGGGCATCTGGGGGATTTTCATAACTGAAGACTTGTGCTGTATCACAACAAATTAAGCGTAATTAAACACTCTGTTCAGTGTCTATTGTTAATTGCAGCAGCTAATTTGATGCTTAGTTAGTGTTATGTTCCGAACTATTTCCAAGCATGCAGAATTCTTCAGTTAAGACTGCTTGCTTATAGCTCTACATTTTTTTTTCACCCTCGTTTGACAGATTTTAGCTCATTTATTACTTTTGTTAAACGATCAGAAATTCCCTTGCCAAGACAGTACTTTGAGGTCCTTCACTTTCACCAAGTCAGACACTAAATCATAGGGGACAATTATCAGCAAATGCTCTCCGACAGGCCCTAAGCCTGCTGAGGTAATGCAGCTGACAAACTTTGATGCGCCATGCCCGTGCACATTATGTTCACGTAGTGTGTACATCTGGGCACCCTTTATGGCGATGCAGCAAACAGCCAATCATTTATTCCACTCTAATTAGCACACATGTAAATCCTCACCAATCAAGCCACTCACAGGGTTACCGTTGTGGCAGCCATACAGCAAGCTGGCAGGACATGGGAAGAAAGTACAGGAAGCAACTATTGGGTTTGATTTGAACCTGCCGTCACGCCACGGCAGGTCCCCCCAGTCCTGACTGTAACCAGCTCTCCCCTTCACAACCCATCATCGAGCTCCACGAGAAAAAGGTCATCGGGCAGACTGCCGCCCGGCCAAGATGCTTTGATTCTTTGCAGGCTCTGGGAGCACACCTGAAGCGACGTGTGGCTCCGATAGCTCACAGCGCCGGAGCTGTCGCAGGCAAAAGTCAGGCGTAGCTCTAAAGCATGTGGCACAGCGTGGTGTACACGCTACCTCAAAGAAGCACTGTCCACCTCAATATTTTAGACCCCGTTATGTCGCCAGGAAACTATCTGCCAGGTGTCAGCATCCCTTTTCTTCCTCACAAGCCCAGGTGCCTCTACGGTAACCCTTTTATTTTGAAATAAACAGCAAACGCCTTCAAAAGGACAGATTCAGGCATTCAGAAAATCTACTGACACTGGTATGCAACTCCAAAAAATACAGTGTGCTTTGAAATACCTAAAGCGGTTAGCTCCCATTTCCCAAAATTGAATCAAAGCAGTATGTAAGACCCTACAGTGCTATTCATCACTAAATTAGAAAATGCTCTATTTCAAAACAGCTTTAAAATGTGCATGCATATTCTCAAGGATACAACAGTTAGCCTAATAAAAGTATTTCTCAAAATGGAGAATATTTCTTTTTAGAACAAAAACCCACTTAAATCCTGTACCTTCATGCTTTCAGTGCGTACTGCAAGAAAAAAAAAAAGCAAGTAAAACTGCATTTAGCAGTAAGATTTAGCTACACTGATTTACATTTTTATTCAATGGACTTCAGGGATGGAAAGACACATCCACTAAATGCATTTCAAACTTTTCAAACTCACATATATTTGTACTCATCATTTATCTTTATCAACCTCTAATTAAACATGTTTACAAATTGATTTGTTATATTATACAAATTATGGAGCAAGTATCTATGAGAAGTATGGCATTGGTTTAGTTTTTAAACAACTTGTCCATAAAGTATCACTAGAAATAATTATTCTTGTAAAATTATATGGACAACCAGAAGAGAGAAACAGAAAGAAGAACTAAATTGTACTGGTCCTTCTCCAGATAAACTGGATCAAAGACAGCAGGATGAGAAAAATCTGATAAAGAACTGTTAGAATCTTATTTTCAGTGAAGTTTTACCAACAAAAGAAAAATTTAAATGAGATTGTCTTCTCACAGTAACACAAAATCAGGAAAACAATGCAGTGAATATTGTACATCTACCAAAAAGCAACCAATTAAGCAAGCATATTTATCTCAGCTTCCATTAACAGAAAAATATTGGGATGTGGTAAAGAGAAATTTCTTCCTGACATTATGGATGCTTTCACAGTTGATGCTGCCTCTCCAGTCAGTCTCCCTTTCCTACAGAGCTACCACCAAGGGGGAAAGCAGGTTGTGGCTCTCAGCCTGGATCTAGGCACTCAGGTAAATGGTCACTGCTGGATTAGCAAGAAATCACTGTCCACTTGAGCTTAAGGAGAGTCCTTTCGAGGACAGGGCAAATCACCTTACGAGTCTTATGGCTTATGAATCCACTCCTGGGATATCTGTAACTTACCTACTGAAATTAGACACTCTTATTCTGAATTTACTTCCAAATCAATTGGAACATTCATGTGACAGCATGGATGCTCATGGCTTTGCCAAGACTGAGGTCAGGAAGGGTGGCCAGTGCAAAGTGCTGTCCCAGGGAATTCCCAACCCACATGGGACAAGGGGGTGACCCAGGGTAGTACAAAACACAGCCCTCCCTCCCTCCCTCCTTTTTGACCCTCTAGGGCCAAAAAAACATCAAATACCAACCAAGCACTGCTCCTGCAGGGATCACACTCTGACACCACGGACAAGGAAGGTTCTGGAGCTGCTGTGGGTGTTCAGCCATCACACAAAGCCCACCTGCCCCAGCAGCCACTCAATCCCCAGCCAAAACCAACTATTTCCATGCCTTCTGCAGCACTGTGAGGCTTTTAGCACATGGTACAGGGGGCAGAGAGATCACTATGAATATCCCCCATCCCAGTAAGTGATCTTTTTGGGATTCTTACCTAAATACACACTATCAGGAGACTTCTAGTGAAAACAGCAGATATTGTTGGCACCACAAACCCAAACAGAGAAGGCCCTCGTGGTTGAAGCCATGCATGTAGGCACGCAGGAGGCAGCACCCTCTGCCTTCGGGCTCTGCCAGCCGGCCCCTGGGTCACACACTGTTCCCAGGGAGCAGCACAAGGACCGGAGTCCCCGTTAAGTCCCAGTGGGCAGGGATGCTCCCAGACTGGCTGCCCCACTGCCAGCATGGCACAGGCAGAAACCCCATGAGCCATGTTCAGATGGAAGCACCTACACTGCCCAGGAATAGGGTAAGGCAAAGGAAGAGTGAAATAAGGTCCTGTGGTGATCAACAGCTAAAGCATCACGCTGCTCCCTACAGTAAGAAACACTGGCTGCTGCCTCCTGCACCAGTTACTGGATAAAGTCACCACAAAGCAGGGTCTGTGCTGCCCAGAGCATCTGAGGGGAAGGTAGTAACCAAAGCACATTCCTCTGAGCAGAGAGAAAGGCCACAGACAGACACACCACCTACACCAACTCCTTGGCAATTCTACACAGATAGATGAAAAAATACATAATGATCTTGTTTCCTCCTTTTCAGAAATGTCTATAATTTTTTTTTATTTATGCTTGATGCAAGATAGGATTTTTCCTTTCCTCATTATCCCAGAATGAAAGAATATTGTCCATGTAACAATGCAATAAAATTTTGAACACAAATGCTTACAAACTGCTCAAAGCTCACTAAGTATCCCCTTTGATCTGTTAATAAAATAAATAGAGCAACACATTAAGTAATCTGATCTAATACTAAAAAAAAAAATGTGTGCTTTTTAATCCTCTTTCTAGTTTATGGGCACTTACTTTTTTATTTATTATGTGTCATTTAAATGGAAAATTAAAAAAACTCAGTGTTTCCATTCTGCATTTTGAACTGCAGCTGCTTTGCCTCTTCCAGCTACACAAAAAATGTCTAGAAGTTACACATTAGGAGTTTTTAACAAGCTTTAACTACAAGATCCACTTATTTCACTTCATCACGTACCAGTGGATGTTCTCTGACAGCATAGTAAGAAAAACAAAACAGTAGTTGCATCATCATACTCATCATCATACCCCCAAATTCCTATTGCCATACCAGAAAAGGCAGCAGTGCCCCTATGCCATCTGCGTGTCACTTCAACTGCTCCACTGTCAGCAAGCTGGCCAGCCCACAACAGTAGTTGGGTCAGCATGATTGCCCTGCAGCCTTTGAAAACCTGACCTTTTTGTCACATACGAGTCAGAGAGCATTTTTCCAGCAGCATGCATGGCTCTAGCAGGGCCACACACTCAAAACAGCATCCCAGCCACCTTGAGGAAGTAGAGAACAGATAAAAGAAAGTATCCAGAATGATAGATGATCCTGAGAATATGAAAAAAGTAAATGAAATACAGGAGACCTCTGTTTTCATTAGGGGGAAAAAAATCCTCAGTGAGGATTAATAAAAATTATGAAGGGAACTGACGCAATCACCGTAGGTGGCTATCTCAGCTCATCTCAAATGCAAAGGCAAGGAAAGCTCGCCGTAGCTATAAAAGGCAAAGGCAATCAGGCAAGAAGGGCAAATATGTAGGAACTCTAATTAACGAACAATAAATGCATAAAATAAACTGCCAAAAGATGAAATCAAAGCAGGTACCTTTTTTTTTTTTTTTAATGAGACAATACACTGGTCCACAATTATTTTTTGTAGCAATTTAATTATGACAATGAACAGTGTTCCATTTTTTTTTTCTTGTTTCTTATGGGAAATTGTAAAGCAGCTTGTTAAAGTAACAAAAATATATTTTTTGCTTCATTTTCTTTTTAAAGATGCTTCCATCAGCTTAATGGCATAAAAGACTGATGTGCTGCATAAGTTCTTGCCTGTTGAACTCACCTGAACCAACACGTACTACTAGCAGGCACAGCATTGTCCCAATAGTGCCCAAAAACCAGCTTTTTTGCAGTCTACAGGATCTGTCTGTTAAATTAAAGGAAAATTCAGTGGTTTATAATATCCACTGAGTATAAAATTTTGTGATTGTAATGACATTTTCTGCACTAAACTCTACCCATCATTTCCTCTAGATATCATTTGCCATGTTTCCTGGAATGCATGACAGCATTTTAGTAGTCTATAGAACAACTGGAACACCTCTATCCAACGTATTTAGGCAAATAAATCCAAATATGATCTAAAATTCCTGTTAAGTAAAAAGATCCTAATATCAATTTATGTTTTAAAATTTTGAAATAGAAAATTAATTTGCAATTATCGATTACTTTTTAAAGAAGTTTTACCTCCACATAAAACTTTTTGTAAATTTGAGATTATCTGGAATGAAACATCTCATATGGTACAAATTATAGAAATTGTTTCACCATACACATGCCTCAGGTGTTCTACCTGCCAAAATTAAGCCCGTATCTTAGCAAAACCATCCACTACATGAGACAGAAGACACAGAGCAGTATTTGCAAATAGAGCAAAGCATATGACCAATGGCCCATACAACCCATCTAATATAAAAGAAGAGTGGTTATTCCAAAGAATCTGAGTAAAGGACTCTAAGACTGCTTTACATAAAGCTATATTAGCTATTTATGAAGAAAAGCACTTTGCTATTCATCTCTCAGGACCATACTCAAGCCAACATGCTCTCCCTGGATCACCACAACTGGCCCCAGTTCTTCCATACTCATGCTCAGTGTTGAATAATGGCTAAAGAGAATGTGGGGGGTATCTTTGAGGATCTTAACATTACCATTGCTGCCAAACAGAGAGATTCCAGTAAGTCACCAGATGCCTGGCAGAACTCTCCCATGCCACATGTCCTTCTTCAGAGGGTAAATAAGAAAATTACAAGGAATGACAGTCAAAGACTTGACATATTCATGTACCTTGGCCTACGGACTCATCCCTGCCTCCTGCCTGTTTTCTTTCCTTTTTTTTCTCTTTTTTTTAAATCTGTCACCTCTACTATTCCTGTTTCAACCATTCACGTAATTTCATTGTCTGTTATGGCCATCTCCTTATTTGCAGGGCCTGTAGGCATTAATTTTATTTAATATACTATATGCTTGACACTCCACATGGTGTTAATGAGTTGCCAGCTGCCTGTTGTGATACAAGAAGTAACCGTAAACCCAGCGTCGCCTTTACTCCTGCACTGGTTCAGTTTTCTATTGTGACACATAACTGTCAACTGGTATGATCAGAAGTAAACAGTCATGACAGACAGGAAAAAAGGAGCTGACAGTTGAAGGTGATGATATCCATTAGGCTTCTACAGCTGCCACCTCCTGGGGAGACTGCTGAAGGATTTGAAACGTGGTGCAGAGCTCCTGGCTAACATGGCTCTATGACAAAGAATATGCTTACCTTCAAAATACCTGGCCTACCACCTAGCCATCTGGCTTATTATCATTCAGATAAATCCACTTATATGCACAGGAAGGAGAAAGCCATGATGGAACACCAGAAGTGCATAAAAAGGGCAGAAACATTAGTCAATCAGCCCGATGATACTCGAACAGTTGTTAAGGGAGCACGTCATTGCCTTGCTCACTTAACCATGGACATAAAAGAAAAGTGCTTCCCAAAAAGACAGAGTTTAAGATTTCAATTAAATTAACCTGAATCTTAAGATGTCCATCAAGAGTAGTTAAAAAGATTATGTCCAAGTCAATCTTTATTCACGTTTCACTCTTTGTGATAGTAGATTAAACACTTCATTCTGTTGAAGAGAGAACTTTTACCTGATAAATGCAGAAGTAAGAAAAAATCACTTAGGTTAAATACCAAGCCAGTTTTCTTATCACAACCCACTCCACTGGACTTAAAGCTGTGCAAACCAACCAAAGCCTGTATTTGACGTGTGAGAGGATGACTGAAGAAATCTGAGACCTCCCAGTGCGTGCAAACCCCCAGCAGCCGCCAGTGCCTTTGCTCTCTCTCCCCCCCAACACCTCTGCAACACAGCCACAAAGATGTCAGGGCAGAATGCAATCCTCAGATGGCACATGTACCTCTAGGCTGCTGCAATTTATGCCAGGGCTAACATAGCTCAACCCAGAAAATTAGAGCTGTAACTGCTTCCATGATCTCCTCCTTCCATCCCCCAACACCAAGAGCAGTATTTTTCCTTATAAACAGCTCAGGTAATTGCCTTTATTATACACAATATTCATTCCTTAGATTTTCATCACCAATAGAGCTATTATAAATTATTTTAGCTGTACTCTTCATGCTTTTATCCCTGTATTGATTTTATTTTTAATGTAAACTTTTAAATTATAATGCCAGAGAAACAACTACTTATATAGCTACAAAGGCTAAATTAGCAAGACCCGAGAGAAAAGTGCTGAAGATATTTGATACGAAACATTAAAAGCAAATTTTATTTTATGTAATACTAAAATGTAAAAAAGTGCAAATGTAAATATAGTTCCACCTTCCAGTGTACAGCAATAATAAAGTACTAGATTCAAGCATCATAATTAACTTAATCAGATGGATTTTTTTTTTAATTCCCTAATTCTTTCCCTTCAGCCATCTAAGCTTTACTCAGGTTGAAGAATACAATCATGAAAAAAAACAGCAGATACTACTGAAAATGTGATACTACTTTGCTTGAGTTACAGTAAAGTACAGAGTACTTTGCAGCATGTCTAGTATTTGGCCACTGTAGTATTTTAGACACATAGGAACACATCTCCACATCTACTAAGAAAATGCCTTCCTGTGCCTCTGACACAGGACTTGGGGAATACCTCCTTGAAACAGCTAAATGGAACACAGAATTTAAAGGCATGCTTCGTCTGGTCTCTATAAAGGTAAGCACACATAATTACTGTATGCAGAATCTCAGCATTTGCAATTAGTTGAAACCAATTCCAGTAAAAAATAGACTTGTTATACCATGGAATTAGAGCAATAGGTTAAATTGCAATTTTTGTCAACAAGTCCATTTTTACTCTATCGATTTGCGAAAGGTGATACGATGCACTGATTTGAATCTTATACACAGAAGTGATATTGCACTAATTGAAAAATAATTGGATTTGCCCCACTTTATAACAGATTCCTTTGCACTATCAAAGTTTTAATCTCTGATGAGTTTTGCAAAACTCACAACCTAAAAATCACTGATTTATATCTTAATTCAGATGTGTCAAATATTTCAAGGTGAGGAATTACAAGACAGCAGACTGTGCAGGCTGCAATGCAAACATGAAACAAAAGTGAAAATGCTAACATTTTCTTTCCCTATATTGTAGCAAATTAATTGTGTGTTTTGGTAACGTAGCTTATTAGTTTTGCATAATTTAAGTTTTAATTCATCGTTTAATTTTTAATTAAGTAGTCTCTTTCAAGATGAGCTTTCTACTCGCATTTTAGTTAGATGCTAAACATGCAATGCATAAAAGCAGTGGCAAGAATGTAATATTTAGTTCATATGATTTCTCTGTGATTTCAGACATGAAAGTAACCAATTTTTCAGAGTATAAAATAACAGCAATTGTAAAATGTCATATAAATTTTAAATAATTAAAGACCTCTGAAAATATCTGAAAAACTAGTGGGGCAATTACAGTGAGAAGAAGAGCCACATACTTTTTATAGATTATAGATTTTTTGTTTCAGTAGTTTGGTTTTTTTTCAAGGTTGGGATTTTTCTTTTTGGAGGGAGGTGTATATCTCTCTACAAATCCTACAATTTTGCTAGAGCAATAAAACAGGATTTCACAGTTCTAACCTCCCTAGCAAATATGACTAACACTATGCAATTCCCAATATAGAGAAATAGGGGAAGGGATACATTTATTTTTGCACATAAATAAGAAATTTAAAAGCAAAAACTATTTAAAATTGCAACAAAAGAAAATTTGGTATTAATTGTAATTATGCACAAAGCTAACCTGAATATTTATCTGTGCATATGAAAAAACACTTAATGCCAACATTACAAACTCAATGGGTGTGAATTTTTTAATGTTATTACTTTGACTTACCTAAAATTTATTGAAGGAAAAAAAAAAACAGCAACAACAACCAAAAAAAAACCTAACATGCTCCTTGTTTTAAGAATATATCTGTCAGTTCAACTGATTATTGGGAGTGCTCCCAGAACTTCTCAGGCCCATACAAGCCTATTTTCAAGGTGAAGGAAGGTTAACATCAACATACCTGAGACATGCAACAACAAAACTCAAAACTAACCTAACTGCATATATAACATAAAGACATAAATATGAGTGCAACATCAAGCAGCATTATCTTTGCAAATTTTCTTCAACCTTGAAAAAAAAACAGTATTGGATTATTTATAAGTTTTTATATCAGAACTTCTTTAGTCATAACTAAGGCTTCTAAATTGAGCTCCAAGTAGTAACATCTGCAGTGTCCAGAAAGCACCCCCAGACAGAGAAGTACCACGAGAAATATAAAAAAAATACACAAAAACATACATGTCCCTTTCCTAAACAAAAGGGGAGAAGCTTCCACTTCTGGAAGATTCTATGTCTTGGGTCTATGACTGGTTGAGGGAAGGTTAAGTAATTTGAGTAACTTTTAGTCTCTTAACATTGCAGTCAATTTTACAATCGAGTATTTACTAGCTGGATCAACTGCAGTGAAATTACACCTTAAAAAAAACAATTCATTGTAGGATTCATTATATAAATTCCAGTTTCCCTATTTCCCCCGAAGCTGTTAACTTCTGAGGGCATTCCTGCCAGGAGGCCAAGATCTCCCAGCAGCACCATTGCTGCCAGGTTCCTGTTTCAGTGGCACAGTGCAGTGGAGGCCCTGGAGGATGCAAACTCAAATAAACTTCCTCAAGCAAACTGCCATGAAGTCCCAGGAAATTTGCCAGGTAAGAAGGCAGGAAACAAGTTGGAAGTTTGCACTTCCTTAGAATGTTTCATTTTGGGCAAATCCACATTCCTTAAAGAAAATGTTGATAAAATATATTTTAACAGCTTCCTTGTCGCTCAGCCAGGTTTCTGGAGGAAATGAGGAGTAATGAAACCTTGCTTGGAGATCCCAGTCTAGAAGCTGGCCTCCCTTAGGGCCAGAGCTGCTCTCTGTGAACTGGGCAATAGCCTGTTCTTTTAAATCTGACTACAGGGATCAGTTTCGTGATCTGAAGTAAAGCAGCATCCAGTGGCTGACCCTGAGGTGCACAATAAAGGTCTGTCAGGGGAGATACACGTAAAGATGGGCTATGCACAAGTTAACAGCAGAGTACAGTTTGTGTTTGCTCCTGCTCAACAGGATGCTGCAGGAGGAAGCCCTGTTTTTACAGATCTCTGCACTGTTACAATGGTCTGCTGTTCAGCTACAAATAAATGGGCATGGCAGAGTAAGAAACTACTGAAAGTCTAAACTTTAGATTAATCACACTCATTCTTCTGCTTTACTGGAGCTTTACCGTTGTTTTAGGTGTTTTTGATTGTGTAGAGGATTTTTAAACAACTGGCTAAACTACAAAGGCTATGATCAGCCAAAAAACACTGACTCTGAGAATACTAGCTCCCTCAGTTTGGCTGGCCTGTGGAGCCAAGTGTTTTGAAAAAATTCAGGAGGGCTAATGAAGCTGTCTGTATAATTTTAAGACTTTTTTTGCATAAGGGTTAAGATAAAGCCTGCGGCAATCCTAATGGAAACCTCCAAGCCCACTTTTAAATCAACAAGCTGAAAATATCAAGTAAGAGCTATAGAAGACTTGGGTTGAGACCTAATGGTATCACTTTACTTATGTCCAATTGAACTTTCTGACAGGAAGACCTGGATAGATCAACATTCACTAAAGGAAATGGTCACTTAGTAAGGGGGTTACAAAAACTTTCTTTTCTAGGGACAAAAATACAACATATAGTATTGAGGAACTCTCCAGCAGTTCCTCATCAACAGGATACCAGCACTGTAAATAAAAATAAACTTACTGAGTAATTCAACATAGGTTTTCTTTCCCCGAAGTGTAGCAATACAGCACATCTCCTCTACACATTCAAAATTTGAATAATTGGGTCACTAGGCCTGTGTGAGTAACCTATTTTACTGTCATATTTATATAAACAAACAATTATACTTAATAATCATTAATGCTGCTCAACTTACCAATCTTATCAAATAACAGAACATGCTCAAGCAATATAACAGAGCCACGACAAAAACTTACCACCTAGCCTTCAGCTGTATACAGAAGTATTGGAGAGAATGAAGATAAAACAGATTTCCAAATTCACGCACACCTCCGAATACTGAAGGTCAAAGCGATTCCTGCTTCCACACCCACAGACACCAGTAATGGCAGCCTCTGTCACTAGAAGATGCATCAGAGGGCTGTACAGGCAGATCAGTACTTGGGTGCTGGTGGCAAGGAGCTGCTAAGATGGGGAAGGTGACACACTTGTGATAAAAGCTATTCATCATTCACTACGGAACAT
Organism: Leptocoma aspasia; assembly: GCA_013399835.1. NCBI lineage: Eukaryota > Metazoa > Chordata > Aves > Passeriformes > Nectariniidae > Leptocoma > Leptocoma aspasia. Next base: position 312,491 of record VXAX01002903.1, on the reverse strand, counting down.
TCATTTTGTGCCAAATTTGCGGTAATTTTGAGTAACAGCACTGCTGATGGCTCAGTCTACATTATGCCAAATATGTATCTGCACCACAAATGCCATGTTTAAACCTGGCACTCTGGTTTGCCTGAATGTGCTGATGACCCAGGAAGCACCATAAGGGTGTAAGAGCTGGCAAACCCAGCCCAAAAAAAACCTGTAATTCTGCAAACAGTGGTATTAGCAAATTCTGTCTTCTCATTATGTTATCCTCATGAGTTATTCAGTATCCAGCTGAAGTTTCCATTGTACAGATCGTTTCCTCTGCTGTGAGGACTGGCAAACATGACCAACACACACACACAAACTGGAGCCTTTCTTTGCATCAGGGCACTTATCAGGTCTTTTTTTTTCCTTTCCTCCCAAGACACCTATCTCCACAAAACTTCCAGGAACAGAGGCCGTAACCTGAAGTACTATAATAAGGTGTAAATCATGCCTCAAAGACAGATCGATCAAAGTAGCGTAAGGTAGTAGGCTGTTCATCTCTCGAGGATTTAAGACATTACCTTCAAATGAAAAAAAATAAGCATTTTAAAATTTCGTTTTCTTTTCACCTAAGGCTCTAGCAAACAGTATAAATTTTGAGCAGCCATATCTATTTTTCAGTGGCTAAACTGGCAAATGTTTCTGGGCATTGCCATATTTCACAAACCGTGAGGGGTTTTCTGCCGTAGTTTTGGGCCCAGTGAGATTCAGAAAGTACAAAAGGGCACATAAGATGCTGTACATTTTATACCCAGTAAACTCTGATCTGCGATTGATTTATACAGTGTGCTAAGTCTTTATTTCTTTTCCTTTAGCTTGGCAACATAATTTCACTTTGATGGTCAGCCTTTCAATTAATCAAAGTGGACACAGCATTTGCAGCTTCTTTTGAAGTCAAAAAGAATGGTGTGCTCAGGACCTCTTAAAATGAGACCACTTATTTAGGTACTTAAAGATGGCTGTCAACACCTAACTCCAGTCTCCTAAGTTTGAAATTGCTGACTTTAGTAATTTGCCCGAGGAAAGTGAACCTGGGGCACAGAGAGACTACACAAAATCTTACCTCTCATGACCAAGAAGTCCTTGGCTCTTAGTTATAAGTGCAGACAAAGCTCTCTTTTGACTGGTTTGCCAGTACTGAAACTCAATTCAAGTATGCAGAAGTAGACCATTTCTAAAACCCTGGTTTGGTCAGAACTGTTTTCTAGCAGGATCTTATGTCCAACTGCAATTATGTGATAATGGAATCCAGACATGGATTTACAGAAATCAGAGGAACATAGCAAACTTATAAGGCATTTCTCTGTGTTTGACTACTCAGATGAATTGCATCCAGGTCTGCTGAGCACTGGCTGTACCGTGCTTAATTTCAATGCCCAGAGGCAGACAGCCTGATACAGGAAGCAGTGGCTGACATCGCAGCCCAGCACACAAGCCAGCAACACTCTTCCTTTGTAGAAGTGTTAACGCATTCACAAGAACTCTTCTCATAAACTCAGAACTGCTAGAGCATTAATAAAGTCTAGGAAAAAAGAATTAGGAGCTGGGTGGAGCTGATACATTTTCCAGTCCAATGTCTTTTTTCCCTTAGTTATATGTCAGACAGCTTGTCTGTGCTGACATGCAAGTGTAGCTGGTGCAGGTGACGGTAGATGACGTGCTACATGAAGGAGACCACCAGAGTTCATATCGGGGCCATGGCAGGCCGGTTCCTGGTCGCTGGGCCATGGTGAGGCCCAGAGCACCAGACTGCAGCGGTGGCCGCTCCCTGCCCTTGTTAAATCAGAGCAGCAGCAGCACGCCCAAACAAATGCTTTGCTTTGTTTGACAGACCTTTTAAAAGACGTACATGAACTATAAAGGTCCAGGGAGGAGTTATGGTGCTAGAAACAATGAAATGGATTTTACTTTGTAACTTGCAAGAGATCACAAAAAAACATAAGCACTTTTTCATTCTGTTTAGAAAATGCATCTTGCTCTTCAGTTGTAACACATAATGCATTACATCATATGGCAGGTAAAATACTTGCTTTGTAAAGTTTTTGGTGTGTACTGATTCCCAATACTCCCTTCTCCAAGAGAAAGAAACAGAGTTCAAAATAAATTCCGTATTTAGATAACTACAGGCATACACTGCCATTCATCTAATGCTAGTCCACCTTTTCTTCAGCAAAGTATTTTGCACTTCATATATATTATAAAACATTCCTCCACCACAATATCTTTGATATCACTACCAGTTCCACTGGTAGACCAGATTTTTAGGCCTATTACCCTTAACAGAAACACAAAATAAAAACTCCTCAAAAATTTTCAAAACGAGGAGAGAAAGAAGCAACTCAGGAAGTACAGAAATGGCAGCACATACCCACCACAGAATAAAATCTGGATGACGCTGTGCTTCAGTGTCACAAGTAGAGATATAATCAAAAGCTTTCATAGCTGATGTATGTCTCCATCTACAAAATGTAATACTGTTACAAACAGGTATTTTCAAAACTCACTGATATCTAATTTTTACTCAAGATTTCATATTTTGCATTCGGGGTTTATTATTTTTAAAAGTTTAGATTGCATCAGTAAGAACACAGGATGTGCTAAAATGTTACATTTCATACATTCTAAATTCTGCCTAAAATACTCAGTTAATCTCCCTCTAAAGTCTCAACTTTTGCAACAGCAACCATACAGCAAATTTTCACAATAAACTGGGATTTACAGGTTACTACTGGTTGACAGTTGAGGTTCTAAAAAATTTATACCATGACACTACAGTACTCATTGCACACGCAAACAGGCAAAATGTAAAATAATATTCCCTAAGTGATCCTTAAAAGACAGAAGTGTCAACTAGTCCATATTATAAAATTCTTGAAATTAAGAAATTGCAATTTTTAAAACAGAAATTCTTGAAATGAAAATAGTACCAAATTGAATGAGCTCTTCAATAAACTGTAACACAGTAGCCTATGATAGCAGCTAGCCTAGGACTCAGAAGTTTATCAGAGGAAAGAAATGACAATGTTTAGTACACCACTCTGAAAGGGACAGGAACAAAATACTGTTTCCCATCACAAATTTGCTTGGAAAACATGTATGCTACCTCAGAAAAACAGTCACCTGCCTAAATAATCTGCAAAATCTCATCACAAATGCCACCCAAACTTTGTATCTTAAGGAAGTAAACCACTTTTAAGACAACTGAACTTTTAGGAACACTGCAAACAAGTGTGTCCCTTAACACTTATTCCATAAAAGTTCCTATGGAAAGACAATCTTAAATGATCAATGTCCTTAATTATGTTGCGTCCAGCCTAAGTAATGGTGCTTAGACTGAGTAGCAGAACTGTTTTGTGGGTGTATTTTAGAGCCCAAGAATGCCCACTTACATAGATTAAGAAGATGGTCAAAACATATTACACCTCCCAGTCTTCACATATGACCTTCTTTCCTACAGAAAGGACCTTCTTTCCTACAGAAAGAAGGTACAAAAAGGAATCAGGAATCTCTGAACCTTAATACAGAATCAGAAGGAAAGGTTGACCAGTATCACAAAGCATTTCTCAGCTCAGCAATATAGCTCACTGTAGGCTATTCCATTCCCTTCTTACACAATCTGCTGCACATATATGTTGTGTTTTACTGCATACTCTGTAAACAATATTATGCAAAACCACAAGGCAGCCAACAATATAGCATAAAAGCAAAAGACTTGCTCCAAACAAACACAGCTCACCTTCACTTCTCTCCGAAAGTGAAAGAAAGAAAAGGTGAGACAACTGCGGCAAATGCAAGGTAACCAAAATTAAGGGTATCCTTAAACACATGAATGTGGAACAGGTGAGCAGATGGATGCTGCCATGGGCATAGATCCAGATACAAACAATCTGTGGAAATATTTGCTCAGCCTATTCAGTTCTGTGAACTGTGTCATGATTTGTATCAGATGTGAGCAAATAACTCACAAATAGAGATTTACAAACAAACTGCTTACTGAAAATCACCTACTCAAGTCCAAGATCCACATTTAAGCAGGAACAGAGCAGTGGTCCTTCATCAAGCATCTGTGCCTCCAGCTTCTACATTTGTGAGGTCTAACACAATTCCTGAAAGTGGATAGCTCGCAGAGAGTCAATCTGGCTATGACAGAGGAAAATAACATTTACACAAACAGTTTTATATGCACCACAACTAACCAGTCAGTTTGCCATTACTTGGATGTCTTAAGTTTAGAAAATACAGTGCTATCTTTATTTGTTCTTTGCTTCAAAACAAAACACACAAACCACATCAAATCTTAAAAGGAGTAATACTAAAACCTGCATTAAAAATATGAATGTGATGAAATCCAAAAATGTTTCTTCACATCATACACAAGCCAGGGCACACAACTTACATATGTATGCAGATGATTATAAAGAGAGCTTTTACATCACATGAAAATTAACTTGTGTTTTATAGAGTAAAGATTAAAAGAATCACCTAGAGCCCCCTTTCCTACTGCCGTGGCCCATGCAGTAACAAAGGACTCTTGACAATAATATCAGAAGGCTAAACATTATTTATTAACATGACTCCATAATTCAAAGGATTTGGGCTATTATCTGCCCAGTCCAGAGCATCCGAAGCTCTTGCCTCAAGCTCTGTCCAAGGAATGCCAGAACAGCTTACACAATCAGAGATAACAACTTTTCACCTCATAGGTTGAAAGGAAGAAAACCCTCATCTCCTATATCAGGAGACAGGCAGAGAAACCATCTGTGTCCTTGAACACAGCTCAGATATTTGTTTATAGAAACTTGTACAGAGTAAAAGACAGTAAAAAGATGCTTTCCCATGGGAAGAATTTTCTGCAGGCCTTCATGCAGGGAAACTTATAATATGTTCATGCAACACTTTCCTGATATATGGGATGTTTTCTATTGCAGCCAATGACTTCATCTTTGTAACAGTATTTACTATTTCTAAGCCATTTCACTGTTGTTACACCTTTCCACCACCCTGTTCCCAAGGAAGGCATTTCCTTGGCAGTGTACACTTGCCTCCAGACAGCTGACCCCCTAGTTTGGAAGGCTGAGATCAGACATGGGTCTCAGATCAGTATGGGTGTCCTGCAAGAACTCTCTGTGCCTGTTGATTTTCACTTCTCTTGTTTTCCCCTGCTGTCTTTCCTGTTAAAACTATTCCTCTGGAATATATATATCTGTATCCATATCCTCTGGAATAGTTTTATTATCTGCTCCAAAAGTAGCAATCCTCTTTTCCTCTGGATTCTTCTAATAAACCTCATCAACTACGCTCTCTAACTGATCTCTAACTGATCTCTCTGTATTGCTCATCCAGAAATTGTGCTGCGGTTTCTTCTGTGCTCCATGGCAGCCATGTATCAAGGAGCTTTGGGAGAAGCTCCACTGCAAGGAGATATCAAACTATTTGGGTTAAACATTCCCAGGCATGTGACAGAGTGGTGAAAAAGAAGAAGAAACTAAATGGAATTAAAATTTTTATTACAAACCGCAGCTCTCTGTATAAAGAAAATCGCATGCCAGGAGTCAAAAGAGTTAGAATGCAAGTTCCCCTTTTATCAATACTTGCAGGCAATCACTCACCTTTTTATGGAAAACAATAACCTTTTCTGATACAATGGTGACCCAGCTTAGAAGAGTAAATGGAAAAAAGTATGAAAAAAAAGATTTTTTATTATTCCTTGCAATCAAAATGTAAAAATTTAAATGATCTGAAAAAGCACCTCTTTATTAAAGAGTTGATGAAAGTGTGGGTCAGTCCTATTATCCTTTTAAATTAATAAAAAATTCCTGATCTTTTAAAATTCAGAAGAATGATGTATATTTAAAATATTCTGTAATTACTGCAAAAGTATTAATTAACAGTTCATGGATGCATAAGTAGTGAGATGAAGGAATGAGCCAACTACTCACTATAAATATAAGCTTAAAAAATCATTTTATAGCATTTTTGTAGCTGTATGATGTTAGGCAGGTCATAACACTAGTACTTTTCCTCTGAAAACCTAATAATTATTAACCTTTTTAATTTTTAAACTGAATATTGACTTTGCAATAAATTGGAGTAAGTTCAATCTTACAGTCAATTCCAAACATGAAAGAGTTCCTCTCTCAGCTATACTGACCATTAGCACTAATTTACAGATATTTTCTTAGGCTTGACTCAAAGAGAAGTCTGAATTATCTTACTGCAAACGATTTTAAGTAACAGCACAATAATTCATATATAAAGTGCAAAATTATAGATACATAAAATCACTATTTTCTCTACCAAACTATAAAAGGATATTAGAAGTTATTCCAAATTGCATGGGAAAGCCTTAATATATATAAAAAAATCTTCCTTCCACAGTAAGACCCACAGGTTTAGAGGAAAAGTATGAGATACGATTTTGTTAACTTCAGCCCTTCAGGAAATGCAGTGGGTCTGCTTCTATATTTTAGGAATGTTTTCTTCAACGCTTTTTGTTACCTTTCCCAAAACAAACCAAAAGAAAAAGCTTTCTAGTTAGATTTGATAATTACTAGTTCTGCATGCCACCCTTCAACTCTCAGAAATGTCTCTCTTGTCACCATAGGTGTATGAATAAGAGTGTAGTTAAAAAAACTCCCTCTTGCTGAGCCCATGGGAGGCTGGTTCTGATCAGGCTGAGATTCCCTGCTCCTCCAGCCATTCCTTTCTCTCCCCTTTGCCATACTGAGCCAAGGCTGCACCCGCAGGCACAATGGGAAGGACTGCAATGTCTCATCCCAGGAACCCAGAGGGAGGAAAGAAGAGGTGGTGGGAGAAGTGCATCTCCTCTGTAGGACATGCTGGAGAAATCAGTCAACAGACTAAGAAGAGGGTGGAAGATCCAGGGGTCCATGAGAAAAACACTCGGGGCACATGGGATATGGGGACCTGAGCTGGGAGGGGAGAACTCGCTTCAGTGGTGTGGGAAACCAGCTGGGCAGCTAATGGCATAGGAGACGCTCTCCCATGAGCTGGTGCACGAGTCAAGCACGGAGCTGAAAAGGCCAGAATCCACGTGGTTGGAATTTGCAATGACAGGATTTCATGGGGTCAGCAGGGTGCAGACCAATACATTCAGCTACAGGTTAGTGAATGAGCTAGAGAAGAGTTGTTAAGAAAAGGGATATGCATACACGTGTGGGTAGAGGAAGAAAAACATGCCAGAAATAGGATTTTATAATAATAATATAGGAATTTTTCTAAACAGTACATCTCAGAACTTCTCTATTTCATACTAACTTCTCCATGGACACAGAGTTGTCCCAATGGTGCAGAACACTCCTTCCAATACCTCTTTAGCAACAGAGAAAAAAATATTAATCATGCAGATAGTCACAGACTTTTTGTGTAACTGCACTCCAGCACGGCATCCACAATATTGCCAGAGTCTGGGCACAAATTCACTCCTTAATGCTGTATCAGACTCCTTTTTACTGTCGGGAAACTCACACCCCAACAGCTTTACACACAGGAAATCCACAGTATCAGATAATATATTTATGAGGCTGATATTAACTTCCAACTTCAGAAACAATATTGGATTATTTCCTATGTTTCTAGATGTATGTATGAAGATAGAAACCTCCTCCAAACAAACCCTGGAGCACTGTCAAGAAAATTATTTCAGGATATGCTTTTTATGTGGACAGCAAACACCACATGGTCCAAAATATCATTTGTGTCACCTAGTGTCATATGTCTATTTAACTAAAAAATGGGATATTTGTTTGATGTTCTCCGGTACATAAAAAATAAATAAATAAACAAAAACCCCTAAATAACTTCCTTTTCTAATTATAAGGATAAAAGCCTGTAATGGATATTCATCAAAACCATAAAAATAAACCATTACATAGATTTTGTAAATTTGCTGTCTGACAGTTTAATTTTTAGTAAACTGTCAGGGATGTGGCATCTAGGGGGCTGCCTTCATCAGGAAATAAATCAGGAAAGAGAAAACTCATTAATTTAAGGTCTGCAATGGAGGCATTGCTGGAGAAGCAACAACCTGCTGGAGTCCTCCCACCAAGCTCCCAAATGTTATCTGAAAACCTTGCTAGTGTCTAAGTGACCAACCTTGCATTCTGATTACATGCCCTCCAATTTCTAGGGCTCTAGACATCAATATAATGCAATTCTTGTGTCATTCCAACCCTCCAAGTTACCAACATCTCCCAGTTCTATGCCCTCAGCAGGTTTTCAAAACTGCAATTTCATTTTGTGTGCGTGTGTGTAGCCAGGTCAATAATGAAAATATTTAATAAGATCTATCCCAGTATAACCTTCAGAGTAATCACCTACTAGACTTCTCATTACTTTTTTTAATGCCCTTTGCCAAATCTGAGAGCCTGATTTTTATCAGTCGTCAGTAGAGCCTTACACTTCTTGTTCACTAAAAAGAGACAAACTTCCTGCTGATCAATATTTCCCCCCATTTTTTAGGCTGTCTGTTCACCCCTATCCTTCTTTTTAAGGTGGTTACTCATCCTCTGAGATCTATGGTGCATTCCTTCTAAGGTTTTTAATCTCATGAGCCAGATGCTTTAAACTGTGCTCTGCAGGCCCTTGTTAACCTTCAAAGAGAACACACACTTCTTCGCATGAAGATGTACTTTCCACAGCAGTCATTGGCAAGAAGCCAACACAAAAGATCTAGAAAAGCTCTTATAGCTGTTACAGCTCAAAAATAATTTTAAGAATATTGTTAATCTTGGGAAAATATGGTATCCTGTTCTTTCAAAAAGAAAAAGAAGCAAGAGCTCTGTACATAATCAAACCATTTCAAAAAAAGAAAAGAAAAAATAAAAGAAGAATGTATCCCTCCATCTAGAGATTAAATTTTTCGTTGAGCTATTCCAATTTAAAAATTCAATTAGTTCAATTTAAAATTTCAGAGTTCAATTTAAAAATAACAAAAATGCAGATTTGTACTTGGCTTCTGGTTCAATTTAAATCTGAAACTATTCTGTTTTGGGAGAATTGTTTGATCCAGAAAAGGTCCAATCACACAAATCAAACTGTCAATGAAGGATGAACTGGCTGCATAGTGCTAGACATTCAGTGAACAATGCAGGTGGCTGCATAATGCCAATATATGATATCCAACGTTGTCTTAGCTCTAGCACAGTCCACCTGCCTCCCTTACAAGAATAAATGGTATTTTTAAGTGGTATTTTTAAGCAGTTGAGGAACTGGATTATAAAGAAAATCATGACACTGAAGTTAGATGGATACCAATAGAAAAGTCAGGGGCTGTTATAAGGCTAGGTCTCAGTAACTACTAGAAATTATACCTCTGGCACTATTTATAATGCTGACTACCAGGTGGGAACACAAAGAGCTTATTTCCATTCTTGGCTCTACCACTGGCTTACAAGATGTCCATGGCCAAATCTCTTTCTACACCTCAATTTTTCACTGGGATAAAGAAATACTCTCTTAGAATGAAAATACTCTCTTAGAAATGAAAATGAGTATGTAAGTGTTATATTATTAGTTTATCCACTGCAAGGTGTTCCTTTCTGTGTTTAGACCATCTCTTCTACAGATCTCCTGCCTTCACAATAGACATGAGTGCTATTGTAACTGACTTTTTCCATATATCCTGTATGGACTGGCCTATACCACAACAGATAAATATTTAAAAAGACCCATAATGACTTGAAATATGCCTACAAAAAGCTTAACTCAAGCAGTATGTGCCTAGACCTAGTGATCGTCCCAAATCAACAAGGAAAAGACAAGGCTTGCAGTAAGGTTTACTCTCCACCATAATTTTTCATTGTATGTAATTGTCCTTAAATCACCCTGTGTGTAAACTGTCTACCCACTCTTCTCCCATGTCAGAGTTAGGGCTGAAAAAGACTCTGCCATACTCAGAGTTCAGTTTTAACCTCAAGCTTGAAGGTGACAGTTAGCTGGTCTGCCTCTGACTGCCAGTCCCATGCTGCAGGATCCTGCCTATTACTTTAGTTTTATTCCGTTTCTGCTTGGCCATAAACCCCTGAACCCTCTGCTAACTCCAGAGGTTACTTCCTTTGCCAGAGCATTAGGGTTTTGGAAGACTTGTCTAGGCCACTGTGTGATCTTACACTAGTTACCCTACCTACTCAGGTCTCTTGGAAAGGATTTTTAAAAAAGGTAAATAGGCAGCATGTTCTTTGCAATATTTATGATAATGATGATGATGATGATTAGTAGTAGTAGTAGTAATGTAGAATGAAGACTTGAAGTAGTTGTTTTTAAACTGGGCTCTACAGACTCACAAGTCTATAGGAAAAAATAACCAGAACTACAAGATACAGCAGGTTTTTCCAGCTTGCGCTTAAACTTAGGCAGATTAAAGCACTGAAGAACATTGTGCTTTTGTTAGAACAGAATGAAGTAACTACAAAGACCAGAAAACAAATAAATAAATAAAATGCAGGTATATGTTTAGTAAACTCAAGCATTCCAAAATTACTCTACATCCTTATTAAACTGCAGCAGATTCTGTTTGGGCTTAAAGAAATCAAAATAAACTTGTGATCCAGATAGAATAAAGGGTATCAGAAAAAATTTTAGTAATAACCACCACAGCTGAATGATTAACCCTATCAAAATATCAAAGGAAAATAGCTGTCAAAAGTATAAATTAAATCACTCTTAAATTGAACAGAAAATTATTTCCTATTTTCTACAGGTTATGATTTGGAGTGATCTTAAACCTCTGGAAAAGAATTTTCCAATTTTCAAAAATTCTGAAGCCCAATTACAAGTAATTATAGCTTTTCAATTTCAACATGATGAAATAATTTTATTCTTTTTACAAGAGGTCTGGTTTAGCTCAAAATAGACAAGTGCTTCTGCAATGAGTTAGTACACAAAGACAATAAAGATCATTCTCAAAAGAAAATCAGGGATATGTGTTGGCTATAAATCATAAATGGAGCATTCAGGCAAAAATAGTTTGTATGTTCTGTAAATGCCAGCTATTTCCATTGCACATGAGTGAGATAAAGTAAACAGACCACTGACAGTTTTGGTTTTCAAATACAAAATGGGTAAGATTTGAAAGAAGAAAAAGAAAATGTATGGCATAACCACTACTGTTAGGTCTAGTCTTAAAGTATAATTTGGAGGAATAGAGTACATGAACACAAGTTTTTCCATATTCTAAATCCAGAAGAAAAGCAAACTGGGACCATACAGCGTTAAATTAAAACTAAATATTATTTCAAGTTTCTTGTTCCCAGGTCCACTTTCTTATTCTCCATCCAAGAATTACCACTTTATTCTTACTCTTTGTTATATTACCATTCACTAAATTAGGAATTCCATTTCAGTAAAGCTCCTAAAACCTTTCACACAAACAAAAAATCTAAAGCTCAATCAACTCCAAGACAGTGAAGTACAGTTCACTTCCATAAAGTTCAATATGCTTTGCAAAAGGCCTATTGCAAGTGAAAACACTCTTAAAATAACTGATACATTTGAATAGAATTGTACCACTCTATTTTGTAGCTGAAGCTGGACTTTACTAGACCACCTTGTAAATACTAAGTGCTATAATAAACCTTTATAGATTAAGGACAAAGGTTTCCATCACTCCTCTAAATTATAACCAAACTTGATATAACACACATATCCCATATCCCATATTTATATCTAAAATACATTTAGATTATACTCTCTAAAGGGTATTTCCTTTAGAAAGCAAATACCCTTTAGAGAGTATAATCTAAATGTATTTAGCAAACAGAAATAAACCTCAGTCTTTTAAGCAGAGAAGTACCACCTAATGTGCAGGCAGGAAAATCTGGACACAACAGTTCTTAAACTCCTATGGAAGATTGAGGAAGGAAGGTTGCCAGCCAGACTCTGATTTCCAGGGTTTCTGCCTTCCCCGGTTTGTTTGAAGGTTACCTATTTACAGTGTTACCCTTCAGAAACATGGAACTTAACAAGCTGTGCAAAACACACTTGTTGGAACATAAGAAGAAACTGATACAAAAAACACTAGCAGTGACTCTATTAAAAAGCCTATGCCAATTTTGTAATAACAGAAGTGTCAATAGTATTAATTAATTAATTCTTTTGCATAAGAAAATAAATCTTCTTTTTGCCTAGTACTACAAATTGGTTAGCAGTGTGTATATAGTGTGTTATAAAGAGACTAATATAAAATTAAGAACTATTTCTGCCATACATCAAAGCACCTGGTTATTATTAAGTTTTCACAAAGAAAATTAGTAGATTGAGCACTGACATATTCAATAAACCCAGGTTTCTCTTGTGGTCAGTCTTCTGCCAGTGAAGCAAATCTTCAAAAACTATTAAAAAAGTGTCAGCCAAAGGGGGGAAAAAAAAACAACCAAACACCAAACAATTGGTTAACTTGTAATAATGAGATTTTTTTTTCCTCTATATCTCTCTCTATATATATAGACAATAGCAAAAAGCTAAAATTTGAATTTACAGACGTTTATTAAAGACTTCTAATGCTGCCTCAGCTGTTGGGGCTGGTGTGTGGACACAGTAGTTTAACAAACAGCAGATACATGGAAAGACAAACCAGAAAAAGCCAGGCACACTAACATCAGAAAACTGACATCTACAGTGCTCCTACACCCTCAGGTAAATACGTCACCGAAAGCTAGGCAGGACTTACTCATATTATGGAATATTATATAATTCCATAGTGTGTTTTATTTGAACGTACATTTTTTAATATCATCCTCCAAAACAGCAGACAACAAAGCTTATTCTATATTTCACAGGCCAGGTACGGGGGAGTTTTTTCTTCACGTTTCTCACCTGTTTCAGAAGACCAGATAGGACACTACATCATAGGAGCTACACATCCTTGTCTGTCTTGGAAGGTTAAAACAGTGGGACATTTGGCTGAAGGTTAAAGTAGTTTTGAGACTGCACTCACAAATAGTACCTGCAGACTATGTTGGGTTTTGGTTGGGGATTTTTCAGTGTGTAATACTCAACAACATGGAATAAAATCTAACCAAAAGGGATTTTACTTTTTTTTTTAACTTTCCTTTTTCTACTACCAGAAATTATTTATCTTTATTCACATTTCCTTCTTTCCAGGCAGCTGATGCAATTTAAACCTGAAGTAAATTTTGAACTGTGTACTATTTTCTCCAGCAACTAACAGGCAAGAATATGTTCAAACATCCCTGGGTTACCTCATCTAGCAAGACCCAGTTAATGTGAATTGAAAGTGCAAGTAACAAAACAGGAGGCATTTAGCCTACATATAAAACTAAAATTATTTTTAATTAATTATAAGCAAATCAAGATAAATTATTAACATTAGGAGATAAATACATGATGTTTTTAAATATGCCCAGTACTTCTGCATGCAAGGCCTTCCCTTCCATTCACCATGTGACCCTTGGGACAGGCAATGGATCAGAGGATGGCTGAGGGGTGCAAAGATGAGGGTAACTGGAGTGGGTTGTGAGCCACAGCAAATCACATGGCAAAGTTAGGTTTAGTCCCCAGGCTCTGAAGTGCCTTTTCCACATTCTCAAAACTAAAAGGTGATCATTACAAACCTTCTGTCCTCATAAATTCAGACCACAAACTAAATACTACTGCCAGTGTGCTGGAGACCACACAGTCATGGAAATTCATCTTGCCAATTGCATTCTTTTATTGACATTAAGCAATATTTACAAAACAAAAAAATAAGGGTAATTATAGACTATCACTATCAAGATATCTTTTTCACAGAAAAAATATGACTGCCTCCAATTGTATTTGCTTCATCACACAGGCACACTATTAGCTCAGAATTGTATAAATTCACTGCCTTCCCTCATAAAATTTTGGACACAGCAACACAGTAGGCATCCAATCCAACTTTGTAAAATAACATGTCAAGACACAAAAGGTGTCTAGGGCCCAACAGGTCACTACTTATATGTCCAGAGAGGATGAAAGGATATTTGCAATTAGTAAGGAAGAAGTACATTCTTAAAAGGAACTTCTACAGCCATCCATGCACTGGGCAGGGATCTGAGAGAAGAAAATTTAAATGTGCTTTGACTTTACACTTATCTTTGCCTTCTACTGACCTAGTTTAATAAGTGGTTTTACATAGTTTTATCTTCACTGAGAAGCAGACATAAATAAATAATCCATCTCAATTTTGTTGGCATTTTGTTGACTTATATATGAGATGATGAGATTTGCAATGATACACTCACTGTTCTCTAGCATCTTGGGACAAGTGTTCTTCCACCTGTCTGAATGTCACATGGAGCACATGGAGGGATCTACTCTGTGGAAATGTGTATCTGTATCTTCAAGGGACATGGTTCTGAGTTGTCAGTATATAAATAGTACTGTAATCTAGATGTTCTTTGTTCAAAGTGCAGTCTCTTTAAGTGACTAGCACTTGTGACTAGCAGCAGCAGAAAAGTCAATAGGAACAAAATATCCTGAAATCAATCTCAATAATGCAGAAGAAATACTCCCAACAGACAACCACCAAATCATATAAAAAATGTAGGAGAACTGTGATAACACACTTATTCTTTACAGTCAAATTAGGCCTGTCTAACCTAGGATCATATTTTATGAAAAAAAAATTAAGTATTTTGCGACAAATTAATTAGTACTTCTATGACCATGCTTTCAGTGAGATGCATATGCCCAGAGTCAAACACACTACATTGACTTGGGTTGTGACACTGCATATCCACTGAACTCTGACGTCCACATTCAGAAGTCATCCATTGATTTGTTACTGGTTTTTTTCACAGGGATCTGTGCAAGTACAGCACTCCACTTGAGTGGAGCAACTTGCAGCACTGAACATTATTCTGAAAATAAAATTAAATCTGCTACCGCCCAAAATCTTAGAAGCAAATTTTCCCAAATGTAAAAGATCAATGACATTGGAATCTCAAGGCTCATTACAATGGCTTTGTAATTAGCCTGCAAAAACCTCTCAGAAACTCGAAGTTGAATATTGTGCAGTTGAGTTTCTCTTCTATGAGGCAAATCCCTGAAACGAACAAATTAGTCACAAGGCCCTTAAGGCAGAAAAGTAAGGAAAGCTTCTGTTCTCTCCAACTCCTAACACGAGGGACTTTCAAAGAAATTTAAACATTATAAATAGGCAACACTCTATCATACAATTCATAATTAGACAGTGGAACTAACTGCTACAAAATATCATTAAGGCTGAGGACTTAGCAAGGCTGGAAAAAGGATTAGACATTTATATGGTGTAACAAAAATATCCAGAGTTCTAATAATTTTCCAAGATCTACTAAATATCACATCCCAGAGTTTAACCCAAACTCTAATCAAAGAAAATGTAGTTTAGAATCATCAGAATCACAGAACAGCTTGGGGTAAGAAGGAACCTTAAAGCTCAGCTCATTCCACCCCCTTCCATGGGCAGGGACACCTTCCACTAGACCAGGTTGCTCAGAGCCCCATCCAACCTGGCCTTGGAATAGTTGCAGGGATGGGGCATCCACAACTTCTCTGGGTTCCAGTGCCTCACCTCCCTGAGTAAAGAATTTCTTCCTGACATCTAATCTAAACCTGCCCCTTTCAGTTCAAAATCAAGCTTCTTGCATCCTCCTCTGAAACCTCCACTGTTGATCACTGGACACTGACATAGGATAGGTTAAGAAATGCAGTCTGTCACGACCATTACTTGGCAGTTTTAAACAAAATAAGCAAGTTGATCTGTAGTCTTTGGCTCAAAGCAGCTAATGGTCATTGTGCATGCAGTCATAAGAATCTGGGAACAGAGGGGAATGGGAATCCAAAGCCATACAAAGTGGACTGCAATTACAAGTTTAGGTGTCAACACTACATTGTTCAATAGAATGGAAAACACAAGAAATTGGCTGTTGTGTTGTAAGCCTCTCTAAAAAAAAATTAAAAAGAAAGAAACCCAACCCATTAATAGTCAAAAAAATACAACTGACCTCAGAACTGAGAAGACTGTTTAAGCTGAAAAGTTTTTTTCTGGCACCAGTTCTTCACTCTTTCTTCTCTGCAGGCAGCCCTGTCATATCTGTTCCTCTTTCCACAATGTAAACCATCCTTGCTTCTCCCTGTCTCAGAGGATGTTCTAACTCTCTAAACCATGTGGCCTTCTTTTTGTTTTCCACATGCCTTATCAGCTTCACAAGAGCCAGGCTGTGAGGGGCCCAAGATTGTCACTTCACAGAACAGCCAGGTACCAGTGGCTGCAGAAGGCAAAACTCTACAGTAGTTGTGTAGAAGAGAGAATCTCACTGTAGTCCAGATAACATAAAGCATCAGTCCACTCTTAAAAACACCAGGTCAAAAGGTTTGAAAAGAAGATGTGTAATTAAAAACGCGTAATTCCAAATCCATAAACACTAATCTCTGTGTGTTCATAAACCTATCTGTAAAATATGAGATAAGGGTCTAATAAATGAAAAAACCACTACATTGATAGTTCCTATAAAACACAGGTCAAAAGACTGACTTTTCATGTAAATATGTGAACTACATACTGTAAGTAACATTTCAGCCTCTGCATGCAATTATTAAATATTAAGTAAATAGCTATGGATCATATGTACAAAGGTGAATGCAAAATGCAGCAATATTTAAATTTAGATCAAAACAAGAAACAGCCCTTTGGTGTTCTGGTTTTCTTCTTCAGAGTGTGGTGGATAATAAATATCCAAGAGCTTTCCAAGGCCTAAGAACATATTGGATCCGTTTCTTTATGTTTCCTTTTGTAATCCTGTCACAGAAGCAACGTATCAAAAGATACAACCTGCAATTTGGCGGCAAAGAGAAACACTGCACCTCCCTCCAGTCCTTGAAAACCTTTTTTTTACCCCCCAAAAAAGCAGAAAGGCAGATCTGACAACTTGCACTGCAGTGTTCAAATCAAGAATTTTATTACCCAATTCACTCTCCTCTACACTGAGAGCTTGGACTAATCCAGCAGGTGAGATACAGAAAGTAAACCATGGCATTTTCTCAAAATATTTTGAGAAAACAAAACAAGAGGAAAACCAAAATCCAAAAAAACAAAACTAAACAACCAACTCAGACAGGCCAATGAAGGCACTATTTAAAAAGAAAAAGCTTGTTTGTATTTTTGCATAGCTGAAGGTATTGGGTCTTGGATTTCTTGATAAGTAAGAAAGTCAAAAGTCCTTGAATGAACTAGTACAGTGTAAGTAACATTCAGAACATTCTTAGTTGCCCCTTTTTTTCCCTCTACAAGTGATTAATTTCATGAAATAATGCCAATAATTTTTTATAAACCATAATGCAGTCTAAGAATAGGCCCCTGTATAAATTGAACACTGTAGTCATATTTTGTGGGTAGATTAAGGATAAAACTGCTAGTTCCATGCTGTGCCAGATGAAAAGGAACTGTTTGAGTACTTTAGAGCATGCATATTTAGTAGGCTATCCAAATTATTTATAAAACTTTAGGGAAAAAAATTACTATTTAAAGAAAATAGTACCATTCAGTGAATAAGGAACAACAAGAAGAAATTCAGGTTTCATTCTCAGCTTCCCAGAGACTAAGCAAATCACTTCTTCCCGTATAGTTTCCATATCTACAAAATGAAGGTAAAATTTACTAATCTGGTAAAATGCTAAAGAAACTGTACATGAAACATTTTGACATATGAACTGAAAGTTCTTGACATACGTACTATACAGATTTGCTGGAATTCTGCAAAAATTCAAAATCTTGGCAGTATGTTGAGCAGCATGGTATATTTATTGCATTCTATACATGTCAGCAACACATACATTCAGCTCCATCTCATCACATTTAGGAAAACCCCAAGGAAATAAGGAGGGGAGCTGAATAAGTATGCAGAGCCACAGAAGACTGCCCTGCAGTCAGACAGATATAGTTAACACAAAGCAAACCAAGTCTTTACTATCTTCAGCCATGCTTCAGACAGCCAGAGACACCCCAGTCATTGGAGAATGAAGCAGTGAGATGAAAGAGCTAAGTACTGAAGAAAAAGGCTGTAAAGTCTACAAAACAAAATGGGCATTTACTTTAGCATCAGAACATAAATAAGTAGTAATGTTTTAATAAATGATGTAGGTGTAGGGAGCCTCAGCAAGCAGCTCAGCAGTTCCATGTAATACCAGTACTGAGGTCTTCAGAGATACTTGTCTACATGTTCTTACAGCACTGTGAAATGCAATTCACAATCCCTTTTGACAGCCTCAATTTAGACATACCCACCTTTACAGTAGGGACTGTACGCTACAAGTAACTGTCACAACTTATTGAAGAGACCTCCTAAGAGAAACACAAAAGATATGCAAAAGAAATGAAGAACAAAGGTTTGCCCTAAAAAATGAAACTCATTACTAACTTTTCTGAAAGTAAGACACTATCTTTCAATGGACCTCAGTGGAAAGTCTCATTAACTCAAAAACTTCCCACTCAGAAATATTTCTATTGCTATTAATAACGAAAAAATACATTCAGAAAACACTACAAAGCCACAGTCCTGTAGCAAACCATTAACCAAGTATTAAATAACATGGTCAAAACCATAAACTTACATTTCAAGAAAGACACCTGCTCTTCATTCACATGGATAGATGCAGCAGTTGTTCATTTCTGATTCTGAAAACATTAAAATAGTTGGATTTTTCCCAATTAGGTTGGGAAAAGAGAAACATATTAAAGGAGAATCTTTTTTCCACCAAGTATTATCAAGATGTCTAGATAACAGAATACCTTATCAGAAAAAATACTATGAAGTGAGTAAAATTATATTAGGAGAACCAAAGAGAATAGAAACAGGAACAGATTGGTCCTCCCATTTTCTAGACGACAGATAATGAACACAATTCCAGCTTTGCCACTCTTGGTACTAGCAGACATGGCTAGAACACGTGGAAAAGAGAACTGGATAGAGAGGTAAGTAGGAAATATCTCTGCAGCTCAGTGCACTGGGCACGGAGCAGTCCTGTTTCCCAGGGCACCCTTACGCACCTTCAAGAAGAGTTCAGCTCCAACTTCTCCATACTCCACATTTGGTGGTTGCACAGTCCTCTCTTCTTCAAGCTGAATGAGTCCAGCTCCCTCAGCCTCTCCTTTCACATCACTCAGGAAGCCTGAGGCTTGCTTGGGACTGGCTTGGTGGCCCTCTGCCAGACTCACTATGACTCTGGCGAAGTCTTTCTTGCACTGTGGACTCCAGTGCTGGGCACAATATTCCACATGTGATCTCAAATGACAGACAAGGTAAGAATCACTTTCCACAACCTGATGGCTATGCTCTTGCCAACACAGCCCAGCATGCAAACAGCTCTCTCTGTTGCAAGGGCACAGTGCAATCTTCCACCTGTCCTCAACCAGAAGCACAAGGCCTTTTCTGCAAAGCTAATTTTTAGCAAGTCAGAGTCCATGCGATCCTGCCGTGTGAGTTTATTTCATCTTAAAAATGGAACTGTGCATTTGCCTTGCTTCATGAGGCTCCTATCAGCTCACTTGTCCATTCTGAGTAGGTCCCACTCAAAGGCAGCCCAGCCCTCCAGTGCACTGACTGCCCCCACAAAGTTGCTGTCATCCACGGACTTGCTAAGAATGCAGCAAATCCATCTGCTAAATTATCAGTGAAACTGAGAAATCTAAAAAGCATGATAATCTAGAATGGCCATCTCCAAGCTACTGCAGAAGAAGGAACACACAGTGGCATTTTTTAGTAGGATAAGAGTCTATCAGTCCCAAGTATTTGCTGCATCCGCATAAAACAGCCCACGTTCTATATACCAAACTTGACAGAAGGACTGACTTTGCATGGATATGTTCTATGTGCCCATGTAAAGTGAAGTCAGTGGTAGTTTAAGATAATATGATGGATTGTAAACAACTGCAGTCCAGGAGCTGGGATAAGTCTGCTTCCACCAATTTACTGATCAAAACCTCTTAAAATTGCCAGAGCTTATTTGCCAATACTTCAAGAAAAAAAATTACCAACAAGCTGTTCCTGCAAGAAGCATCTTTCAAAGTGAATATCCATCTGACAAAATGCATTGCTGTTAATGTTCAGGAGAGTTTGTGACAATTTCCTGCAGGTCTTAACTATCTTTGACTGTCTTTGACTTTTGATTTGCCTCAATAAGAGAATAACAAGGTATTTTTGCCCTTAATAGAAACTGAACTGAATCCGAATCCTGAATTTCTCTTTTAGAATATGGCATGGCCTTAAGAAGGGGAAAGATTTAAAGATGTTATGCCTCCAAGAACTCTGTGTTGATACTGAAACATAACTGAGCTACACAAAATAGATTTTAATGCCAAATCAATCTCACCAAGAGTGATGCGAAGAGAGTTCCATGACCAATGCATTTTCTTTGGAATTATTCCAACAGAGGAAACAAGAGGTAAGTGAAAAAGCCAATTTCTACCCACAAGATTTTTCCAGCCATCTCCTACAAAATCTTTCTCTACATAGAAACAAATCAAGACTGCAGCACTAAGACAAGTGACAGTCAACTGGAATAGCAGAGGGGGGCCTTTCTTAACATGCCAAACGTGAGCTATCCAGCCTGGTAGCTAGAGATTGACTGAAGAAAAATGTCCACGTTTCTAATCAATACTGCTTGCAAATTCTGTGTTTGATTGACAAGGAGAATGGGAAGGCAAGGGAGGACAGCCCATGGTCTCAAGTCTCCCGAGGGAGAGGAACAACAGCGTAGTTACACATCTGTAATCAGTCACTGTGGGGAGCGAGGAAGGGTGAAGGCCATGGCATCCAGCTTGCCTGCCTTCCAGCACACAATAGCTGTCTCAGTTTGAAGGCTGTTTATTTGTCATGGGACCCCACAGTCAATGGCAAGACCTGGCTTCTCTGATCCATTCTCTCCCCATGACTAAAAGAAGCTCTTGCTCTGTCCTACCTTTGGAAGGGATCTACGTTTCTCCCCTGGCTTTGTATTATGCCTTTAGTGCCTAATAGAAATATTTTAGGCATAAGATTAAAGATAACAGCCATAAATAATTTTCTATTTGCTGCTTCTGCTGAAAACTATATTGGGCACCTGAGTGGGGAGGAGAAGGCAACAGGACAAAGAGATACAGTAATATATTCGAGAAACAAAAGGATCACCAAATACCAGATACATAATTAAAATCCAAACCCCTGAATGGACCTGGAGGCAAGCCACCAGTCCCTCTAAGTCAGAGTGGTGGTGAGTCACCAAAAGGCTTATATGCCTTCTGCCCACATTTTACGTGCATCTCCCTTTCCGAATTTCTGGCTAAATATCTTCTGCCACCTGTAACGAGTACAGTTTCTGTTCCTATAAAGCACAAACACTTCTCAGACTAGGCTATCAGCAACCCGTAACAGGCAGATATCTCAGCGTCTGGAAGACTGTGCTTTTAAAGATCTGACAAGGAATAATATCTGAACTTAGGTGGTAATTAAACTGTCTGAGCAATGCTAAGAACAGATACATTATCTTTTAATATCAGAAATGAAGCACTATTAGAGAACACAAAAGCACCTCTCCACACAGGAAACATACAAAATGGATCCTTCTCTTGCTGCTGGGAGCTCCAGAGATATTCATATGTTTGATCACATATTTGACATCACACTATTGCTCCTACTGACTACTGCCAGCTTTCCTGGGCAATCATGCTTGTATAAATTCAAATCTCTCATGCAACTTTAAATTACTTTCTGAAAAAAATACTGCTATTGGCCATTTATTATATAATGATTCATGGTAATATTTTTTGAATGCTACATTGAGTGTCTAGTCTGGGGAGATGGCAGGGAAGAAAACCCAAGAGACTTAAAACTGAACNAAGGGGGAAAGCAGAGGAAAGAGAAGCTGAAAAGAAGTCCCAAGAAATCCACCAAATTAAAAAGTTACATTTTATGTTCTGTGGCTTAAGAGATTACAGGGTTACAGGTTATAATGAAGAATCAAAATCATCTGTAGAACCATCATTTTCTGTCACATGCAATATTTTCATGATTAGTGAACACAAATCATTTAAGAGAGAAATTTAGAAAGCCATACAAGAAATGCAAATATATTTCAGAGGAACAGAGACCAATGAATTAAGATTCTTTGAAATACCCAGCAATGTCATAAAAGTAAACGGAGCCTGTAAATGCTAGCTCTGTAACTGATGCTCAAAATGTTTCAGTATCTGGTATTACACTATTTGTATATTTTCTTGCTGCCAATTTAATTCTCAACTGTATCTGAATCAGAGATCACACCTCCATATCTGCTGAGGCAAGGAGCTTTGGAGTACATTTGTGTTACTTTTTCAGATCTCTCATAAATCCATTTAAATCAACCTAACGCTTTCTAAAAATCATAATTTCACATATTTTTTCCAGACTTTATTGTACAGCACAAATAACACACCATTATGGGAAAAAGACAAAATGGATACTCTTTTCTTCCTGCTGGGAGCCCAGGATACAGGCACACTTTTGGTCGTGCATTCAGCATGTGCACAGCCACTTCTACTGATGAACTCAATATGCTCCACAGCTATTGTTTTTCTTCAGATCACTTACCAACAAAATAATTGTATATATTGGAAACATCTTCACTCCAACGAAATAAATTGTTATTCATATAAAAATAAAACAGAAAATAGCTAAGTATTCTGACACGTTAACTATGGCCAGAGTAAAATCTAGAGAACTGCCCACAGAACATCAGCTTCTGCTGCCCACTTTTCTAACTGAACAATTAGCTCAGAAGTGATAGACAACCATGGTTCAAACGCTAATGATGTCTGTTTTGTATCCTACAACATCTTCTCTTTCCTCTATAAAACAAAGCCAGACCCAAAATCTCTGTAAGAACTGTCAGAAGCTGAATATGAAATAGCACATGGGCGGTAAAGTATACAAATTAGAAAGCACCAAACCCCATAATCTTTGGGTGAAATTACAACCACTTTGAGGACGGCTAGCAGGTTAGATGATCACAGCATTTCCTTCAGCTTTGAGTCTATGAATTTCTGTCTATTCCTACCTATTTCTATAAACATACTATGACCTTAAGTTACAAGTAACACACACTATTTTCCCCCATCCACCCGACACAGGAGACACAGCAACCTAGAAGCAAAGGAGACTTCCACCAGCGGAATTCCCACATCATTTACTGCAAAAACTGGAAGCACTCATTCAAGTTAAAAAAGAAATTTTAAAAAATGTTCTGATAATTCACAGCCCTGCCCCTACCTCTCAGGGGCTATCTTCCACCCAACATTTCTCTTTCATCTTGAAATTTTTATAGCCAAAACCAAAATCCTGATTTTTCTTTTGAAGTTCTACCTTCATTTTTACCACCAGTCTCTGCTACTTACAGATTTCATTACCCACGGTCGAGTTCCTTCACTGGGAATTGGTTCTTACTCATTTTTCTTTTTTCCCTACAGCAGCAGCTAAGAGCTACATATTTTAATTCTCAAAAACAGCACACATATACAAATGATACAATAGGAAATAGGTGATTAAATCATTTTTTGAAGTTGATATCTCTCACTTTAGCCTGCCACCTTCAGTGGGGCTAAGAATCACGTCTTTATATGTGTTGTATCAGTTAACAGAAAAACAGTTTTAGTAAGATGGTTGGCTACCATCATAATGCACCTATTCTATATAGGATTAAGCCTGGAATTAGTGAGAACTATAATAACTGGTACTATTATTCTGAAATGCCATAATAACTTTCTAGATGCCACTTGTTATCAGATCTTGTTCAGTGGAACTTAATATTGTAAGCAGCTCCCAGAGAAAGAACAGAGGTCACTGACTGATGCCTGTTTCATCAAGGGTGTTGAAAGCCTTTGGTACTTTCTGTTATTCAAGAAATGATGTCTTCTTCTTTTGCTATAGGAAGTCAATACAAACTCTAATAAATGTAGGTAAACTAACAGCCAAAACTTGAGCAGGAAACAGAGTTAGCTCAATATAAGTCATCACTGACAAACAGAAAACATGCAGAAACCCAGGTTTAAAAGAAAATCATCTGAGCCTCATGGCATAACAACCCACAGTTTTTCCTACTAAGTTAAATCCTGGTTTTTTGAGTATTGATCTGTGATATGATCAAGCAAACAGGAAAAAAAAAACCTCTGGAGCAAGTGGAAATAGGTGAAACTCTTACAAAATGTTCAAAAATAAACCTTCATGTGTGACCACAAAGAGTTTGTTACCTTTAAACACAGGGAACATCCGTCTGTCTTCCACAAACAACACAAGGATGTAGACGTTACAGAAATACAGTTGCATTTCACCTGGCAGTTTGATGCAGCGTACTTGCACATGACAACACATTGATTTTACTTCTACCTCCATGCAGACATCTACGTAAAGAAATCCATTAGGCAGACAGTTCTCATCTCTATTGACTGACAGAGTGACAATCGAATACTTTTCACCTTCCAAACTGACTGACAGCTAGACACTTAAACAAGCCTTCAAGTTGCAATAATAGTATGAAACACTTTCAATTACCTGAATCAAACAAATCCATGATCCCACTAGTTGAATGTATTTTTCTGTCTGCTGCTATACCTGGCTTGGTTTACACTGTTGTTTGGGCAATTCAGATCCCTAATAAGAATGCTGCAAACAAAGAGCAGCATTCTTGTTAGGGTTTCTAAACAATGAATTATACCTCAAGTAATTTTGCTATACTCATCTTTGTGACCAAACAAATAAATGCAGCCAGCCTTTGGAATCACTTCCTTTATAGCCTAGCAATGAAGCAAATCTCTTAAACTTAAAAAAAAAAAATGCATGGGAAATAGCTACATCATTAGATAAGTGCCTTTCTAATTCTAGTAAATGTTAAATGCCAGCCTGCCTTTAAAAGGTGAACATTTGTTGGGTTTTTTTTGTAAGTGAAATTGTAACAAACAGTATTTTAACTTTAGGGCTAAATATATGAACGGTTCAGCCAGTTTTCTAATTCAAATTATAGGTATTTTTCTACGTAATTAAAATTTCAGTGAATTAAATTCTCTCCATTAAAATCAGAACTTATTTAAGGCATATTAATGAACAACTGAATTTGACAGAGAAACAACAAATCCATTTTTTCAGATATGACAGCTCAAAAGCAATCAAAACCATATATATTTGCGTTTTATAATTTCTAGAATGAATAACTAAGGTTGAAAGTATCTAATGTTCTGTAGACATCAATATGTGTTGCTGCAAGACATTCAGCATGATCAGACTGAAATATCTAAATGAACATGCTTATGAGTTAAACATATACACTGCATAACAGGCAAACAAGTAGGATCAGGGTGCGCTCTAATGTACTGTAATTGGGTTGACAGAAATAAAAGGAAAAGTCAGAGTCCATCAAGAACTGTTCAGTAAAAAACACACAAAAAGCAAAAGATTGTCTTTACAATTGAACAGTTACATCAAAAATGGTCAAAGCATTTTAAAAGACATAGTTTCATGTTCTGAGAAAACAAGAACTGAAAATAAACCACGTTTCCATATATTTTCCTTATAAAAACTGGCTTTTAAGCCATGTTACGTCTAAGGAGGTTGAGTGCAGCTACTAACTTTTCCCCTCCCTCTCTATGCACTGCTTGTTTTGTTTGGAACACAGGCAGGTAACAGACAACCTTTACAAAAACCCATTGTTGCTTTGCAAGCACCATCACAGCTTAAATGCACACAACTATAACAACTGAAAATACTTACTTTTTTTTGCAAACAATGACCAGATCTTAAAATAAATTTAAAAAAAAAAAGCAAAAACAACAACCCCCAAACAAGCAAATAAAAGAACTTCAATCAACCCCCCAAGTCCCCACCCTTTGAATTCAGCAAATAAGTTTACACTAAATCCACACTATTTGAAATCACATATGGCATTCTGTGGCTATTTTGAAAATAATATTTTAAAAGATTTTGAAAATAATGTCACAACACCAGTTTTACAATATTAATAATTAAAAGGATATGCAAGAATATGTTTTATCAGTTTGTCTCTTAGAAAGAAATTAAGTAATTAGCAAGAAAGCAATTACTTGAAAATTATAATACTCTTTTAAGGTTACTGTGCTTAGCGTTTCTCCTTTTTTTTTTAATCAGTCAATACTATTTGAAGGCGTCAATATAGAATTTACTGTGCACACAACATAAAATGACTCTTTCAGAAGAGACTTGCTGTTGCACACTATACAGCAAATTGATTTTCTGAAAAGGAATGCAGCCTGTACTTAACCTAACAGTGTAACCTTGTTGTACTACATGAAAAGGGATCATGCATATTGATTTCTTTATTACAATTCCTCTTGTGATCAGTAAACATTTGTAAACCCTTCTTCTTCGAAAAAAAAAAAAATTCTACTTTGAAATTAGCAAATAAAAACAGGCTTCAGTTTTCAATTCGGAAACTGTCCTTCTCTCTCCAGGACGACAGACGCCAGCACATTCTTGTTTTCCATGCCTGTATTTTAGGTGTACATTTTATTTCCAAGCAAACCAGAATTGATGCCACTGACAAATGCCTGGTTTTGTTAAACTTAGGAAGTTTTTCTTAAAAAAAGAAAGTTATATTCTTGATGTACATATTCACTATCCTTTAAAAATAATGGCTTGCATAGAAAAAGAGCACAACAGGGAAAACAGACAGAGGCACTAAGAGAGGGGGAAAAGTGAAAGACTCCATACAGTATCTATCCTGATAAGACTAAACTAGAACAGTAACAGAACAAAAATTTTCTACTGCTTTCTTTTGAACACAATTAAACTTCAGAGTCTGTTAAGATGTAGTTTCTGGAATCGATGCAAGCAATTAAAAAATTTCAACCAGAATGTTTTGTGAGGCGTAATTACTATAAGGTCACTAGATATTATTTGGAGTCAGTTTAGTTTATCACATTACGACATGACAGGACATGAGGCAAAAATTATAAATTCCTTCCCTAAATCTGTCCTTTTCTGATTTAGATGGATGAAGAATAATTAACTCTTAATTATTCAGATGACTTCAAGGCAGTTTCAGGATTCAGTAAAGAATGCAGTCATTTTAACCAAGGAAAGCAGTCTCCTATCATTTATCAAATCTTGCAACTTGACCAATGATGAATAAAAAAATCTATGTTTACCCATAGCCCTAACTGCTACCTTAGAGGTTGTTAAGCAACAAAATTTCCTTTAAATTCTACCATATGCAAATTATCAGATGCAATTTGCATTTTAAAGTATTTAACTCTACATATTTATTGGATTTTGAGGCCATGCTGATCATTGATTTATGTGCTTCTGGCAATCATATTTCCATATTTGTATGATTTTGATGACAGTAATAATTCAAATATGCAGAAAGTTGTTCTTTGAACAATATCTTTAATTACGTCCTCAAAGCATCATTGTTTTGCCTGGTGTCCTGACAAAAATGGTTTGAAATGAGAAATGGCATTATGATCCAAAATGCACAGAAGTACATTTGTCCTTTGCTGTCGAGTACCAAATGCACAGAAATGACTTTTCATGTTAACCAATCCTCAGCCCTAACCAGTCTGCAAAGCCCAGCAACCTTGCACGTAAATACTTTATTAATTCTGACACACTTTCACGACAAATTCAATCACAGTTCATAAGATTTCTGTTCAAAATGCAAAACCTGCCCCATTTACTTTGCCGCTAACTCAGAAAGTTTTTCTGCCACATTTTTTTATTAGAGTTGTCACAAATTATGTGCACTCTTATGAAAGCTATCAAGAACTGTAATCATTAAAAGATCCACAAATATTTTGCCCATTTACTTCTCAAACACAACCATCAACTATGTCTTCTGTCACCACTATCGGAACAGTTTGTTTTAATACAAGTTTGGTCACTGGAACACATGTATAAACTTTTTAGAATAATTGTTCATTCATGTACAAATATACAAGAGTAATGCATTAGCCTACACGATGAACTTGTGTTTTAGTTAAGCATTCCTATTTATACTAATGTTCATTTAAATATTGTGCAAAAGTCAAATATTATCAGAATAATATAACATTTTATTTTAGTGTGGCATAGATTTACTAGTTTGCTGTTTCCATAAGTAGTGTTATACATAATACTCTTGCTGCCTTATTCAGGGACAATCTAATATTTAAAATAAAATAAACAACAGAACCTTTTTCAAGTTATATATAATTTAAGAAGACTCTGTTTCTTTTAAAAAATGCATAAGTAGTTCCATAAATAGAGTAGAAATTAACCTAAATTTATCAACATTTTTCCATCTGTAAAACACACAATATTAAATTCTTATGAAATCATTAGG
Source organism: Leptocoma aspasia (assembly GCA_013399835.1). Taxonomy (NCBI): domain Eukaryota; kingdom Metazoa; phylum Chordata; class Aves; order Passeriformes; family Nectariniidae; genus Leptocoma; species Leptocoma aspasia. The sequence continues at coordinate 284,129 of VXAX01002903.1, read as the reverse complement.
CATACAGTTTGCTTACTCAGAACCAAAACATACTGCAGCATAAATGGGTGGTTTACTCTCTGAATTTTTTTAAAATATGATTTACACAAAGAACCTCCTTTGTATATTCCATCCTGCCAGAGAGGCAAAAGCAATAATAAAGGTATGTAGCAACAATGATGATCGTTAAAAAGCAAAAGCAAAGCCAAAGTGGAAACCCTCTACTTTCCACAACAGTGACATATTTTTTGGCCTGAAATATCTCAAAACAATAGTTTTTCTTCAGAAAGAGTTGAATATTTTATTTATGGATGTTGAACACAAATTTAGTGCACACTATAACTGTATAAAGCTCTGCTTTATTTTTTATGAGAGCACCCCAGGCAAGCAAACATATAATGTAGACCTGATGTCAGCCACCCTAGTATTCTCGTTACAATTTTTTTTTTAATTCCCCAGGTGGAAGGAAAGAATTCACAAGCTTGTTATATCTACTACTTCTGTCACTTAAATATCAGCTCCTCAGATCAGTAAATAAAAGGAAATGGGTGTAATTTTGTTTGTGTCATCCTTTAAAGAGACGTTTGTTGTTTTGGTATTTAATACTGAATCAACTCACCAAACTACCAAAATGCATTTTAAAGGCAGTTGCACTTTTACTGTGATTCTTGAGCCACTGTAATGTAAATATCTCATCTCTTTCCAAGCAAGCACAATGTTGGTGAAATACATGACATTTGCTGACCAACCTTTAAGAAAATAATTAGATAAAGACAAGCTGCTGTTTTTCAGCCCCTATCAGACTGAAAACGTTTACCTGTTTAGCAGACAGGTATGCGGTGCTTACTATACGAATTATACAAATAAGCTGATGATTAACTAAATGTGCTAGTAGTATTACTACTAGTAATAATGTGAGTAAGCACAAAATCTAAGCAAAAATAATTCATGTCTGCTTATAAAAGGATTCCACGTCTTGTCTTTAAATCCTTCTAAAGATCATAGAGACAAACGCCTTTGTAATGTTTGCGTCTATTTACAACACACAAGTACTACAGCTGGGGGTGAAGTTAAACCAGCTTTTTCACAGGCAAAGTGGAAAAATTAATTGGAGCCTCTCCCTCCGACACTCCCTAGCGGCTGAGCGCGGAGGGGCACCGGCCCCGGCCCCGGCCCCGCGGCCGCGCAAGGTTTGGGAGGCGAGAGAGGCAGCGCCAGGAAGAGCAGGCGCCAGCCCGGCATCCATCCCGGCGTGTGACAGCCCCGTGCCCCTGCGCCCCGGCACTCCCAAGGCACTAAGGACAGCGCTTCTGAGTCCTGATGCTCTGCGTCTCGGCGTTCTCCCATTTAAGCTAAACTTTTCACATCTGTGCACACGTGTGTGTGTGTGCGTGCGTGTCTGTGTGTGAGTAAAGCATCTAAAGGTTAAGGAAAAGGCACACAACGATTCAGATGAAATTAAATTCCAGAAAAGAGGGGGGAAAAACAATGCCCACTTCACTGTGACTAGTGAATCGTTTGTGGAAATACTTAATCTAGGAAGCATATTACACAAAAACAACAAGGAATACACTTAATAAATCTCTGCATTCTTCCTAAATAATTAGGTAAACAAATTCTGAAGGTGTTTCCAAGAAATTCAGGTGTGTGATTAGACACAAGTTTGCATGACCAGAAATACATTCTAGCAAAACTGTTTAGTATCTCACAGTCCATTCTTAGAAACACAATTGATACCTTAGTAATTTTTCTCCTTTTTTTTCTCCCCCTCTTTCTTTCCTTCCTAGAGCCCATTAAAGTGCTCCAGGGACTTATTATTGTGCATCCCTTGTCCTGACCATAATTGCCCTCTAGGTACAATCCTTCTCATGACTGAGATGTCCTAAACACAGCCAGGTGCTCTCCAGGGCAGCCAATGTGTTTCCACAGCGTGAGGATGGCGTGCTGGACATGTCCCAGCTCCATAAACACCGGAGGGGACAGAACTAACACTGTTTACCTTATTAAAATCTGTGATTTTTGATGAACTTCTTGTATATGCTCTCAAGAAAGGGTCAAATGCATTTTCCTCTCAGAGGATGAACTATTTTAATGAATCATGTGGCTACAAAAAAAATCTAAACATAGAAGAAAGCTGAGATTTAACACATATAATCCAAAATACTCAATTTTAGAACTTAAGAATAACACAGCATCCATTTATTTTCTAGAATTTTCAAGCCAGTTTTAAAATGTAAAACCATTTTGTAAACACATTAAATTTTGGCCCTTAAGACTACAACATTGTAACTAAATGGGTAAATGAAAAATATTTTAGTTACAGCTAAGGCCTCTCAATATATTTTAAGGATAATAAATGAATCCCTAAATCGATACCATAAAATATAAAGAATTTATAAATAATTAAGACATTTATCTTCATGGTAGAGAACAAAGTTATTGTATGTAGTTTAGATATGAAAATGAAATTCCTGTATAAAACTGGTAACATTTTTATCATTTGTAGAGCTCAGTAGCACTGCTTATTAATAATAGATTAAGCAGTTGTAGCCAGCTATATAAATTGGCAGTTGATTGCAAAGGGACCTAAAATTGCAATAGCACAGCATAGCAGTTAATGCAAAAAATGGCCCTTTCATTTGTAAAATAACAAAAACCTGCACCTTAAATTGCTGTGCTCAGCTTGCAGCTGTTGTAAGGCAAAAAAGAAAGGATTAGGATAAAACTAAAGCGATATGGTAGTAGCATTTACCAGCAAAAATTATTACAAATAAAAGTCAGTTTAAACACTTCCTTCTCATTGAAAATTAAAGCAAAATATTCACCAGTTTACATGGCAAATTCAGAATCACTCAATCTGAGAAAGTCAAAAGGCATACCTAATATTTCAATGTTGTACTGTGAACTACTTCATACAGTACAAATAAGTAATGTACCTTTGATAGAATTCCACTCTGCAAACTGCTAATGAGTACCTTTTCAGAAGCAAGCTGCTTTTCCAGGGACTTATAAGAAATTCCTTTGTATCAACTTAGTTGTATGCAAATTAGGTTTAAAAAAAGAAAGACCTGGATGGGAACTGAGAGCAATGAAACACTGCAATGTTTCATTGCAATACAACACAGATGAAATGCAAAGGTAAACATACTTTTGTATGTGTTAGTCACTGCTTCATGCTTAGGACTGAAAAGGCTTACTAGAAAACATCTGCTTCTATAAAAGCTAAAGTCAACTTAGCAAAAGCAAATGCTAAATGGCCAGTTTCCATTTAAAAATGTCTAAACTCAGGAACAAAATTAAAAGAATGTTGAGACTCTGGGAGTATCCAGTTTTATAAAAGTAACATGTAGCTTTTCAGCAATTGAGTTTCCTCAGTGTTTGGAGAGTATAAGCATTCTTCCAATCAGGCACAATTAGAAAGACCAGAAAACTGCAAGAGATGTGAGAGTCACTTAAAATACAAAACCTCGACCAACAGGAAAAAAAAAATATTATTACGTTTTCCTGCAGTTTGAAAAAGGTGTACATAGAAAAATAGTGAATAGTGCATGACTAAGCACATGAAATAAGAAAAATGTACAGGTCAACTCATTTATAGTAATTCAACCTTCATCTTCTGATTTACTTACTGTAAAAAATCTATTATAGCCACAATTTGGTAGTGAACTGTAGCCATCTACTGGAATGAACAGATAAAGCAAATGTTTAAGACAATGTTCTTCCCCAGGAATTCAGTTTGCTCTGACTCCTCTAGTACATGCCAGAAAAATGAACGGTGTTAGATGCTATTAATACTGGAAAAGGAATACCTCTCCAAGCCAGTGCAAGCTTAACAATGTCAAAAATACACTCACTCATTTGGTAAGCACATTTAGAAAAAAATGCAGTATTTCTTACAATAGAAATGCATAGATTGTTTGCTATAAATGGTGAAATTTTATCTTACAATCACCAAGTTTACATTTTCAAAAGCGTTTAATAGCAAATATTTTGGGTGAAACGAAGTACTACTTATTGAATATTAATTTTAAAGCAAATTAAATATCTTCAGCACATTATTATTACTATGATTATAGGACAGTGTGTTTCGTTAATCACCATCAACATGTAACATAGTACTAATAGCTTAGCTTTATTTTAAAAACAAAAAAAGAGAAAAGATGAACCCGTGCCGAAGTCTGCTGCTGTTCTGAAACATGAGAGCTTATCCCAATAATTATGGCAATATTCTGAGTAAAGGAACTCTGGTTACATCTACCTCTCATGAGATAAGGATTAATATTCCTAGAGGAATTAATTCAACCTATGTTCAGCTTTTAAGTACATCTTCTGAGACATCTCAAATCCTATCAGGAAAGGAATGCATGTTGAAGGGATAGGAGGGACCTGTAGTAAAATCCAAACCCACTATGGAAGGAAAACAACCTGCAGAAAGAGATGATATCATTTGTTAGAGGTAACTCTTAGAAGACTGAGCAAGGTCTCCTGTTGGGCTCAGAGGAAGTGACTGAGTGGGAAAGTATGTCCACTTCTTCCAGAGGTAATTTCATCAACAAGCATCATGGTGATGGGTCCTTGTATCTCCAAGAGCCATGACCATGGCTGCAATAACATCACTGCTCACAGTACGTTCCCATCACTACTTGGAGTGTGTTCACACGAGTGGTGCAGGGCCCAAGGATGGTAATTCAGTGCCAAGCTCAAGGTATCCAGATATGTCATCAGATGGAAAGATGCTGATAAAATTGCTGAGTGGGGAAAGGGGAAACGAGCCACAAGACTCTGCTCTCCCACTCTTAATGCAGTTTTTGGCCAATTTAATTGTCATTATGAGAGGACTCACAGGCTACACCATCAGAACACATTGCCCTCTGTCCTCTAGGCATTTTGGCCCTGTAAAAGCAACATCAGTCTCTTCCAGGCAATTCAAGTGTCCTAAGGCACTCAGTCCATGTTATGCATAAATACAGCAGAAATACATTTTCTGTTGCATTTGGGCCCTAAAACAGATATGAGAGATTTCTTAAGATTTAATGCCTGCCTTGAGTAAAACTAGCCCATCAAAATATGATACAATTTTTAATCAATATCGAAGAAAGGTAATCCAAGAAAATTGGAAGCATAATATTTTTAACCTTATGTGGTGCTTCTGGAACTGTTTCCTGCAGAAGGGGTAAAATACAGCTAGGAAGAGTAATGGAGGATACTGACAGCATTCAAAAAACAACACAAAATGTACATACACACACAATCACATGTACAGAGCATGCCCTACAAAATGGGAGAGCGACTAGAAAATCTTTATCCATGATTAACCCCTATATAACTCAGCCTCTATGGCTCAGAGAAGGCCAGCACAGTATATAGCAAAAATTATTACACAGAACAAGTCAGCAGATCTCTGCAGTCAGAAGGATGGTAAGATCCTCTCAACTGTGCCTGAAATTTCACAACTATATTTGAAGATCTGCTCCACTGTATTTATCGAGATACTAGCAATGCCAGGTGCAAAAATCAACTGTTCTTCTCAAAAAATCCATTATTTAAGCTTTGTAACCTGAGTAGATCAGCAGCATTCGACAGTTCAAAAAAAAAAAACCCAAAACAAAACAAAAAAACACAAATCACTGTCTAATAAAGTGAAATGTTAAACAATTTTAAATGGGAAACAACATCTTGGCAAGTCACTTATGAAAGCCCATTAATGAAATAAATTAGTTAAGGTATAAACAGTAAAACTTAAACTCAGCAAATTCAGACACATTAAAACTCTTTGCACTGATGGACTCATTTTGACAAAACTATTTTTTCTGCAACAAATGGGGAGAAATTCCTAAGAACTATCTCACCAGGCAGAATTGTTAGTGAGAAGATGGGGCAGTGACATCTTTAACCATCACCATTAAGTCTCAAAAAAGAATAAACATACACACGGTTCAAAGCATAAACCAACCATATATCGTCATCA
>VXAX01002903.1:230788-273288 GCA_013399835.1 Leptocoma aspasia | reverse complement strand
CCAGTTCTACCCTAGTAAACTAATCGCTGAGTCTTGAGAAGGTGCCCAGGGTTGCAATAAACACAGAAAATAAGATTAATTGCCCTGAAGTGCTTAAAATCTATCGGCTTGATTCTGCTTGTACTAAACCCAGCAAACCAATTTCCAGTCATTACAGTGCAAACAGGAGGAAAAATCACTGGAAAGAAAAACAAAGTTAAGTCTGTTTTCAAACAGACAATTTAAATGTGAAAGAAGATGTGGATGCACTGCACACCACATCCTCTGAGATTCTGAGCAGTAACCACCAAAGAAGCTATGTTACAGTAATACATTTGAGGCAAGTAAAACTGAACACAAAAAAAAAATCCAAGATACCTCAACAGATTGATTTAGCAGTCAAGTCTTATAGATTAATTTTGGTTAAAACTGAGGGCATTCCAAAAACTTACAGTTAAAGGTATAAAACATAAATCAGAATCTATTTTCTCCCTTTTTGGGTAACATCCTGATTCTTTTACCAAACCGTGTAGTACTAGGGAAGCGACATTCATTGATTAAGATTAGGGTCAGTTATTTTTCATCTGAATTTCTAAGTAAAGTTATTAAAAGCAGCAAGGAAAATAATGGCTGAATTAAGAGCTTGATGCAACACCTACAAATAAAGGATTAAAACCAAAAATGAAACAAATACAAGCCTTCTGGATTCTGGATACAAATCCAAACCATGTTACTTCAGCCTACTGACAAAACATCCCAACCACAATTTTAAGCAAGCAAACCTCTCTCCCTGTCAGTACCAACTACCCACACCAACAACTCTCATCCCCCTTCTTCTCATGGTCACCAAAACAGAGTTAACTTTTTGCCATCTTGTTCTGCCAGTTGATGGCATTTTTAACAGTATCTTTCCCAACCTTTGGGGCAATCCTTCTACACCATGATGATAAGGACAGAAGTCCCTTTTTCAGTTGGGATACTGAACTTTAGGACTGCTGCTTGCCTTAGCACCAGGTATTAAACACCAGTGTTTGCACCATCAGACTATTTCCCATTAGTCACAATGCCTGCACCCTCAAAAAGGGGTCAAACCCACCCTGCGTGGCCAGAGGATGTGTTCAGAGTGAGGTGCCTTATGGCCTAGCAGAAGTGCACGTCTTGGACATCAAAGCAATCTACAATAAAGTAAAATATTAAAAACGCATGTCTGTAAAAGCAGTAGTTATAGGAGCTACATCTCTGTGTATCTCAATAGCTGCCATTTGGAAATGCATTGAATTGGACTCTGTGCAGCTCTTTGTGCCTCCAAATACCACATACAATGTAAGTATGTCCCTTATATACCTTGCCTCTTCAGCAAGCATAACTAAATCATTATTATAATCCCATTTAGCATACAAATTGCTAAAAAAATATTTTATTAAGGGGAAAAGCTGGTCTTGATTGTTCTGTATCAGTTGTTACAGCAGTCTCAAACAGAAGAGTCCTTCTACTGCCTATACAGAAGTCTCCCACCAGCCAACTCCAGCCAAGTCCATGGCAGACTTCCAGGCCAGGACAGTCTTGCACAACACATCCTGGGATCTGTACCAGTTGTTCAAAGGTGCTGGGAGCTTTTCTGAATAAAAGTAAATTGTTTCTACTTCAAGTAGTTTTCTTAAATAGTAAAAAGAGAGACTATGTACTGAAGGTCAGGTTTGTAAATCTAACAAAATGATAAGACAGCTGAACAAAAAATGGCAAGATAACCTAACACATATGTTACTTAACTCCATATCTTTTTCTGTAATTTTCTTGTTAATTTTTTTTCAAGCATATGCAAGTTTGGAAAGCTGCTATGTAGGTTCACCTCATTTATCTTTACTAAAGTAAACGTGGACACGTATATGATAGGACCAAATGGCAAAATGCAGATAGAGAAACTAAGAATAGCTGGATCTGGAACAGTCACTTCACATGCAATTATCTCTCATCTAAACAGCTGCACCAAACATATATTTTTTGTTTGGACACATCTGTAGACATGATGTGTATAATTAATTGTTCGTTCAAAAATGCAATTTCATGATGCATTTGATTATTTAGATACAAAAGTTTTAATTCTCAGAGCAGACTAAAAATAGTGATTTTAATTTATTCCTGCTGCCTACAATTAACCACAACCATGTATTTTTAAATATTTCCAGACTATAAAAATTACTAATTTTTGCCACTTGTGTTTATCTGCATTTAGACTTTGATTTGGATAAATTAAGCTCTCAAGTGTTCCTTGCTTTATGAAACTCTGCATGTTGTACACTTCAACACAAATAAATGACTTCTACCATTAGAGGTTTAAATAATGTAATGTATTTCATGCTCAGCCTGAAGCTGGATTCCAATGAAGTTGCTAATGCACGTAATGATTAAGTGTAACTCAAATACTAACTGTGTTGTTGAAAACATGACAGGCAATAATTTGGTCTATTATATTCTGCCATTTAATTCCCTAGTACAGACATTCTCTGACACGTTATGAAGCAATGATTTACAATTATTCAAGCTGCAAAGGTCAGAAAGTGACATTATAATCATCTACACAGAGATCCCTTCTAATGCACAAAAACTAGGTAATACCGCACAAAAATAGTTTTACTAGAGTAGCAACTTTCTATTTAGGATTTCCCAAACTGCACAAGCATAAATAATTAATTTACATTACAGTACGTTAAGGCATCCTTGAAAAGATAATGTTTTTCCTGCTCCTACCAATATATTTATGAATAGGTCTTTTTTGCTTGCTAAAGACAATCTTAAGAGCAGCTTTTCACTAAAAAGTAGCCTGTATTAATAGTAATCAATTAAAAAATCTGAAAATCTAGAATATTTCTCAGAAACAACAAACAGGAGTACAGCCAATTTTTTTTTATGCAGCTGGTCAAAGCACATCCTTATCTATCAAGAACAAAGATCTATTAGTCACTATGTTCAATATAGGTGAGTAGCTTTGTTTAGACATTCTCCAAGCAACCAGTGTCATTAAAATACTGAACTTTATACAAATCTCTGAATTACTCTTAGCATTAACAACATCAGCAGAAGTGAGGTTATTTCCATGCTTGGGACACTATAACTGTCCCCAAAGCTTATTTATTTGAGGCTTTAAGTAATAACTGAATTTAGCAAAACACTTATTTATCAGAACATTCTATGATATCTCCAGAATTAATTGAGAAAAGGAGTTTCAAAGCAAATAGAGAACTAAAGAGCAGAAATTAAATAAAGATTAATACCTCCAGCCACCAAAACAAACAAAACAACAACAACAAAAAAAAAAAAAAAAAAAGCACCACAAAAAAAAACCACAAGACATAACTACTCTGGCAAAATACAGAAAAAAAAATCTTTTTGACCCCCTCCAAATTCCTTTGTGTCTAGAAAGGCTTAATTTGTTCTCAACACACTTGACTACTATACATTAAATACTATATGTGTAATAAACATAATAAAGTCATTGCTAAAAATGCCCTTTCAATCTGTAGGAAGGTAGCAAAAAATGTTTACGTGCACATTTTAAACACTGAACATTTTCCTAACAATCCAAACCTACCTTATACCCATCTTCTTCAATCGATTTTAAGTGGTCATAAAGGAGAGAGAAAAATAAAGAAGGAAGCAGCCACTCTTACTTGAAACATGTAACTACATACACCAAAATTCTGTTTCCAAAAGCAAAGGCAAGAAAGAGGCAAAGAAATAATAGACATATTTTTAAATCAAACATTGCCTATAAATTCTGTTCAAAATCTCAATTGCAGAACAATGCATTTTTCATATCCTACCTAAGGGATAAAATTTGAAAAGCACATGATAAGCCTTTTCACAGCATTTCACCAGGCAAATTAAACAAAAATTTTAAATGCTGGGCAGCCAAGATTTGCTCACCTAACCCAGAGTATCTGCCAATTTCAGAATCAGACTTTCAAAAATGAAAGAAAGTCACACAGAAAATAGACATTACCCCTGAAATAATGTGATATATTTTACAGCCATGGGTATGGAAAAGAAAACAATTAACACACATCTGCAATAAGGCAATGAGTAGCAGACGGTTTATTCCAAATGTTAAAACATTAGCGGTGTCCAATTTCTGTGTCATGTAGTTTCTGCTGTGCAGCTGAAGAAAAACAAACCCTGAACTTCAATTAAAAAAAATAAAACAACACAGCAAAATTACTGCCTTTTTCAACAACTAGCTGAATTACATATTGTGTACATTGTAGCATGTAAATATGAGGATCATTTGGAAAATTGAAACACAGCAAACCCTTCCTAAAACAATACCAAAAATACACTTTTTGCCTTTTTTTTTGCCTTTTTTTTAAAGACCAAAATTTTGAAATAATTTGTCTTTAAAAAACATGGCATTTTCAGACCACACCATGATGTTGCACTGACATTTCACCTTTAAAAAGTGCCCAAGCAGATTCAAAAGCTTTTGAAACACAATTTATCCTCACAACTAGCAGAGGGCTTATTACTGAGAATCTAAAAGTCAGAGGATAGAATATTAACTACTGTAGAAAAGAAAACATAGTGCAGGACCTTCTGTTTGTGACAAAATTACAGAGTTAATGTTCCTGAAAGATCACTTCACCTTTTAAAGCATGATTTTTAAAAAGGTAAAATTTATAGCAATTAAAGCTAATGAAGAAATGCAGCATGAGCTGCTTATGTTCAGGAACTAATAGGTCCACTGAGCATTTCTAAGATTATTTAGCCATCAATGATAATGAATTGACATTGTCAGTGGTGTTAATGTACCAATGCTCTATAGTGCCACTAATCCGATAGCCAATCCTAGCAATTTTATCTTTTTTTATGTTGCTACTTTATTTTTTTAACCAACACGCTACCCAGTCCTTTCAATTAAAAGAGCACAAATACAGCACAGGCTATTAACACTTTTTTCTCCTCTTCTACATCTAAGATGGTATATTCATTATATGGACTATGTATGGTTCAAACTGCTCTGGTCATTCCCTCTTCAAATCCTGATCAATTCTTCAGGATTGTTAGCCACAGTGCACAAATGTCTTTTCCAAATAAATCTGTGTTAGTATATGATTGTTAAAATACATTTTTGGTGCACATTAAGTGAAATGTGATGATTATTTAAACAGGGATATAAATCAGATTTTTGTAAGCATAGGGTACTGTGGTGTATGTCTCTCCACCCTTTTTTTTGCCATATCTAAATAGCACGGTTTGATGTTGTTGATGCAAATTAACAACACACAAAAATGCAAAATAAGTACCTGCCTGGCTACCAGGTATGACATGTCAGCAACACAGAGTAAGCAATCAGCCTAGGAAAGGCTAGGAAAGGACTACCATTTCAATCCAAAGTTTAAATCATTCATACATGTTTTGTTCTCTCTCTTGCATAACTATTGTGAATTCCAGCCGAGAGTTGTGCAATTTCTGAGACAGGTTCTGTCAGACATGTCAATCCTGAAGTGATAGAATGAGTTTTTGACAAAATGAGGTACTATGCCAAATCCTAATAATTTTAATTCTCTTCTTTTTTTGTAAAAGATACCATATTTGCTGGTTTAAATATTTTTTACTTTTCCCCCTCACAACAAAATAGTTAAATAATATGATGATTTTTCAGTTTAAGTTAAAAGGGAATTGATAAACAACCAATGTCAAGTTTGTGGACAACTTCTAAGGGAGAGAGTTTAGCCTTTGCTGAATACTTCTGTGGATCTGTAGTTTTTAACTATCTTCCATGTCAAGTTCTTGGCAATTGATAAAGCAGAGACAGCAAATAAGATTTTTAAAACAATATAAAATACCCGACCACATTCATTTTAACTATGTTTCAAAATAAAGAGTAGCACAAGTTATTCTACTACTGATGTACAGTGGACTTAAGAATCGGGCTCATACATTTTTATTTCTTATTTCAAGAAGTTAGCAGTTAATTTTCTTAAGTGAGTAAACTCATCCAAAGTATCTCATAATGCCACATACAAAATTATTTCAAAAACAGAGAGATGAATCAGTGAAAATCACTCAGCTGCCTCTTCAGCTGAAGATTCACTTGTCTTCTAAAATGTGTAACTCACTTTGTCCTGCAATAGATTGGTACACTAAGGCTAAAAAACCTCCTCCTGCTGAATATTATCCCAAACATCACACCACACCATGCATGTGTGCACTGCACCATCTAATTGAACCTGTGCTCTTCCAGACATTAGCCACACGGCTACTGTAGCAGGTTACATAGGTTTGCGTAAAATGTTTTTATATGATGCATATATTAGTTAATTTCTTCAGCATAATAACATTAAAATATATTTTTAATCAGAACTAGGGTATTAAAATCCAACTTTGAATGTCCTATGATGTACCATATATGCCATGGCATTTTAAAACCTTTTAAACATTTCTGCTAAATTAATTAGTTTTGCATTAAGGAGTCTCAATGCCTCCTATTAAATGCAACACATTTGAAGGACAATTAAACATTATGAACGATCCTTCTAAGGAAATAACGATTGTTAAAAGAAAAACAAGATTTTTTGGGTAACAAACAGGAACAGAAGCACACATAAAAGACTTCAATTTATTTTAAAAGTCTTATGCCTCCAATATTTTAGATCCGTTTGTTTGAAAAATCTGTCTTCTGTTTTGTTTTCATAAAGAATGAAAACCCTAATGGAGTCCCGAAATCTGTTAATGGTACTAAAATTATAACAGTATAGCAAAAGAAAAAACCCCACACAGTAAAGTCTATATTATATATTTTTTATGTCTTTAAATGGAATTTACAGTTCTCCCTGGCAATGTGAATGAACATCCTATAATTTAGTCAATTTACAGATTACAGGTTCAAATTGACCTTGTAGCCCATAAAATTGCTCATCTTCAGTGCAGGATTAGAAGTGGGAAAAGAATGTCATAACTGTATTTAAGGAATTTACCATAACAATGGAAAGGAGGATATGCATGCATAATTTTAGCCACTCTTGCTCACATCACAGTTTTCAATTCTGAAACAATGCATATTCTGTGCTCTTCTCCTGGTTAACCATGGTGGAGACTGTTTCAATTTACTCACCCACAGACATGACACTTGTATTCCCTCATCCCAAGGTGCCTCTTGACATGGTTTCTGGCATCTCCAAGCTGAGCTGTTGCAAAGTGGCATATCTTGCACTTGAATGGCTTTGATCCTAAGTAAAATTTAGCATAAGATATGAGTTGAATTAGAATAAAATATCACCCATGGTTAAAGAAATAAAAATTCCTGAGGAAAAATAACCTTTTAAAAACCTATCCCACATTTAACCTGTTTGAGATTTTTGCCTAATAAAAAAGTGTCTTCTACATAAATTTATAGCTCCCAGGACACAGACAGTATATTCTATACATTATATTCTGTACATTACTCATTAAAGTTTCCTCAAGTTCAAGATCACAGAAAATACTCTCTTAACTTTTAATCTGGTCTTTTTCTTGTCATTAAAAATCCACAAACTACATTAAAATGAGCAGAAAATATAATAGGCAGATAACGTTTCAACAAGATGGCAAAAGTTGTTCTATGCCTTTCCCAATGGCCAAATGCTGAAACTCAGGTAATGGTCTTAAAGTGGCTTGGTATTGGTTTAAACTGCAAAATGTTCTTTTTTTTTAGAAAATATTTTTAAAGTAAAATAATATTACAAGTCTTCCAACTTTGAATAGATTTCACATTAGCATTGGTATTTCAGATTTGTTCTGTCACACACAGCAAATGATTCATCACCTAGCTATTGTAATGGCATGCAATGTATGAATATACAGTGGATAAAATATTATGCCTTTATGACTGTTTTATGGTCAAGAATTTATGATTATTCTGCAAACCAGAAGTATTGACATTTTGGCTATTATTTATTTCAAGAACAAACTTTAATATTAAATGTCTGCTGCAGACCAAAGAACTCTGAAATTATTTCTCCAAGGAAAAAGTATCAACCTATTTCTCGTACCACATCAGTTCAGCAAAAAGTCAAATTATTTGTCTATCTTGATTAACACTGATCATCTCTCGAGATGGAAAAACTATCTTTTACTGACATAGTTAAATTTGGCACATGTCAGTCCCCAGGTTATTACGAAGTAACATCATTCTAGAAGCACTTTCCATTTTTCTGACCACTAAATCCTTAAATCAATAAATCAAAATCATAGAATTGCAGTTAAAAGTATGTATAATATGGTCAAAGAGTCTCCATATTATGTTTAGTATATGTTTCGTGAAGTACTCCTTCCAATACAGTTAAGTGTAATATGAAATATGTGATCTTTAATAAATATACATAAAGAGCTCTGATAAGAAAAATGTTGCACTATATCAGTTGATCAATGAACCCTTTTGCTTTGCCCTTGAAAATAGAATATCCTCCAAGAATCCACTGGTGAAACTGAGGATCTTAGTAAAAAATTTTAGAGTCTTAAATTTCAATTTAATTCCCAAAAGCTAACGAAAAATGAAGCATTTAATTTTAATCTTCTAACTGAAATAAAAAAGTCAACAGTACTAAGCACAGGCAGACAAGGTTGAATATTTCACAGTTCAATGACAATGAGGCCAGATCTCTTAATACTTCCATTTCTACCGTTGGAAGTAGATGTAAAATATATTTAGCACCTCAATGGTTATATCTAGTCAGCTTTATATGTTTAAATGTCAAAAGCAGGTTCAGACTGCAGCTCATAGCAATCGCATTCTATCCATCACACTGAAAAAAAACCCCAGTTTATTTAAATGATCCTGATAAAACTGAATTAATCATTAATTTGGTGACATTTCAAATCAACACTGCATTCTACAAAGAGACCAGGGCAAATTAAAAAAAAACCTTATCTTTGCATTAAAAGACCACTAAAAGTTGATATTTTAACTTATGATCTTTAGCTGGACAATTAATAACAACAAGGCCACAGGTGAAGAGGATTTTTTTTTAAATCTATTGGTGTTTATACTGCTCTTTTTTCTCATAGAATTCAAATACCATGTGGATTCTATCCTATGTTCCCTTAGTTTCTCTCCTACTGATTAAATTGTAAATTTGTTCCTCATTCTGTTACTGCAGGTGTCCCACAGGGCTTCCATACAAGACCTTTGCTGTTTTCCATTTACATGACTCCTTTGTGAAGAACTAGAGTTCAGACCAATCGTAACTACAGTGTGCTGACAATACAGAAATGTATTATTCTGTTGACTGCTCTCATCCAAAAATCACTGAGGCCTTGAGGGCTTTTGATTTTTTTTTCTCAGATCCAGAGCTGAATATCTGTTAACATCTCCATTTAAACTCCATGAAAATTCAAGTGCTGGCAGGCTCCAGTCAGTACTTATCACCTGAAACAAAAGCAGTCTATCTCTCTTTTAGGTTGCTGGTGCCAAATTTGTTCCAGTATGTTCTTGGATAGAACAACCCAAAATTTTATACTAAAAATGAAGACATTAGACTATGATTTAAATTAACAGTAGAAAAAAAATTGTATTAGCCATAAAGCTGTCTGAAACAATGTAAAACATTTAACCATTTCTTAGCCATACTTATCACCAACTTCAGTAGTTCTCTTATGCTGTTTTAATCTGTGATACTACTGGATTCACATTTGGCTTTAAGTTCTCAGAAGAAAAAGAGAAAAATGCTTTCACTATACCATCTTTTCAAATGATTCAAAAATGACCAAATGACTCAAAAAAATAGCCAAAAAAAGCCAAAAAATCCACCAAACTACTTCACCCACAAGTTATGGCATGGAAAACAAACGTACATTTTCTGATTGTAGCAGGAAAAAATAAGGCTCTTAACAATTGGGGGAACACCAAACCAAACAACCAACAACAAACAAAACAAAAACAGAACAACAACAAGACAAACAAACAAAAAGCAACACCACCACACCAAACTGAAAACAAGACTAAATTTAAGAGTTCAGGTCAGGCAGACATAAACCATTCTACTCTTTTGTAAAAAAAGACCTGAGTTCATAATCCTTGCTTTACATTAGGACATTGAAGACCCAAAGCTGTAAGAAAAAATTCACTGTCGCAGCTTTAGGCCAGCCAAAGGCAACATCACCTGCACCTGCAGGCATTGCTGTGCTCCTAGCTCAGGCCCAATACAAAGTGAGCAGAGCCACATGAAATGTCATCATACCATTTCCTCCTAGGTTTAGGACATGCAGAACATAGCGTACTTGCATTGGGCACAACTGCCATTAAGTGAGAAGTCTGATGAGAAAAGAAACAAAGACGATGCAGTTGCAGGTGATTTTTTTCCTCAGATGTTGATTGTTAATTAAGTTTATGGGACCTCCATCAATTGCAAACTAAAAAGTCTTCCACCTCTACTACTCCTTTTACTTTTCTTTACACTTCCTCATTTTCACTTGTCAACATGTGATGGACTTACTTGTTAGGTCCTCTATAGCAAAGCTTTCCTTTCATTTGCAATGTGAAAATCTCCTACATTATTTAATGGTATTTTGAAACATTACTTTTCTACTAATGGAAATTATTAGGTGTATCTTTCTGCAACTTTCCCTTCCCTCCATCACCCCAAATCATTGCTGATTTAATTTTTTAAAAAAGGAATTAAATTTAAAAAAAAGGAAAGGAGTTGGTGATGGCTACACATACATACACACGTATATAAACCTATTTATGCATATCTAGATGCTGATGAGAGACTTCTTCAAAAGCGTATAATCAGAACAATAAATGGGAAAATGTGTGGCAGTGCTCTTATGTCCCTGTTGTTACCCTGGGACAGGTGAGAAGCTGGAAATGGTGGACTTTGCCTCACCAATGTCACAAGAAGTGTACATACAGTTGGTGCAGTAGCTCATTTCCCTCTGCCACTACTCCCAACAACCTAAAATCCACTCTGATACAGATGGCAAGAAAAGGTTCTATAAGAAGAAAACTACAAACAGGAAAATACAGATTGGAAGAGAAAGCCTTCTTCCCATTAAGTATTAATAAAAGTCTCCACATTACTATTTATGTGAATAAGCAAAGCATAAGAAAAACATTTCATTTAAAGTTGCAGTGAGAAAGAGGGGAGATAAAACTTTGTTCTGTAACCCTTGTATACTTCTGCATCAAAAAATGACTTGCAAAATTAAATGTACTCTTTCACTGCTTTGCATATTTAGTGCTATCCAAAAGCACAGTAAAAATATACGCCATGATAAGACCCACACACAAGATGTTAAAAAGTACACTAACTTTTACTAAATGTTACAATCAATGATGTAACTTATGTAAGTAGGGTTGCTTTGTCATATATTGATAGTTACCTCACTTTCACATCCACATTAACTTGATTTTAAATGCAATTAATACATATAGTCAAGGAAGACTAATGGACTACATTCTGCACTTAACCTGGTGGACATTTTCAAATGGCACAAGTGACCAGTGCAAACCTATTTTGCATTGTAAACGACTAAATAAATCTTAATGGATTAAGAATGATCAGCTATCAACACACAAGGGAAATTAAGTGCTGAAATGCCTACATTGATTATTTTAAATTATTAGCCTTACTCTGTTCTTGAATTTGTATGCTTTTAGTGAGCTTTAACACATTTACAAGACTTATTGACTATAATTACAAGAGAATTCAAGTAATGGACACATCAATTATAAGCAACATGTCTTGACCAGACAGTTGCATAAAGAATTCTAAAGAGAGCTCCATTAGCATCCTCCCCCTTAGTTTTATTCAGTTTTATCTGCCGTAAGAGGGCATATTAAGGGCTTATACAGCTGTTCTGACCATGTGAACATGAGCATCCCTCTAAAGACTTAACACTGCATTCGAAGCTGGATATTAGCTGAAGCAATACAGATAACTACGCTATTGACAGGACAGAAGTAATGCTGAAAGTATTAAGTATGTGAGTTATTGGTATACATGAATACTGCAGTTATAGGAAAATACTCTGAAAGGTTTGAAATACAATGTCCCTGTTCCCCAAGATTAATTTTTAAGATTTGTTGTCCAGTCACGCCCTTGCCTTTTCATAAAAAAAACTTACAAAACTATTTTAGGATTATGCCAGGAATTACCATTCTTTTATGCTTCTTTTTTCTTACCTTTTTGTTCTCTTCCTTGTAACCATGCACTAAGTTTCAAATACTGCATGAATTTAAACTATAGCTTCCATAATAAGCCATTATTTAAAAGTACAGTAAAATAAACCTTACAGTTTTAATGAAAATATGTTCATTGAAATGTGAATTTATTATTCAAATCCACTCATAAATTCAACCATGGAGACACCACTTGTCTAAGCAGAGCTCAGTGATTTAGAAAAGCTGTCTATTTAAAATAAAGAATGTATGGCAGGTTTATAGAAACATCGCAGTGAATTTTTACATAAATTTAGAACTGCAGCTTATGCATTTTTCTACAGAAATGTTTTTAAATTTTCCACTTAAAATTAAACATAAAAGTGAATTTAAAGTGTGATCAGCACAGAAACTAAATCAGATGCTACATCCCAGTGCAACACATCAGCACTGCATACCACCTTCCAAAAAGGCTGACCAATTCCAACTGCTATAACTCATTTGTACAAAAACCTCTTGTTTTTTCTTATTGGTATTTATTTAGGAATGATGTAATATCAAATGCCTATTCTGAAACATTATGTAATGCTGAGAGTTTCAGTTAATTGAAATGAAATAAACAATTTGGATATTAAACAACTGCACAGAAGAGGAAGTTAGAAAGAACAGCTAATTGTTCTCTCAAACCACCACTGCTTCATTATATAAATATAAGAACAAATGAATGGTTACAGTTTAGATTAAAAGGAAGAAAATCTCTCTATATGAAACAAAAAGCAGAAGGGCGACTGTACTTGAAATGTTCTTACATTTTCTGCCCTTTGATCACTGTATTTTCATACCCTTTTGGATAATTTTGAATTTCATCAGGGGCTCATCAGGTGGTAAAAATGCCAGTTCAAAAGGGCTTAACAAGCAGAAAAAGACCAATGGTATAGTTCACTATGTTTGAAAGAGACCAATTGCAACAACAGCGTTTCCATACCTGTGTGGGTACGGATGTGAGCTAGGAAGGCCATGGAATTGCTACTTCTACACATCTTCCCACAATACTTGCAGACATTGCCTTGGTTCTCTTCCCTCTCCCTGTTTATCTGCTCAGTGTCTTCAACAATGTATTTATTGACTTCCCGCAGCAGCTCTTCATGTTGCTCTTTAATGTGGAGAAACAAGCTCTGCTCTGAATCGAAGGGCTCCGTGCACTTCAAACACTTAAAGGTTGCACCTCCTTCGGGCAGCTCCTCCACACTCGCCTGCTCATTTCGCATGTGCCCAGCACTGGCCAAGTGCTGGTGAAGGTTGCTTTCTGTGTAAAATGATTTTCCACAGAGTAAGCAATGAAAATGCTTTTCTTTTGAGGGATGTTTCATGGCTATGTGAACATTTAGTCCGCTCAAACCATCTGCTAGAAAACCACAGTCATCGCAGCGAATACGTGTCGATTCCCCAAGGGAAATTCCTTCTGACTTCTTCTTTTTCCCACCACTTGTTGAAGTGTCTGCTTTCACTGTGAGCTCACTAGCTTTCACTGCCTCTGACATCTGTCCTTCTGCAGAATGGTCAGTGGCCTCCCCATCTTGATGACTTTTTAACCTCACTATAGAAGAATCAAACTTGCCAACATTTTGCATTGCCTTTCCTTTATCATCAGCACTGATAACTGTTCCTAAAGCCTCATTACTACTTTCTTGCGTGCCCTCAGCTGTTGAGCCATCTGCCTCCCAAACACTGTTATTTATAGTTACTTCAGCTTCATGTTGTGCTTCCATAAGGGCTTCCTCCTCTTCCCCAGTAGGATCCTCTCTGAAACTTCTGTTACCATCTAAACTATGTCTATTTTGTACTGCTTCTCCAGTGTTTCCAGCAAAATTTGATTGGTCTACTGCACTACTTGTTTCTGGAAGACTTAGCTTAAGTGGGTTATTTTTCTTCTGTGATTTTTTTTTGAGACTGTCTTTGTCTCTACACTCTGCTTCTGGGTTTTCAGTATTTTCTTCCAAGTTCTCCACACCTTTTTCTGAATTTAAGTTTGTGTTGCTTGATCTAGTTTGATTTTCTGCAGTGCTATCATCATCTGAGTTGAGCAGCTCCTGACCATGCTTACTTTTCTGCACCTCACATGTACCTGTTTCTTTAACTGATACCTCCTTGACAAGTTCAACAACTTTATCTTTCTGAGGAGTTTGCTCAAATCCTTCACAGAAAGGGTTTTCTCCTCCATTTTTAGACTCCTTATCAAGTTCATGTCCTACTGCATTTTGGGAACTGACATCTTTAGAGATTCCTGGAGATGTATTTTCATTTAAGGCAGTACACTCAGTAAAGCTTTTATTCATATGATCACCTTCTGATGCATCATTGGCACACTTTGTTTCACCTAAAATAGTTTTTGATTCTCCTGCAGTGCGATGGTGCTCCTCTTGAGGCAAAGCAGTGCCTTCTTTAGTGATATTTGCTGTATTTGCTTCCTCCCCAGAAGAAGGATAAATGTAAGATTCTCTTCTAATTTTATGTTTGTCTGTTGCTGCATGCCTTATCATCTCTCTGCGAGTAACAGCATAGTAGTCACAAGCCATGCAGTAGTATTCAAATTGTTTTGTATGTTTTCGCTTCACGTGCAGCTCTAAAGAAGCAGCAGAATGAGCAATGAAGCTGCAGTGTACACACTTGTTGTCGTTTGCACCCACGGCTCTTCTCTGGAAGCTTGGGTCACAGTCTTGAGCAACCCTTGCTGGTTCCAGCAACACATGTTGGTTTATATTCAATGGATTCCTAGCAGGCTGCAAATCTGGCAGCCTACTGGCATTAGCGGCTTTTAACTCAGCATCTCCTCGCTCAACTTCTTGATTGTCTAAGACAGAATTTTCCAAATCTGATGACTGACCACCATCCTCAACATGTTCAGGCAAGGCAGACATGGGGCTGTTAATCTTCTTGCTCATGGATTCAAAATTACCTCCTTCAGGGCTAACGATGATCTCCGAGTTCTGTTTTCCACATCCTTCTATTTCAACACGGTTTTTGTGTTTTTTGGTTGCACAGTGACGTTCCATATCTCCTTTGGTGACAGTGTAGTAATTGCAAACCTTACACAAATAGCTGTACTGATGACTGTGCTTTCGCCTGATGTGAACAGTCAAATTTGTAACACTGGAGGCCAAAAGGCCACAATGGGTACATGTCCTAGAAACAGTACCTTTAGGTTTCCCTCCTCTGGATGCATCAGCTAAAACCAATTCATTTTCACCAATCCTTTGCTCAAGTGGAACAAATTCCTTATGTCTCGGTATGTTTTCCACAGAAGAGGATGAAACATGTATAATTTCTTTATCCAACTCTGTATTTCCATTCCCAGAAATATCCACCACTGATTTAATGCCACCAACACCAACGCAAACTTTTACAATACATTCTTCAAAACGTAGTCCGATGTTGTTTTTCCTGGCATTTTCAAGATGCTTGCTTCTTTTGATATGTTTCTCCATTCCTTCCTTACTCAGTGAGTAGAGATTACATGCTTTGCAAAGGAAGTGATACTCTTGTGCATGTCGGAGTTTTATATGCCTTGTAAGAACTGTGGAAGATCTTGTCTTATAAAAACACTTTTTACATTGAAATTGGGTTTTATTCAGAACAGAATGCTTTAGTTCATTTCTATGATTTATGAAGGAAGAGTCTGGAGTTTTTGCTTGCATTGACACTTCCATTTCCTTTCCAAGTCTTTGGCTATTGTTCGATACTGAGTCACTGTAAGGTACCACTTGCAAGGTCTGATCAGTGTTACTCAGTGGAGTAGCTTGCTGAAATAATGAACCATCATGTTTCTCATTTTTTTGATGATTTATCAGCTCTTCTTCCAATTGAAAAAAAAGAATGCAAACTGGACAACTATGGGACATATTATGCACTTCACTCATATGGCTTTGAAGGCTGACCACATCCAAGCTGGTAAATGAACAGAGCTGACAATTAAAGCTACAACCACCCATCTGGTGTTTACTGTCCTGACAGTGTTGCTTCATGTCTTCCCTGACTCCAGAGGAATAGCTGCACATCTGACAATGAACCTGGATCCTTTTTGTATGAAGCTTTGCAACATGAGTTTCCAAACTTTCTTGGTCGTGAAAAACGTGACCACAATCCATGCAAGTATGAAGAGCACCATCATCAGCAGTTGCTTTAACTTCAGAATCTTTAGCACCTGCTGTGCTAGAAGAAGGGGTATTTGGCTTATAGTCAGTAAGATCTTGTATTTCAGCAGCAGCATTACAATTACTTTTAGCATCTGTTTCTAGTTCTGTACATGACACAGGGCTTGATTCATCATGTTTAAGCTGTGTGCTGGAGATAGGCTTCACATGTACTCTCTGAGTTTCAGATTTGGGTCTCTTACTACTCCCCAACAAGCTGTATCTTCTTTTAACCTGCCTTTTTAATCTAGAAGACCTACTCTGTCCAAATGAAGACCTTAACAAGAAAATATTTCTTTTGTGTTTCAGTTTATCAAATCTCCTTGTCCTGTGTAAACTGTTAAGTAGCTTTTTGGTAATTGGAAGAGATTCTGTTTTCTGCGAGATATTTTCTGATGGTCCCGGTATTTCTAGTTTTTCAGTATGAACTTTATCATTTACTTCTGTACCAGAAGAAAGCAATGTTTGTTCCATCACAGTATCTGTTTTTTCAGTGGGACTATTTGAAGATGGTATCATTTCAATAAGTTCACTGCCATCATTTTGTTTAGACAAGCTTGCTTTGGAGCCTTTCAGTGCACTGCAAACACTTAATTCTTTTGCATCAGCAGTTCCTGCCCTTAATTTATTGGTCCCAGGCTTTGCCCTGACATTCCTCTCTTTGGTTGCAGTAGATTGTTGGTTTCTAAAGGATTTTTTTGTCAATATCTGTACAAATCCTCCCCGTGCAGCAAGATTTTGGCGTCGAAGGTGAGTCTTGCCAAGGAAATGAGCATTTAGGAGACTCTCTTCAGCACTCTGAAAACCACAAAGATCACAAGAAAATATCTTGGATTTCTCACGATCTTGCTTAACATGCATATGTGACGTTGAACTACATTCACCTATGCAACTACAGTGAGGGCGTGTTTGCTCTCTGGATGGTTTAGAGAGACTTTCTTGTTTATGTTTTTCCTTACCAGAGCAGGAAGGTAAACACTGATCACTCATTTTGCCTTTAGGATCTTCATCTTTGTTTCCAACTGTACAGACAACACTGATTTCTCCTGAAGAATATAATTTATCAGAAACAGCAGGTGACGCCTCTTGTGAATGTTTATTTTCCTTGTGAATTTTCAACATGGCATCATCAGCTGCACATCTGAAATCATAGGGTAGGCACAGGATATCTGAATTAAATATATCACTATCAGGACAACTGGTGATTCCTTCCTTCTTTACAGCTCCAGCTATCAAACCACATGCTTCTCCAGCTATAACTTTTTGCAATTTCCTTCCAGTATCTTTCATGTCTTCTGAAGAACTCTGCTTTCTTTTCCTGGAGACATTTTTAGGTTTCTCTGCTTCAACAACATCCAGGTTTGGTGATTCTGACAGTGCTGTTTTGTTTGTGCCATTCTCTTTTTCTTTCTTTTCAAGGTCCCTGAACACTTCATCTGATGTAAACCTTGTTTTCTGCTGAGATGAAGAGTCACACACAGCATTTTCTCCTGATGTATTTCTTGGGGATTCTTTTGGCAACTCAACTTGTAAATGCTCATCATCTCTCTTCTTATCTTCCTCCCCATCCATTCTTAACAGTGATATTACCAATTGAAGATCATTTGGTTTAGCACCTACAAAACAAAAGAGTTATTATTAGTCTTTTATGCAAACTTAAAGGTTAAAATAATCAAATTTTAAAAACCCCATGAAATACAGAACATTAAAATCATGGCAGGAAGAAAGACAAAATGAAAGATAAGAGGCAACAGCTTCACCATGGTATCTAAACCCCCTTCTAGTTACAGAGCTCTCACTGTGATGAGCAAACACTTAGATCCCATCGTTTTTATGAAATCAAGTAATCTTCTACATGCTTTAAACTTGGGCAGACAAACATGATCTTTGCTTCTGGAAGTATATTTAGGACACAAAATACTAACAGCTTTCAGGGAACTGGTCATGGAATATTTGACTTTTCCTGAACTAGAAAATCAGCTTCTCAAATTTAAAGTTCCCAGGAGAAATAATCATGATTGCAACAAGAATCAAAACAAAGCCAATATAAATGTTAAATATTTTAAGTATGCAGCTTGCTTTCCTTCCTCTGCGTAGATTACCTGCTAAAGAGAAAGAGGGATAGAACCATATTCTAAAAGAATATGCTATAAGTATGGCTTCCCATCATTCCTAAAATATCCTCTAAAACATTGTTTCCCAATTGTGGAGGAGGAAGGAGAAACAAAAAGTCACGGAATAACAGTGCAGAGAAGGGCAACACCTTTGAGACCCAGCACAAACTCTAACTATTCAAATCCAGTTACCAAAAGCTTTTGCTCAACTGCCCAGTGTGACCCTCCTGCTCCCAGGAAGATGCTGCCACTAGAAAACTGATTCTACCAACACAGTTTATAAGAGGGATGGGGATGGGAAATCAAATCTTGACATTTATTACCTTTTCATTTTGATATGAAGCAACTGAGAATTGAAAATGCATTTCATTTTAACAGATGATTAAATACTAAATGTTTATCTATGTGCTTTACACTATGATTTAAACATCAATTTGCTGCAGATCCAAGTATTCAGTTTTTTGTTCAGTTACCCATTGAATGAGGCCATGACCACAACTGTAAGTACTTCCTGACAAGATTAAGTAATTGCAACGTTGATACAGATAACGTAGGGTACAAAAAACTATTCAAGTACATGGTAAAAAAATAATTATGCTTAATTTTGAGGACAAAGTAGGAAAGTATTAAACTGAGAAAATAAATTCAAATCAGTTGGACTTATTACCCATGGAAGTAAAAAAGTGTTCTTCTCCTTAAGAATAATTTATGGAAGGCCCCTAAGGAACTGAGTGCACATTAGTCGTGTACACTGAACAGTTTTTCAACTTTAGGTCTCTCATTGGGCTGAAGCACTGACCAAACCTACACTGAGCTAGTTATACCTAAATAACAAGAGAATAACCACCTCTAGATCACAGCAGCCCTTTGGAGGATCATGATATTGTCCCCTAAATATGGCTTTATGATTCTTATGCACTACTATTTTTGTTTGTTCACAAAACCATGATGGAAACTTATCACAATTAGTCAGAAGGAAAACAGTCAGGGCTATATTCTCAGCCGGTACAAGTCAGCACACTGTTAGTATGTTCAAAAACACTACAGCAATTAATAGCAGAACCAGATGAAGCCTTTGAAGTGCAAGCTTACCCAGAAAAGGTTATGAGCACTGTTTGGGATACAGAAAAAAAAAGATGAGATGAAAATTATGTGGTTTAACTGCAATACAGCTTTATTTATATAATGCAAAATATCAAGTTACTTCAGTGACAAGTGTCACAAGCCCATCCTTAAATAAGAAACCTTGGGTCCTTTGCCTTGCTGCACCTCCACAGCAGGTTCCCAGCCCACCACCAATTGTATGGCCTGAGGAAGAGCAGCAGTTTTTCCTTTGCTGTACAAGACAATTTGCAATTTCAAACCAATTCCCCATCTTCTTTATAGGATACTTTCCCCTCAGAGCATAAGATTTATCAGAAAACTTGTCCAGCAGTGAACTAATACTGACATTGAACATCTCCACTATCAAAAGTTGTATTGGGATAATTAGAGGTTTCTCCATCAACAAAAATGTGGCCTTTTCTGATGCTCCCCTGGAAATTCAGCTCATCTCCACCGGCCACTCACACATCTAAAGAAGATGGTTGATTGTCTGCAGTCTTGGCAGGTTTATTCTTGTTTCTCAGCATTTGTTCAGTAACTCTCCAACAGAAGTTCATCCTGCTCTGTGCTCAGACTGCAATCCCACTTCTGGTGTCCAACCTTATTTCCCACTCAACTGCACCAGTTATGGATTTTTCTAGTGCTTAAGAAAAAAAAAAATGTATTTCTTCTCTTTTATCTTTGTAAGCTGTTTGTAATAAGGACTACAAACTAGCTGCTAGAAAAGTGAAAGATGCAAAACATAAACCTCATAGGTTCTGCCAATAACCTCAGTATGAAATTAAAATAATCACATGTGTAATACAAATGTGCCAAGATGCCTTACACCTCATACTTCTTGCCTAATTCCTTATCTCTGCCTTCATTTCATGACAAACTTCTAGCATGCAGACTGGGACTGCACTCTGTTCCATTTACAGGCATTTACAGTCATACATTACCTAATGAAGTCAACACATCTACACATTACCTAATGTAGCCTTACATCTACCCCCACAAGCAGTAAGCATTATCAAGGCAATTTCTCTCCACTTGCACAGCAGGCTACCTGTGGCAACATATGGTAATGATACACCTTTACCAACTTCATCACTACCACACGTCTAAGTTTCCATGAAAACAGCCTACCCCTGCACACCCTTCCCAAAGTTACATTTGCCTCCGTCCCACTTCCATATAATCTGTGTCAAAATATCACTACATGGGAGTCTGCACCTGCATGAAACCAAAACCCAGAAAGTATTCGCTATGAAAGAAAACAACTATGAGGCAGTTGTTGCTCTTTCTCTAAAACTGCCCCTATATTAATTAATCTAAGGAATTAAATAGCTTAAATTTCTTTTAGCTCTCTCTTAAAGCTGCCTGTAGGACAAGAGTGCATCTTCTGATAGACACTTAATGGCTACTACCACTACTTTTTGCTGGGACCATGATCAGCAATTCGCTGAGCTCTGCTCAGTTCTCCACATCTCACACAAGATCTGGAGCACTGGATCACAGCACTGGACCATATCTGCTTCTTCCTGCTGCAGCCTTTGCTCAGTTCACACTGCCATGCCTCTAACACAATTTCAATAGCACATAGCTCAGCCTCCTTGATGGCAGAGCAGTACCTCACACCCAAGTGCAGCTGTGGGCTCCTTCCTGCATGGATATATTGCAGGAATGGCTATCACTACTCAGGCATTCAGCACGCCTCTAGACGGAAAGAGCCTGCAGTGCTTCCTCTCCCAAAAGCTCCTTCCCAGATTTGCGACAGGGTACTAGGACAATGGCAAAGCACAAGCTGGTCATAAATCTGAGAGATCCTAATCCTCTGTCTGCCTAAAGCAATTCACTTCTGCTCTCAACAAAGCCACCACACTAATTAAGGGCTATCCTGCAGTTGGTATTGTAATATAGAAGAATCAATGCACTGGAGAAGGCATCAACAGCACTCAAAGTTTGGACAGTCCCAGTGACCACGTAAGGTCAAATGGGTTTCTTTATGCAAAATAATCTTGGATCAAGCCTTAGTCTGGCACAGGGATCACCATCACAAGCAAAGAATTAGCATCTGAAATTTTATTAACCTAATCTAAGCACACACTCTAGGTGTAACAAGCAACCCTTTGAAGCCACGGCACCTTAAGCATATGCTTAAATCCATCTCCTACTTGTTAGTCTGATCGAGTAAGCCTTTTGATAGCAATGTAATGCTGCCAAACTCGTACAGCGGTATGAATGGGGAAGATCAGCTCTTGAACCACCTTATTCACGGACCTACAAGACTAAAATCAATGCAAGATGCAAACTTTCTTGGGTTTCCTGCTACCTTCATCTTTTAAAGCATCATCTGGAAACATTTTTACAACTAACAACTGCTTAAAGTGCAACAATACATAACCACTTAAAGTATTGCATAAATAAACCAAAATGTGTTTATATAGGCTCCAAGACTATGCCAATGGTAATGCCAGGTACTGCCCAGCAGAAAACTGCAGCACAGGATCATCCCAAGGTAAGCAGAAATCAGTCAAATCCTCATATTCCCATAGTTTAAAAGCTGGTTCTGTCAAACAGTGCTCTCTTAACATCATATTCAATGTTCAAAATGAAGCTCTTCTAACTCAAAAGTGGGTTGACTTTTTGTAACATAAATCTTGTGTTAATGTTCATATAAATCAAGTATAGCTGAACAGATCCTTAAAGGATATGACCAAAAATTAATTTGCCACATTAGCTTCAGGTTAACAAATTCTTCTGCTTGGAGACAGTCATACATTACCTAATGCATTTTAAGGTTCTTTGCAGCACAGTGCTGTTTCTGAGTTTTGGAAAGAAACCTGTTGTGGCCTCAAAATTTTTTCTCAGAAAAAGCTGATCTCCGTACTTCTACT
Source organism: Leptocoma aspasia (assembly GCA_013399835.1). NCBI lineage: Eukaryota > Metazoa > Chordata > Aves > Passeriformes > Nectariniidae > Leptocoma > Leptocoma aspasia. The sequence goes on along the minus strand of VXAX01002903.1, from coordinate 250,889 downwards.
GTAAATAGGTGCTCAAACATAGTGTTTTTCTTCAATAGTTTTCTAAATATCTGAAAGAAGTGAAACACATTTTTAAGATCTTCAAAAGCAGCATGTTTATTCCATATGTTACACCTGCATAAGCCAATTATCCAAATCCTTACACAATGTATAAGACACACATTTTTAAATTGCAAGTGCATAATACGTAGTATTTTGGCTGTATCACATAAACCAATATAGCTAAAGATTCTCCCCTTTCATCCATTGCGATTTCCAAATCATCAGAATCATGAATTTTTTGTTTCAATATTTAAACTAATTTAAAAGACATCCCACAATCACAATTCAGCACCATCTCACTATCTGTAAAGTACAAAATTCATACAAAAAAAAAGAGAAAAATAGCACTTCTTGAGCAGCCACCACCATTTTTTACCTGATAACAACTCACTTTCGTATTCTTTGTACAAAGCTTTTTTGTATATTGACATAGTGTCTGCTACAGTTCTATACACAAGCATAAGTCATTGGTGGACAGAAGCTGTTTTCTTTGATGAAAATAGAGAACATTGGATTTGAGTGTTCTAATTTTTTACCACTGGTCCAAAAAAACAGTATATAATGTCTTACTATGGCAAAAGATGGAGACAGTGCAGTTAAACTTTCCAGTGTAAGATCTGCACTGCTCTAATCCTCAGATGAAATTTAGGAAGTAATAATCTTAAATTAAGATCAAAAGGACAAAGAATTTAGCAATGATCGACAAACCTGTAGTAAACTTCAAAATTCCTTAATTTGATGGTCAATACAGTTTTATTTACTTCTTTTTTTGGTCATATGCCAAGAGAAGGGGTAGGGATGTATACAGAAAAATACAAAAAAAAAAGTTTTTTTACAAGTACTAACTTTACTTTTTTTTTTATGCTAATCCTGGCATTAGAATTTCTAGAGCACTTCTCAGTCACAGTACTATTGTCTCCAAGTATTCAATGTCCAACCTGCAGTGTTTGCAAAAGGATGTGACAGATGGAAAACAGTTTCCTTTTTTTTTCCAGAAAAAATTCCCCTTTTCAGACAATTAATTCTTTCAATGAAATCATGGATACAATGAAGCAAAATCATTTTAATGAGCTTCTTAAATAGCCTGCACAAAACTGAATGTTAACAACTCATCTCAACATAGGACCTTTGTGTCAAACAAGCATCTTCTCAGGGGCACAACATCCTTCCTAAATCAAACCATACGTCTGTCTTATGGCCCTACAAAGTTAGCTCACTTCCTTCAGAAAGGCTAATCCAAGCTAACAGTCTCCTCAATAATGGAATACAGGAGACAATATGATTGTCGATTCAAATGGAACAAAGATCACCTTTTTTTGAGGAGAATTTGATGATATCCATACAAATATTTGTTTTCCCTTGCAGCTCAAAAATGCTGGACTTCGAGTTTTGCATCATGAGCCTGTTCTTCACATAAAGCCACCACTTTCCTAGGACAGCAAAATCACCACAGGAGACTTCCAAATAAGCTGCAGAGTTCTGAAGCTAAGACTGAAGATTTTGAAATTTCCACACAGATCTATCCAGAATAGTTCAAGCAACAAAATAAAAAGCCGCTTGATAGTCATCCCCTGTGCATCACTGAAAATGGGGGAGTTATCTGCACCCATTAATTTCATTTTCTCACAGCCACCAGAAAAAATGTAACGGCATCACAGGGAAATGCACCTGCAACACTACCCACATCCTGCTTGCTTCTGCTTCCAAACCCCTCAGAGTCCTTCCAGGTGGGCAGAAATTGCCAACACAAGGGCTCCCTAGTTCGTCTTCCACTCATATCAGAAAGAGCTAAATGCTGCTAAATGCAGTAGGGACCACTGACTAGATCAGCTTTGAAGAGAAAGTCAAAAAAGACACACACAGATACACAATTCAAGTGCAGTCAGAATCAATAGGAATGTATGTGCAAGACAGAGAATCAGAGGAAATGCACTAGTATCTCCTAAAAATTGTTATATAACCTCCAGGTTTTCAATTTTTGAAAATTTAAGAAGGTCTGTATATTTTGAATTTTAAAATCAAAGAATTCTGTTTCCAGAGCGATGCATACGTGTAACAATAGCAATAAAAACATTCAATAGAAACTTCTGAGGATCCAAGAAAGGCTGCATTCATATAGCACTGTGATGCTTATGGATGAAAAGCACTTTCTAAGTATCCGCAAAACACCTCATTTTAGAGAGTTTATCAGATCCAGGAAAGAAATTTCCAGGAAAGAAATACCATTTTCCACATACACTAGTAAGTTCTGTGGTTTGTGGGAATTCTCTAAATGACATGCTTTCATGCAAAACATAATTCTCACCAAGTACACCAATTAAAAGTAGAGAGAAGCAAAAAGTAAAACGCAATTTGAATCCCCTTGTACTGTTGGCTGTGGTACCCTCATCAGAGAAGGACACAGGCACTATCACTGACACCTGAAAAAAATGTTGGAAGTCTTAACTTTTTCCTGAACTTTGGCAGCAAAAGATAAAAGCAAGTTGTAATGGCTGCTACTTGCAAATTGGGTCTTGTACATTTTGCCCTAGAAACCTGGTCCTAGAAGCCCTATTTTCTCCTTTAAAAACATAAGGAGTATTAATTTTCTAGAAGGCTACTCTGGTGTTTAATATTCGTGAAGACTTACTAAATTGCCATCAACCTTTGCTCAAAATTAAATCCAAAAGACAAAAAAGGATGGCTTTGTTGGCCCCTTCCTTAAAACTACCATTTCATACAGAAAGCAACAAGAGGCCTCTACCATCACAGCCTGGGAACCATTTGTCATCTACTACTACCGTATTTATCACCAATTAAATTATCAAGAAAAGAATGCATGCAATAATCAGTGTATTTATGGACATGCTTCTCACTCTTGTGCACCCTGTTTTCCTTATCTGCTGCCTCTTCCAGAAGCTCAGCTGAAAAGAGCCGCATTAATTTTTGGCTAAACATAATATAAAGACTTTGGATTTTTTGTGTGATAGGTTAACAAAGTTTCCAGAAAATACAAAGTGTACACATGCTTCTGAAGAAAAGGAGACGTTAATAAAAATAAAAGCATTCTGATGACCCCTGGTGGCCACTTCATACAAGGAAGTAATTGCATTCCATCTGAGAAAAGCAGATCAAACAGAAAAGTGTTACATGTTCTATTGGTAGGCCTCTACAGAAATGACAGCTGATATTATTTGATTAGAATATTATTAGAATGTACATATTTACATGTCCATCTACATCAATTTACTGTATTACAGTAGACACACAGGCATACTCAAATATTTAACTATTAGAAATAAACCCTGTTCTTCTCTTCAATGAAATAGAAGTGAGCACACTGGAAGTATTTCAGCTGAATCCTACAAGACATACAAAACGGACTTTTTTGCGGTTTTGATTTTCCAGCTGTGTTGCTCACATAAAACAAAGGGTGTTGGGGAGAAGCACGGTGGAAGCAGCGGGCTGCCTCACACCAGAGTGCACTCAGAAGGGCTCTGTGTAATAGATGATGTCCCTCCAGCACAGGCAGTTCTCCAGCACACTTCAGCAAAGCAAACAAACCAGCCTTTTCTTCTTTATATTTATATATTTCTATTGGACTTCTACCAAAAATAAATTAATATCCATCATTAGGAATCAGTATAAAAAGGTGATAGCTGTACACCGACCTCAGCTATGGAGAGGGTAAACCCTTAACATGCAGAGGAAAAGCTGCATGGCAAATCACACCTTTTCTCCTTAATGCTTTCCTGTAATACATGCAAGCAATCACAACTGTGCTGCCATGTCCTCTGCAACACAGAAAGGGATTTTTTCCCCCAGTAACTTTGATGATCATGACTGTGTGACTTAAACCATGCAAAGCTGTGCAAAGCCTGGCTTCCTCCAGAGGTAACTGTTACCTGCGTTCAGGTGAACAGACCCATGCTTCAGCTATAGTCACTTCAGAACTTCTAATGCTATGCAGTTCTGTACTCAGAACAGTTCTGGGGTTACAACTGACCTTTACTCTAATTTCCATCTGTGACACATCTGTCTCTGTCAAGAGATAGAAACCAATATAAGACAGCAATGGGAGGTGTACCAGTGTGACGGTGGCAGTATGAGTCCAAGCACTGGCAATATAGGATGATACAAAAATTATTCATGATTTCTGTGGTGCCTGTGATAGCAGTCAAGGGATACTACTATGGCATATCATGGAGCCTTTTCCCTTCCCCATCCTCAAGCCCTTCACTAGAAGAACAAAGCCATGTAGCTACAAAAGCCTCCTGCACTTCAGCTGAGGACCAAAAAGAGGCTTGAAGGCCAAGCAGGCTCCCACTTCTCCCCAGCAAAGCACACTCTTGGTCAGCAGGTGGAGGGTGAAGGTGAATAAGGGAGATGGCATTGCTATCCCAGAGAGAGAGGCCAGAAAATGCCAGAGCAGCTTCCACCTCCTATTGCAGCCCATATGATGAAACCACATCTTCCCAGAATGGGTCCTAGGCAGATAAAACTGAAGGAGGGAAGGAATTAAAGACAAGGAACAGCCTCTTGCTGATACTCCCATCACTTACTGATAGTTAGTAGATACTATGAAGGTTTCAAAGCTGCTGCTCGTTAACAGTATCCATTTCCATCCACATCTATTTGTTTCAATACAACAAATTTGGTGCTTAGCTAAATCAGTCCCTGAAACTCAGCTCTCTTCCAGAACCAGCAATATGCCTAAGCATGTGCACAGTGGTAGCATGATTTGTGTGAGGCACACGTGTTCAACTGCATTCCCAAACAAGGAATCACCTGACAACATTTTCATCTCTCCTGCAGGAGCGGTGCGTGGGGTGTAGCAACAGGGAACAGTTGCACTGGGGACCACTTCCCTAATACCTAGAAAAATTATGAAGCTTCACTCTGCTCTAACAGCTGCACCTTGCTTACTGGGTATCTTAAGTGTACAAAACCCTTTCCCTCTTTTGAAACACACTGTTTAACAGCTACACACGACTGCAATGCATTTCCTTCAGTTATTGGCTTATCAAATCAAACTCTAATCTCCAGTCAGCACCACAGTATCAAACAGCTCTCTGGGAGTATCAGCAATGGCACCCAAGGTGTGGGGAGTCTCCCTCTCCTACCAGAGCCCAGCAGCCACACAGAGCCACTGCTAACCCCACTATCATCTGGCACGATCAGGGTGGCACCACAGCCCTCCTCTTCTGCAGACTAGGAAGATGTGCCTGGCCAACCTGGTGGCCCCAGACATGGCCTTCTGCTCCCCAAGGCCCTCCTGGGCAGCAAGTGCAGATGCTGCTGGACCCTGCCCTGCACAGCTCCTGAGCATCACAGGAAGTCATGGAAGGGCCATGCAGTGCTTGGCTGGGCAAGGGGACCTTGGGAGTTGGGGCAGAACTGCAACTTGGTTGCAGAGGCCCTGTATTTCCTCAGTACATCATCACTCTTTCTCTCAGGGATGCTTTTAGGAGAGTGTTATTACTAAAAATACTACTAATTCCCTGAGAAACATCAAGTTGAAATCAATCCCACAAACTTTCCCAAGATCAATAGGTTTTAACAAACACAGAAAACATACACAGTAGCAACCACAAGCAAGTACCGGGAGACCAAGCTAGAGTAATAAATTGCACCTGCTCCAACACTTTCCTGGCAGGAAAAAATTGACATATCACTAAGCAGGCTGTTGCTCAGCTCAAACACCCACAGGATCTGAAGGACCACAAGATGGGTGACCCATGTGGTGACTTATCACAGCAAAGCACAGTCAGGACACAATGCCAGATCTGCCCTCCACAGAAGGGCAGGGTTTTGGCAGCTCTCAGTTGACGGAGCAGCCCAGACCACAGAGTCAGTCTGACTGGGCAATGTGGGCACAGAAAGCGACTCCAGGTCGAAAGGGCTGCTTCCTACAGTACAAGGGCCTGGTACAGCCTGTTTATCTCTCAGAAGGTAAAAAGAATATTTAGTCATCTGTTTCAGTCATCAACAGTCATTTTCCTAGTATTCACCCTGGGAAAAACTTTTACAAGTTAACTCTTTTCCTAGCTGTTATCATCAATGGAAAAGAGACAACAGTGTAAAATTAAACCTTACAGTTAACAGAGCAAAAATGTTGGTTTATGTCTTTCACAGTGAAACCTAACATTAAGTGTGCTGTTCCATCATGAATTTTCCAGAAGACTTGAGCATCACATCCTATTTTTCCCCAAGAGCTATGATTCAGACTATTACTTTCTGGTAAATTCCATGAGTATTTGATAATCAAATGCAACTTCTGTTTTGTCAGCTAAGCAGCCTTCCTCATTCTAAAGCACCACATTCTTTTTACATGAAACAGGAAAGGAATTCACTTCTAACAGTGACCCTGCAATTCCATTTTACAATTTAAAATACAATTCCATTTTACAAGTTAAAATTTTGGAGCAAATACACCACTTTACCAGGATTTAATATCTGATATTATTTCCATATACTAAACAATACAGAAGATTTTACTGGTTGAACCCCTGTAACAGCACAAATCATAGCAATGTAAATACGCAAAGGATCTTATTACAACCATTACACTTTTCTCATCAATCTCATTCTGTACTGCTGTGTTCAGGATATCTAAGTATTCTTAGGTGCATGTACAATGGAAAAAATAAATTAATACCCCTTTTAATTTATCTCTCACAAAATTCTCCCTCTGACCAAATCATAATATTGTTTAGGTTGGGAAAGACCATGTTCATCAAATCAAACTGTTAACCCAGCACTGCCAAGTTCACCACTCAACCATGTCAAGTGCCACATCCACACATCTTTTAAATCCCTCCAGGGATGCTAAACTCCACCACTTCCATGGGGAGCCTGTTTCAGGGCTTGAGAACCTTTTCAGTAAAGGAATTTTTTGTAAAACCAATCTAAACCTCCCACAGTGCAACTTGAGGCCACTTCTGCTTGTCCTGTCACTTGGGAGAAGAGACCAACCCCCACCTGGCCACAGCTTCCTTTCAGGTACTTGTAGAGAGTATTAAGGTCTCCCCTGAGTCTCCTTTTCTGAGGCTACACAACCCCAGCTCCTCATAGGACTTATTCTCCAGACCCTTCACCAGCTCCGTGCCCTTCTCTGGACTCGCTCCAGCCCCTCAATGTCTCTGTTGATGTGAGTGGACCAAACCTGAACACAGGATTCAAGGTGTGGCCTCAGCAGTGTCGAGTACAGGGGACAATCCCTGCCCTGCTGCTGCTGGCCACGCTATTCCCCATACAGGCCACGAAGCCATTGGCCTCCTTGGCCACCTGGGCACACACTGGCTCTTGTTCAGCCACTGTCAATCAGCACCCCCAGGTCCTTTTCCACCAGCAGCTTTCCAGCCACTCTGCCCAACAACCTGTAGCGCTGCCTGGGATGGTTGTGACCCAGGGCAGGACTTGGCACTTCCACATATTGAACCTCATTCTGTGGTTTTCATCCCATTGATCCAGCCTGTCCAGATCCCTCTGCAGAGCCTTCCTGCCCTCCTGCAGACCAACACAACATCCAACTTAGTGTTGTCTGCAAAATGACTGAGAGTGCACTCGATCCTCTTGTCCAGACCATTGATAAAGATATTAAATAGAACCAGCCCCAGTACTAAGCCCTGGGGAGCACCACTTGTGGCCAGCTGGATGTAATTCCATTCACCACCACTCTTTGGGCCCTGCCATCAAGCCAGCTTTTTACCCAGGCATCCTCAAGCCATTATCTGTGTTTTAAATTACTCGAATACCTATTAACATCTAAATTCAACTGAATTCACTGGAAATAGGGCATTTGAAAATCAAGATATTTCTTTAGGTGCTTAAAAAGGATTTGTAAAGTAATGCCATATATCCAGAGTTCACTATTTTATCTACAAAATCTGTTATTCAGAATTAAATAAAATGACTAAAGCCCACTTCTTTTTAATTAAAATTAGTTTATATTTTGAAAACTCAACAATTAACAATCTTTAGTTGCATTAATAACTCACTCTCCAGAATGTTTCAAAAGAAAAATTAAATTATATTAGATTATTTTTAATAACTTGTAGAATTTAAAAGTGCCCAGTTATAAATGAAAGCACTACAGAATAAAGGTAGCAAATGCACACACTCAATGCTATTAAAAGGCAGACACATGAGATCTCATGTATCATGCCATTTGTAAAAAGGTTGTTTTATTATCAGTGTAACTAATCACAACGAAGACATCTCTTACAATCAAAGACATTATAATGAATTTTCTTTACAGCTACAGAGAAATGGGATTTGCTGTTCCATATCAAACTAGAACAGGCTGTATAAATTCTTCTTCATATTTATTATTAAATGTAACTTTTATCTATAAAATCAGCCATGAAATATTAAAAACTGAAACAACAGAATTTATACCCTTTACTTAATTTAGTTTAAATGGTCTATTCACTAAAGAGAGGGGAAAAAAGGTTACACAGGTATTATATAATGTGCCCTCCCCTCTCCCTCATAAGTGTTTCCATTATAAACCACCTAGTTTTTGGATTTTATTACTCAGCTGTAAAAATCCACTTCATATGTAAAAGTTGGTATACTTCTCCTTTTACAAATTAAAAAAAATCTGTTTCAGAAGGAAGGCAAGAATGTGAGAGAAGCGAAGGGGAAAAGCAATTAGACTAAGAATTTTAACTCTTGGCCAGTTAAATTAGTTGGTATGAGCTATCTGTTGTAATTCAGACCCATCTTCCCACCCAATCCCATGAACAACCATTGGGAGATGGCCAGCTGGCTGCACCAGAGCCCCTGGGCACACGGGAGCCATGTACTGGCCTTCTGCTGCTGCTGGTGTTCAGGCTATCTTATTCTACTGCTATCTCCTGAAGTCAGCTGTGCAACTGGGAATTGGACAAATGGAAAATAAGTGAGAATAGCAAAGAGCATTAAAATCACCCGTGTCAGAGAAGAGACAAGACAAAACACAACTTAATAATGACAAGTAGACAAAACCGACTGTAAAAAATGGTTCTCACAATTAAAAGATATAAGACTTGAGAACTCAGGAACTGGAGATTGAGCAACATACAGTGCAATGAAAACTGAACAAAAAAATAAGGGCAGATAAAAACCATCAGAAGTTCACACAAGAACTTCTTGTTATTTAAGACAGCATGGAAAACAATTCATAGATAAGATGGCAGATTCCAAAATGAAGCATGAAATAAAGCAACAAGAGACAAGCAACCTATGGCCTTAAGGTGCAAGCTACAACCTACACTATTTCCTGCTAGCAATATCTTACTTTTAGCTTTTTCCTGGAGCACAACAGTGAAATTTACCTTTATTTTCAGAGTCCCCATTTTACAGTCTAAAAGGAATCAAAAGAAGCAGCAAAGGAGTAAAACCTTGCATTGGTTCTCATAGTGCAGATGGTGAGTTGGATGAGCTGGCAGGAGCAACAGGCAAGCTACACCAGGTAGATGCCTGCAGACACCATCTCAGGAGCACCAGGGAAGTGGCAAGGACCTGAAGTCCAGAGATGCTCCCATGTGCCCCAGGTGATGCTGCACTCTTGCTTAGAGGAAACCACCAAGGCCATGTGCTCAAATGTAGCCTTTATTTAGTCTTCAGTTTAAGTTTATTAATCAGAAAAGTCTCTCTCTTGGCAATGCTTTAACTACAGCCCATGAGGACTATATATATATATTGCAACGAGTTCCCACAACAACACAAATAAATAATGTTTATAAATTCATTGGTTCTCTACAGTGATTCAGGCTTGAAGGTAGTCAGTTTTAAAAAAAAACTTCACAGGAACGTCTTTTGTTGGACTAGATTAATGTGGCATCCACAGACAGCAGCGGATATTTCCAAAATATGCACAAAAAACCAAACACAGTATAAAGATATCACCTACACACCCTCCTGCCACACACTCAAAAAAGGTACATGAGCAAAAAGAACTACAAAGTATGAATTTTAGGGATCTATTAGACATTGATATCATTCATTATTTTGATATAGCTTGATTTGCAACAGAGACAAACAATGAGGAACAAGAGAAAGGATGAGAAGATTGGTGCTCTAAGGCAAACATGTCCTTAAAACTACCAGATTCAAAGAGCAAAGACTGCAAATGTAAAATCAGTTATCAGTTTATGGAATTTGTGTCAGATCACCAACACAAAAAAAGACGAAGGGAAAGGCTGAACCAAATAGAAAGAATCCTCTAAGGGACCGGATGGTCTCATGGCACAAAAATCTGCACTCGATTCCCAAAATTCAACAGTCCAAAATCACTCATGTCTGTATCTACCTGGTATGTTACCCACTACTGTACTGCTCAATGTCAACACTTAAAATGTCTGGATCAGAAAGTGAGACCTGGAGTTCTAGGTACTGATATCTCACATCTGGTTCAGAGAGGGAAGAAAAAAATCCATTTCCTTCTCAACCAGCATGAGACAGCCCCTAAGCTAGAGAAAAACAGCGAGCACGAGTCCTAAGCCCAGAAAACGAGAGCTGCTAAATATGGCAGCCTGGAGAAAAGACACTGACTCTGCAGAGCTGCCCATATCATTTACTGCTCACAAACCTGAGAAGGCTCATTCTTGTACCAGGGTGCACCTGCAGTGCGAGCGCCCGAAGCAGCCACCCAAGCAAAGCCTCCAAACCTACTGCAGCTGCTCCGTAACTTGGTGTCCACCAGCCATGAAAACAGAGCCTGTTCAGGCCTGCACATCTCATGCAGCGACTAGGAATCTTTGATGAAGAGTCACTAAAATCCACATTCACTCTAGGAATAGTTTTATACTTCATGTCAAAAAATGCACAGAGTATAAGATTATTTCATTTGAATTCACTGCATTTACTAGCATTTATGAGCAAAATGTATTCATTACAAAAATATGTCTTGAACCAACACAAGAAAACATTTATTAATTGTTCTACCTGGCAGCTCTTATTCAGTGGAAGGTCACCAAAAAATCATTTGGAGTGCTTGCAAGAGCACTAGTCAAACAACGTTTCTAGAAGCAAAACCACAACAACATGGTTGTTAAAATTAAGCATATTTTACAAAGTAAAATATTTTTAAAATACTAGAATTTGGGCATACTGTCCTCAAAATGTGCCTTTAAATTACCCCTTTTTGGAATGACTGGCATGACTGTACTAGCCACATATTTTAACATTGCTTGATCCAGTCAGCTCACTAAATCATTAAAAGTATACCAGACTGAGCTTCAGTTTGACCTGCAGTGACTCCTGTATGTACTCTCAAAATTAACACAAGCACTGAATGCTACTAATCTTCAACTTGTAGTAACTGATCAAAGAATACTGCCCTGTAATTCACCACAAGCTAAAATCATAGCGCTGAACTGTGCATTTTCAAACAAGTGGTTTATAGCTCTAGATTTAAAATGCAAAATTTCCATTATATTTAATAATTAAAATGCATGCTGTGTTATGGTTACATTTGGTGACTGGATTAGTAGTCCCCCAACTGAGTTAAACAATGCCTTTTTCCTATTAGAGTTCATATTACCATATTGTCTATTTGTTTAAGAAAAGGAAGAAAAAAAGCACAGCAAGGAAGAAGGAATAAAAAAGAAATATGAATATCAAACATACTGAAAGACAGTGAGGACCAAGACAGCAAGAAGACCTGGTATCAGCAAAAATAAACACTAGCTGAAAGCAGAAAAGCTGAAATATCTGTGCATTTAAAGTATGAAAACTTTTAATAAAAAGAATATTCTCACTTTGTCAATAAGGGTTCTCATTCAAAGTAAAAGGAATAAACCTCAGTTTGTTTTCCTAGATGCAGTTGCTACAAATTGAGAGAATACAGACATCACTGTCAAAGAGCAGACTCTTTCAGGCTGTCAACTTCTTAATCAGGGTCTGACTTCACTGGAAAGTGTGAAATTATGTAATTATTTGTGCTTTGCAATTCTGACGGTTTAAACAAATCCAGCACTATGAACATCATCTTTTATAATGCAAAATTCCTACTGAGATTTTGTTTTAGGAAATATACCTTTTCTTTTTTTCCTGTGCTTTCTAGGTGGTTTATTCAAACAAAATTTAAATACTATGTGAAGTATTTATTTGCTTCCAAAACAGATTCCATAGAGCTTAGAAACATAGCTTACAAGGATGAAAAAAATTGAAAAATAAAGTAAAATTGAAATCATGGCCACAGTGACATCAACTGAAGTTTTCTCAGCACTGTCAGTTATATTGCCACCCAAAACTCTCTATTGGCAAGACTAAAGACCTTTGAGTACTTACAACATGTATAAATATTATTTGACCCCATAAAAAGACAAACTCCTTATTTTCCTGCACTTCATGCAATATTTAAGTATAAACTTCAGAGAAAAACTTGTTTTAATTTCAAGTATATTTTAATTATCTTGGTACCAGCAGCAGATACAAAGCCAAGCTTGTGTGCCTGAAAGCTCGCCTACTTCTCCCACTATCACAGCTGGCCTAATGTATTGCCTTTGCATGTAAGTCACCTCCTCAGAAACCCATCCCTGACAGGGTAAATACCCTTAGCATATGAAATACAAAGGTACACATTCTCTGAAATAAAAGTGTATTTAACACTTCCCCCCAAAATACACTTGACTGAAATCAGCAACATCTAAATTCATGGTGATGTTGTGAATGAAGAAAAAGAGAAAGCATTCCTGCAAGTCAACCTCCACCAGCAAAGTTCAGCATGTTATTTACCTGGAAATGGAACCTGAATAGCCTGACCAGAGCTAGCAAAACGCAGTCAGGTTTTCACTCATCCTCTCCAAACAACACCTTCTGTACCCAATGACCTCGGGCCCAGGAAGGATTTTTGGGGTCTGACAGAAGGAGTTCCTTGTACCTCATCAGATGCCTGCTCCAGAGCAGCTGAAGGTCAACGCCAGACCTTTGCCAACTTCCTCTTCAGTCTCTTCCTCCCCCTCCCTCCTCAGGTTGCCATCCCTGTTGCAAACTCTTTGGGTGACACAAAGGAAAGGAGACAGGGAACAAAGCCTATATACAACCCTCTGCAGATACCAGAGGCACTCACAAAGAAGTCAAAGCAATACTTGTCAAGAATTTCTGAGCTACCTAGATTTAGAATGGCACTCACATTCACAAGTCTGCATTTTTGACACTTAAAGTCTAATGAGAAACAACTAAAGAAAAAAAAAAGGTAGTTTTTTCATATAATGTATCTGCCAAGTTCCAAGTACCAACAACTAATAACACTGTATTATAAAACCTCTGCTCAAGAACCAACCTGTTTTCTGAGGTAGGATTTGGACAAAAAAATATAAAATCCAATTTTATTTCTTTGGTTTTGTATGCAGAAATTATGAAATGGAGAGCTTGTGTCAGGTTCTGATTTTGATCATTTTGACACAAATTGAAAAAATTCTGTTAAACTAAATGGAAATATTCTGATTTATAGTCAGGTAAATAACATCAAATTCTAGTCCCAGGTTTTCTTTCCTTCCTGATTAAATTACATTAATGTACACTCAAAACAAAGCAACTACTGCTATCCCTGTTTTTTTCAGGAGAACAACTAATCTGTTAAAAAATACTACCTGGACATAAACATGAAGTCATACGGGTTCTTCACATGTCTGTCATCTATCTGAAGCCCAGCAACAAAGAGGCTTTTAGCAGTATCTCAGTACATGGACACCAACATACCATCCCAAATGTAGGGCAGAAGTCAACCTGCTTCTGTGAGGACCTATAGGCCATAGTTTCTCCCTAAAATACTTTTTAGTAACCTGATATGGATATGAAACAGCAAAAACCACAACACTCTGTATTCTTACACAGAATGTACCAGAAAAAGGCTCAACAACTAAATATTGCATCTTCACATTCTTGCTAAAAGGTTTGACATAGTATTCATTGCCATATTATTCCTAATTAGCAGTTTAAGCTTGTTAACAAGAACAGTTCATTTAAGGTAAACAGGAATTATCTTTCCATTGTATAGGTAGGACTTGTAAATAGGACAGCTCATAAATTCTAAGATGAGAGCAACTAGGAAACTATTCATTAAGGCTTGGGTTATAAATTCAAAACATGAAGCATAACATGCTTAAAGAAGAAGGTTTTATTTTTAAAAGCATTCATTAGGCTCTCATCTTCAAGCCTCAGACTTGTAAATAATTTAAAATGAAAATGCCAACAACAGGCAGGGAAAACAAAACAAATGCAATTCAAATCAGTCCATTGTTGTACCAATAAAACTCAGAACAATAGAAACTAAGCTGGCAGATTTTGAAGACAACATCCAGAAAACATCTTTATGTACTGTATCTTTGAACTTACGTGTTGTGCTAGCACTGGCTCCAATCCAAAAAAAAATTAGCTCTGTGTTCTAACAGCCAGGCTTTGCCCAGTAAAGGATACACATGCTGAACTAGTAATTTTTAGTATTCATCGCACTTGATTCTGGAAATCCCAAAGAAAACAAACAAGCTGCTGTTTATCAATGCTTTTAGATTTTATATTTCTCCATTCTGACTTTTCAGAAATGTATATCCTATTAACAATGCATATGACACAACGCAAGAACCCCCTTTCCTTTAAAGATTAAGGTCAACCTCAGTTTGCCTCACATGGGAAGCACAGAAAGAAACAGCCTTTACTTCACTGGCATTGAAAATGGAAAGTAAAGACAAAAGTAACAAATCAAACATCAAGACATGCTCCTCAGAAGCTTTTCACTTACTGGCTGCACCCCATGCACCAGGAAACCCGACATTCGTCAGTCACGCAGGATTTCCTGCACGGCTGCAGAACATTGGGCAGGAAACCCTGGCAACCCAGCGAGCTCTGGGCATACAGCAGGATAAGGCTCAGCTACAGCACACACAGCCAGCACAGGGCTTTCCAGAGGCACCAACTCTCCAGGCAGAACGAGACCAGCAACTCTGATGCTTCCACGTGTGAACCAAGATGGAAAGGGCACCCCTGTCCCTGCTTCTCCCTCTAACACAGAAGTGGGTGATGCCAACATGCTAGACACCACCAGTACAGATAAAGTACCTCTCCTCCTGATTAGGAGTGCCAAAGCCAACTCTGCATGGACTACCTCATGTTCACAGCAAATGTTTACAGCAAACATTTAAATAAATCCAATCTAACCCACGGAATGGAAACAGGTGAAGGATACAGGCTCTTCCAAAGTGAGCCCAAGCTTGAAAACCTGACTAAAGAGAGAACTCACATATATAAAGCCATACTAGAGCTCTTGAGGCCATCCAATTGGCAACACAACAATCTGTCTTTGATTAAATCAGAATTCCTGTCAGGACCTCCACACTTCTCTAACTTCTTGCTGGAATGTTTCCTACAGAAAAGCTTATATACCAGGTAACTGTATGGATTCCATTAAAAAAAAAATCACATTAAATAATTATTTCCATACGAAATGATGTCTTGGTGTTACTATTCTGGTAAGTTTTGCTACCCCTTCTAATTCTCGTGGATTTTAACCTTTATGTGTATTTTTTATGTCTTGCTACCTATATTTTTGAGAAGAGATTTTGAAATTCCAAAGATGGAGCTAAGGACAGCAAGAAACTTCATAACTGCAACAATACAAAGAAATAACAGGTAGAAAACCATCTACATATGCACTTGTAGCAAAATATAATATATAGAGATGTATACATTCAGATCTCTACACTGAAATACTGTGTACCCTACCCCTGTACACCTCCCCCTGGGCCACTGCATATGCCACACACATGTAACAACTTGTATGTCTAGACTCAGAAAGACAGAGACAATTAAAATTTATGCCTGTACCACTAAGGATCAAAAAACCTAAAAACACTCACAGCCTCACAGCGCACTTAAACAAAACCCATACAGACAGTAGTTCAGTAGTAGGCCAGACCACTGAGAAAAAAGGTCAGCCTGGTGTAGAACATGCAAACAAAACAAAACAAAGAAAAAAATTAGCAATCAACAGCTCTGTTAACGCAGGACTGGAAAGCAGTCACAATCATGCAAACAAGCATTTCACTTTTGGAACACCATTAGTGCCTGTTTCTAAAAGGCACTTAGGTCATTTCTTTGTAAGGATGTGTGTGAATTGGCTAGTACATACTGTAATTTTCCTTTCCATACTGAGGAAAAAAAGCTATCTAGGTTTCTTTCTGCTATAAAGCTATAGATTGCTGACATAAGTTTGGGACACAACTTTCTTTCATCTTCACATGTTGAAGAACTGAGATTAAGTAAAATATGAAAACTTCCACATACATTTAACATAAACACCTACAATGGGCTACAGACTGCTCTGTAACTACTGACTCTTCCCTGGCAGATGGCAGAAACAGGACTAATAGCATTCACAACTGCAGAGCAGGAAAGCATGTATGATTCCTGTTTTAAACATTCAACTCCTTTCTGCAAAGCAAAAAGTTACCTTTGGAACTTCTGCAGGTCAGAAATTGGAAATTACCAGAACATCTTTACATTTTTTGCTTCTTGACTAGTTTTATATGCACATGCTAATAAACAATCTCAGTTTATGTGTTAACACAGCCCATAATTACCAAAAAATAAAAAAAATTACAGTTTAGATGTATTATAGATGTATTTAAACTTTCATACATGTTTGTGTAACCTTGTAAGAATGTCCACTGCAAAACCAAAGAGACCAAAGATAAAACCACTCTAATGTTACTGGAGAGATTTTCCATGAACTTTGGCACTACGGGCCAGGCAAGATTTAAGCAGTTTGCAGGTCCCATGCAACCCTACTCCTAATACATTCTCTCCAAGATATCCATGGATAACCCTATGCCTGTTAGTACTGCACATTGTACTTGCCTGAGAGAAGGAGGCCCCTTCTGCCAGGCAGCCAGCGACAGGACAAGAGAACACAAGTCTTAAGTTGCACCAGGGGGAGTTTAGGCTGCACATGAGGAAGAGTTTCTTCCCACGTGATTAGCCATTGGAATGGACTGCCCAGGGAGGCGATGGAGTCACTGTCCCTGGAGGTGTTTAAGGAAAGACTGAACTCAGCACTTAGTGCCATGGTCTAACTGACATGGTGGTGCTGGGTCACAGATTGGACTTGATCTCAAAGGTCTTTTGAGAAAGAACACGAGTTGATTCTGTGATCACCGGTGAGGTACGGTGCGCATTTCCTTCATGCCTTTGTGTCCACCAAGAACTGCTGTCATTGCTTCTGCTCCTTCTACTCCGGACGCACAGGAGGAGCGGCGCCTCCATGCCTTGGCTGCTGCTGGCCAGGGACTGAGTGATGCCCTGGCACCTCGGGCAGCAGCGGCAGCAGCGGGTGGCTGCGCTACCCCAAGGTGGCAAGGCCAACACAAAGCAAGACCTTCCTGGGGTAGAAAATAACCACAAATGCTCTGCTGGGCAGCTGCTGACAGTCTGTGAAAATGAAAGCACCATTTCCATTTGACTCCTCACGCAAGACAGAGAACAGGGAAGAGACCACGCCGCCGCATGGCTGGTTTTGTGAACAGCTGAAGGAAACACAGCCGCTACATCTGTTCAATCACATCATCTTGTCTTTCTCTCCAAGCTTTCAAAAGAGGAAGTTATACTCCAGATTTCAATCTAAAAGGTCAACTTTTTAGTACCGTTACCATGCACCATAATACCAATGCATTAATTTCAATGAATGACTAGACCAAGTGTATCTGAAACCAGTGTTTTTATTTGGCTGATGGGGTCATCCATCCAATGAAGCCTTTCTGTTCTGAGAAAGAGAATACTTAAATTCTAAACCACATCAGGAAATTCAAACACAGGAGCCACCGAACAATTCCAGTTCAACCACATTTCATGTGCCAATCTGTAAATTCCATCTCATACACAAAACCCCAACACTGTACACATTCAAAAAATTAAAAAAAAAAACAAACCAGGCAAAGCAAAGCCACCTCATTCTAATGTTGTGCACACTAACAAGAAAATGCTGTTCTTCATGACAAAAGGTTGGGTTTAATGGAATACTGCAACTGGCATCTCCTTCACACACATTTTATCTCCAAGTAACGTTTTTCTATAGAGACAACACAGCTTCAGTTTTAAAAGCATTTCTAACAAAGAAAACTCTCATGCAAATAAATTAGAAATCTTTGATGCTGTTACTATACAATAGTTCCTACAGAAGAATGATAGTAAAGGATTTAACTCAAGTCGTTTGAATTATATTTCCCAAAATGCTAATAAAACTGACATGTTTGAACATACTGAAAAAGTCACAGTCCATCATCGTCCTGTCACATCAGTGCATTTGACTTTTTTTAAAATGTATGGATTATACAATTACTGCCAGGCTCCATATTTTATATATAAAAGCTACAATCTGATTATATGTCTATGCTGAAATAATTTATGAAATAAGGATGGAACGACTGCAATGTTACTTCCATGATGAATGTAACTTGCTGTGAATAGGGTAGGAGATTGCAAGAGAGACCCAACTGAAGCCTGTAATTGTCTTCATCTTTCATGAAGAGGTGTGACCTGGGAAAAATATAGATTCCAGCATCCAAAGCTCCAGCCTCATACAAACATCTTGATTACTCATGTTCTGATACAGGAATGGAAAATCTTTAGTCTTCATGTGCCACACCTTTGCAGCATTAAGGTGAGAATCACAAGGAATTACACCCAGTGTTTAAATTGTATGTTAGTCTGTTATGGTTTTTCACCACCAGAAAATCCAGCATTGCCACTCTCACTCTTGCACTTTCGTATTTCCAGCATTTACTATTGCCTAGGTGTTACCATCATGCTTAGTATCATACGGATGAGACAAGCACGTGACAAAGCCAAGGTCTTGCAAGACTGCATCAGTACAACTACACAAAGTAGCAAAGGGGGCACAGGAAAACAGAAACAAAACCTTTATAAATTCTAAGATCACTACTAGCTACAGCATTCAGATCACAAATGTTTTTTCCTTGCTCCAACTAACACTACATTTAATATTAACATTGTGGTCAATAACGAACACACTAGTTATTCAAAGGAGCAACAGGAAACCTTTTGTAACTCAAACCAAACAAAGCAGAACACAGACTCATAGAAAGGCTTGGGATGGAAGGGACCTTAAAGATCACCTAGTTCCAACACCTTCCGCAAGAGTCAGTTGCTCAGAGCCCCATCCAACCTGGCCTTGGAAAAGTTACAGGGATAGAGCACCCACAACTTCTCTGGGCAACCTGTGCCAGTGCCTTTCCACCCTCACACTAAACAATTTCTTCTATATAAAGGACATATAGATGATAACCTATCCCTCAAAGGCCCCCTAAAGCAGCAGTTTTGGTTTAACAACCTTTCCTACTGAAGACACACACAACCCCATCAGAAGTGTATTAACATTTCTGTGCTGCTTACGGGAGCTTTCCCTGCCACAATCTGACAGGTTCTCTAAGAGTCTACTCTGACTCCTTAGATCAGACAAAACCACGTTGAAAATCACGAGTAAATAAACAAAGCAAATAAACAAAGGGTCTGAAGCACAAGTCCTGTGAGGAGTGGCTGAGAGAGCTGGGACTGTTTAGCCTGAAGGAGGCTCAAGGGGGACCTTATCATTCTCTACAACCACCTGAGAGTAGGGTGAGGCCAGGTGTGGGTCTGCATTTCTCCCAGGCAACCAGCGATAGCTTGAGAGGACAAAAGCCTTAAGCTGCACCAGAAGTTTAGGCTGGACATCAGGAACAATTTACTTAAAGTGCGATCAGACTTTGGAATGGACTGCCCAGGGAAGTGAAGGAGTCACGGTCCCTGGACATGTTTAGTCAAAGACTGGATGTGGCACACAGCGCTATCTGTTGACGAAATGGTGTTCGGTCTATATCAGGTCTTTTCCAACCTTATTCTGTAATTCTGTAACTGCTCTACCTGGTGACTGAAGCAGAATAAAGGGAAAGCAGCTACAACCCTTCCTTTATCCCTTGTAAGAGCCACGTACAGAGCTCCTGCAGTGACGTGTGCTGCCCCTCACCGCCAACCGCTGCACCTCTCCAAGCTCATCCCCACCTATTCTACAGCAACCTTCGGGAAAGGACGGGGATGTGAG
>VXAX01002903.1:173082-229654 GCA_013399835.1 Leptocoma aspasia | reverse complement strand
GTGCGTGGCGCAGCCCGGCCGCAGCCCCCGCGCCGGGCTGCGCCAGGGTAACCTTGGGCCGCACAGGGCTGTGCCTAAAGCCGTGCTTCACATTCCCACCCTGGATCGCACTGCAGCCAGATTTGGATCTGCTCCTTGAGAAACCTGTTCTGGAGGAGCGGGAAACAAGTCCTTGACGCACAGCCCGCAGCCGTTCACTAGGGTTATCAGTCGAAGGGTGCTGACGATGCACGCTATATTAAAATAACTTCAAGGGTGTGCAGTTTAAGAGAGAAACAGTTGAAGAAGGCAAAAGGGAGGCAATTTGTAAAGTATTTCCTATTTTAAAAACTTACTAAGAAACCGTGATGATGAAACCCTAACTGTTCTTTCCCTGTTCTTTAAGTCAAGTCACACGAATAAGTATATCAAAGCAAAGAAGCAATATGTAAAGAGTCTTCAGGTGACTCTGGTGAAATGCAATTGCTTTTTTACTGTGTCTTTTGATTTTTAAAATGCAGGTTTCCCATTTATCTCCTGATTACACAACATTTTTTTAGTAGACAGTATCTTAGTCAAATAGCATTTAGCATTCTTCAAGGCCGTGGCACAGACACAAGGAGAGAACACCTTTGGGAACAGGTTTGCAGTTCATTGACTTTCGAGTCACAGAGTGCGCACGAGCTTACCAACTAGAAGTGACAACTTAGAGCGCTGCTATTCAGCCAGTTAGTCACTAGCTACGTTTATGGCACAGCAATGCCAATTCTGCTGTGGGTTGTAAAGACTGTTAGAATGGGTTGAAAACAAAGCAGTTGCTGTGGCCTGAGCCCTTCACTGAAGCAAAGTAGAGCACCCCGGACTTTACCAGTGTCTTGGGAAAGATCTGAAGTGAATGAACAACATTTAAAATAGTAAAGTACCACAGAGGACATTGGTACCTAAGAGTTATAGTACAGAATTTAATTGTTCTGTGTTTAATAGGAAATCCACACAGAATATGGCTAAATCTGAAGTAAAGATATCTGTGGGATTTTAGATATGTATTTAGATTTAATAATTTGAGAGTCTACAGAAGCCACTGGCAGTTGTAAGACTAATGTAATTACAATCTGATTGCTCTGGATATATTCCAGCATGAAGAAAAGAGGTAAAACAACCTTTTGATATCCTTTAAGCTCAGTTTCTCTGCAGGTTACAAATTCCTTTCATATGCCTTGAAAGATTTGTAGGTTTGGGTCTCAAGTAACACCAAGTGAGCCTGCCTGGCCCATCAGTTATTTCAGCATTTGCTTACTGAGAGGAAACGTACTGGAGAAGAAGACACGACCGTGCAAGCTGGAGTCTTACAAGTTGAAATATTTCTAACAAAATGAAGAGAGGCAGCATATTTCAGGAATAGCCTGAAGAGGGAGCCATTGATATGGGACAAGGAGCAACTAAGGCAGAATCACTATTAATCTAAGAAAAAAACCATACCTGTACCAAAAAATAAATAACCTTATTTTGTAATTACAAGCTGTATTTATTAAATCTTTGCATCCGTACATTTCATGTTCTGGCTTAGGTACATACATAACTCTACAAACACAACTCTAAACTTGTGTTAACTCTAAAGTTGTGCTGAAAAGTGGTTCTGTGTTCTGAAATAGTTGTGCTATATTAGAATGCAACCTGAATAAGTCAATGAGTAATTAACAAGAATTTAATTAGCTAATATATTAGTTTATCAATGGATTGTAAACATAGACTATATTTATTTTCTAACAGAATATGTTACTAGGAGTGATTCTGCAGTTGCTGTATTTCTGCTACACCAAAATACTGATTTCACTAGAAATGTTACTCATTCCAAGAGTAGTACCAGCTCTTTACTTAGCTATGTAACTTAAAACTCTCCCTACCTTTCCTACTTCATATTCTGTGTTTGCTCCTGTACAGAAAACACACACAGCGTTGTATTTACTACTACCAGAAGTAGTACAGACATTCAGCAGGATAAAGGCAGTCACCATAACGCTACTTACCAACTCTGAATCATGGGATTTCCCATCGGATTTGTTTAGAAGAAATAACCCCGTGACTCGATGGTGATCTCACAGGTAGAATGTCGCTGGCAGGCCCTCCAAAGGACACCGTGGTGTCTGTAGGATATCAACTTACCAACATCAACCCTTAAGGGTTCCTTAACTGCTACTGGTTTTTCACAGAGTAGCAAATTTTTGAAGAAAAGTTGTATATATCTTTATTCAGCAGTTCCAACCCCTTAGAAAACATGGAACAGAATAATTAGGATGTAAACTCCAAGAACTTTTTTTAGTGTCAATTACCTATACATATACATATATATATATATACGCACACATGTATCTGTTCCTTCCCTTTTTTAATGCAAGTTATTTTGGCCATTTTTCAAGGTGTGTGATTCAGGAAGCCAAGTGCCATATTCCAGTTTGACCGGCTGCTGCACACTGTTCAAACTGTGGGAATTTGGTTGAGTCGGCATCCTTGGAGGTATTTAAAGGATGTGCAGATGTGGCACCTAGGGTTTAGTGGTGGACTTAGCAGTGCTGGGGAAATTGTTGGACTTGAGAGGAAAGTTAATGTCTTGAGAAACAATTTGATGGGTGAAGGTATGGATGTTAGCATCTTTGAAATGGGTTTTAATGTCTCTCCTAACTTCGGGCACCAGGCTTGTTGCAGAGCCCAGACAGCTTGGCTCCTGAAACAGACAAGGGTCTGCACAAGCCTGAGTTTCTGAGCTTTGGGGTAAAATTGTTGGTTCAAGGGGGGAATATGTGATAGGCGGTTCGGGAAGGCTGTACCTTCCTAGTGCCTCAGCCAATGCGGAAAGGAAGAGGGGAACCTGCGGCCGGGAGTTTGGAATAAAAGGAGGCTGCGCCTTCCGAAACCTCGAGAGAGAAAACTTCGCGGGTGTGTGCCTCAGTGGACTCTCTCCCTTTATTCGAATAAAGTTGCAGGACTCCTCTGTCTCGTTTTTAATCCTCTGGCGTTTGTGGATTTTCCTGACAGACTCGATAAAGTCTGTCATGTAACAATGGACAATTTCAATGAACAATTCTATGAACCGGCTGGTGGTCCTGTGATCCTGGTCCCTGGCTGGTGCAGCGCCACTGTGATCCATGGCTCAGCTGGTTCTGGCGCTGCCTCGGCCGAACGGCAGCCTGCGCAGGTGGCTTCTGACCGGCTCGGCAGGGTCACAGAGGGACCAGGGCACTGCCAGCGCCACACTTGAGCACGGATGGCCTGGCTGCGGCCAGGTGGCTGCAGCTCCGACGTTGTTTTTGTGGGGAGCTGCCCGTGTGGAGGGAACCATGACAGCGGTTCAGTGCCCGCTGCCCAAAGGGATGGAGAGCGAGCCTGCACAGCCCCGGGCAGCCACGACAGCTCTAGGAACCAGAGGAGGAGTGGCCGCGTCGGGGCACGGCTGCACCTTTGTGCCACCGAGGTCACGCTGCCCGTGGCACCCGCACCCGCTCTTTCATTAAAGGCTGCGCCTTTTGACTCACTTCGGTTACCCTGGGTTCGCTGCCCAGTCATGCCAAGGAACTTGTTTGTAGTAGAAATAGTTAATCCTTTTTACGTAAACAAAATGCTCACCCACTGCTAGCTACCTTTTGTTAAGTTTTTTTTCTTGTGATATAAAGAACCTTATGCAGGCAAGTAAAAATGTAGTAAAATACATGGTTTCCCAACTTTTCCTGCTATTGTAAGTGCAATATAAATGTTTGAAAAAAATAAGAAGGAAAGCACTCGAGCTTGAATGGAACACTTTGAAAGGATTTGTTTGAATTTCTTATAGAAAATCTAGGATAAAAAAAAAGGTTTTTGAGCAGCTTGAAGTGATTGAAAGGGGTTTTTTGC
Organism: Leptocoma aspasia; assembly: GCA_013399835.1. Taxonomy (NCBI): domain Eukaryota; kingdom Metazoa; phylum Chordata; class Aves; order Passeriformes; family Nectariniidae; genus Leptocoma; species Leptocoma aspasia. The sequence continues at coordinate 225,790 of VXAX01002903.1, read as the reverse complement.
AATTTTAATACTTTTATAGGAGTTTAAGTTCACAGATAGAAGTTGCAAGAATTTGAAAAAAAACAAGATAGTGCTTGAAGTTCCCCCACTTAGCAAAAGAAAGAGGGACTGCAAATTCTTTCATTTGGCCACAAATGATGCATCATCCAGGCCTAGTCTTGCCAGTGGTATTAAAGGCTTTCTGTTCAGCCTGCAACACAGAAGCATGGGGGCCATGGACATCTATCTGCATGTGCACAGAGAGGTGTGTTCACAGAGGCACTTGAAGAGTCACATGTGATCTTTCATCAGATCCTGAATAATCTGAGTTATGCTTCTCTAAAGTCAAGTTACAGTCCAGCTGAGGAGTGGTAAGATAACTGAGTAACATCTATGAGATATAAAAGTCTAGAACAGTAGTCATATAGCTGTCTGCTCAGTGTCACAGTAGCCAACATCTCAAAAATAAATAGTAATGGATGGTCATAGAAAACAATTGTATATAAGCACCAAGAGGTAAACTGTTTTGCATGCACAATACAGAGCACACAGACAGGAGACCTCACTTATGTCTCTGTGCATGCAGCTTTCTAGATACAAATATCAATATCAATATACCAATAAATCAGATGTGGGGTTTCTTTCCACACTGACAAATAACTGATGTTACTTGAAGCACACAGGCAGAAATTTTACCCATAGACATTATCTTCAAGTCTTCAGGCTATTCCCTCCAGAAAATCCTGTGTTAAGATGCATCAGCACCCACAGAGCACTGCAGGTGAATATCACTTTTCCTGGGCCCATACACTTTGCTGTGACTTAGCAAAGGCACCACTGACTGCCATTGCTAGCTTGTTCACCAGGAGCAAAGCTACCACAGTATCTGCCATGGTTTTGTTTGTTTGCTTGTTAGTTTGTTTAAAATGGATCTTTCATTGCACTTTTTTCAATAAAAAGTGGACTATATAAACCTTGGTGTCCAGAAGCCCCCAAATAAGGCAGCTTTAGAAAGGATGTACTTCCAGGATCTTACTGGTCCTTCCACTGTGATGAAATGAAACTTTATCTTTCAAAGTTGTCACTGGAATGTCAGGGTTGTTGCCAAATTGAGAATGTTAACCCTGCCTGTGGAATTTGATGCCTTGTCACGAAGGCAATAATGCACAGGAGACAAGTAAAGCAGTAATAACTCTTAATTTCTAATTGTGAAAAAAGAATGATGCAAACTTACATGAAATTCATATGAGGACTCTGCCACCACTAGTTTCTTCATGCCAGAAGAGTATATGTCAGAAGTGTGTCATGTTGAATATTTTCAGAGTTTTATGACAGAGATTTTACCGTTTCAGTTCTAATCTCCCCTTCAGTTCCACAAATAAAAAGACTAGCATGATATTTAAATTATTCTTACATATATTAAAAAAAAAATTTAAAAAACCAGAAAATGGTAACTGCGTTGGAAGGATGGGGAACATGCAATTGGCTGACATGTCGGTTGTTTCACAGTGAGAGATCATCAAAATGATTCTGAGACAGGTAGCAAAATCAGCATTATCAACACATACATCCACGACATCTGGTTTCATTTAACTACAGGTATGTTTAAGTCTGTGTGGAGACTGACTCTGCCAAACCTCCAAGGATTTAGTTTTCTTGTACTGTGGGTTTTTAATAAAAATTCATTTAATTTTAATAATAATTCATTGCAGTAAAATGAGAGTCATTTATTACCCTGTATTGTCTGTTCTGTGTGAAGATGTCCAGCTTGCCAGAATTTACAGCTCTGCGACTGTATAATTAATCTCTTGCAAACTCACAAAGCAAATTTCACAAATAGACATGCATCTCAAATACAAACATCAAGTCTGGTACATTATGCATCAATACATTAAGATTTAATGTGGTAGCAGATCAGAAAATATGCAAAAAATGTTTGCCATGTGAAATAGAGATTTAATCCTTATTTTTCATCTTCACTAAGTCAACATATTATCCACCTGGCACGTGCATCCTAGTCCTGTTAGAACTACATCCACTGAAATAAGAGTGTGCTTATGCTGTTAGCTCTAAAGGAAGAATTTTCTAGTTACATACTGAAATTCTCAAATACTCATCAAGTAAGGAATGTGATCATTTTTCTTTGCTGTTGGGATGTACCTTATGCAGGGTGGACTTTGAGGCAAGGTTTTTTTGGGGTTTTTTTCTCCTCTCAAGAGTAAAGTTTCTTAGCAAAAAGAGTCCAGATTTCACACCTGTGGGAAGTGTGTTTGCACTTTCACTTGTCTCTTTAAGTCCACAAATGCACAGCTGTTGCTCGGGCCTTGAGGAGTAAGTGAATGTGGCATGTTTCACTCAAAGAACCTGAGTGAAATTGCATAACAAAATATAAGCACATTTTCAGATAGTATTTGCAATTTTTAAAACTCTGTGAGAGCAGATAAAGTAACTAGGAACTGTCTCCATTGTCCTCCATCCAAACAACACATTCCATGTGACAACCAGCTGAAAACTGGGAGCTCCTGATCCTCTCATTACAACAGACAGTGACTCACCTCCTTAGAAAGTAGTGGAAATGTTGAAATGACTTCTAAGTGACTTCAGGAAGAAGACTCACACTGGTTCAAATTCATAGCTGAAAAAAAAATATGAAAAGAGGTTTCAAGATTGCATACCACCATGCTTGTATTGTTAGCAGATCATTTTGAATTTCCTGGTCTACTTTTATGTAATCTAATGTAGCAGCATTGCAGAAAAACCTTTGCTACATATTTGTCAAAATAATCTGCAACATGGATGTGTTCTTCATACACTGTTCTGAAGAACGCAAGTGAGATCACTGAAATATTTGGCAGTAGAGCAAAGTAGACAAATATGCACTCTGTTCACAAGGAACTGTTTATATTTTTCTATTCATATATTTATTTAAAATATTTAATGACACACCTCCTAAGGGGCATGATGTGTCTGCAGCTCCAAATACATATATACGTGGAGCTGGAGTCAATGATCCTTATGGGTCCCTTCCAATTCTAGACATTCTATGATACAAGGTATAAACTTGAAAATCACTTAGGCTTCACCTTGGAGCAATAAGTATTTAACTTTACCTGTTACTTGCAGCTGGAATGTTCCAGCAGAAACAAGGGAACTCCTGGTTCTCAGTGGCACCAGCCACTGTGGCATGGGCCTCTGTGTCACAGGTAAAGGCACAGTTGCACAATCTTCCCTGTCCAAACATGGACTACGAACATCCTTACCCAGCAAGGCATTTTATAACATTTTGTGAAACAAGCCAAGTGCTGTATTCTGAAAGGAATAACTACCAGGAATCAAAGTTAAACTTCTTGGGAGTAGTGTAACTGAAAAGGAAAGCCATAACTATGTGAGTAAGCCTAATTTCCACTTTCACAGGCTAAGCAGACGATGACCTGATTAGTTCTCAGTTTCAGGAGGCTGCTTATCTCTCTATGCCTTCAATTCCTATTGTCAGCATCTTATTCTCCTTGATTTTAGCTGACACACTTTTCAGTCTTCTCTTTTGAAACATTACTTAAGGATTAAAAACCATGTTTATCTAATATAAAAAAGCGACTTTCACTTAAACCCACTGATTTTAAACGGAAATTAAAATGTTCTAATTTATTCTTTCACATTAATAATCAGTAGAAAAATGTGATCCCATTCTTGAGTGTTCAGTTTCCTACAGCACGGATGTACAGCCTAGAAGTAAAAGGAAAACTTGGGACAAGTCTTCCACTACTAGGGAGACGGGCAGAACTTGACCAGCTATGTGTAGGCACTTAGTACTGTTAGGTGTGCTCTGGGGTCTGTTAAACACTGTGGCAGGTTGTAAACAACCTGGGCACAGGTTGCCCAGAGAGGTGATTGGGTGCACCATCCCTGGACACGTTCAAGATCAGCTTGGATGGTCCTCTGAGCAGCCTGATCTATGTGATCCTGCTCATTGCAGTGGGCTTAGGCTAGATGGTTTCCAAAGGTCTCTTCCAGCCCAAACAGTTCTGTGATTCTATGATCCTTAAGGTCCCTTCCAGCCTAAATCCATTTATTATCCTATGATCCAGGTCTTGAGATCTGTGTCAAGCTTTCAGAGATATAGATGCTGCTTTTGGACATCCCCACAATGTTGTTTTCCCATTATTCAGTTGTTAGTAAGAAAAAAAACCTGAATCAGAATGGACAAGATCTTTTCTTTTTTAAATCATGGATTAGATCTTGCAAGTGTACATATATATACGTGCATACGTAGACCCACAAATTGTACATTTGATTTCTGCAGTTAGTGGGTCATGATTAGAGAATATCTAATATGCTCTGACGTGGGATATGGCACATCTAGAATAAGGCTAATGAATAGAAGCAAACTTTAATCCTATTTCTAACACTAGTATTGTAGAGTTATCTTTAATTTACTGTGGCAACAACTAGCTGTTAGTTCAACCAAGGAGAAACCTTTCTAGAAGTGTTGTATAACACTACAGACCATAGAAAAATGCATACAGTTTCTTTTTTTCACAAGGCTGATGAGATGCTGCACAATATTAAAAAAAAAAAGGAAAGACAGGGTGGATACTCTGTCTTGATCTAAGGAGGAAAGAGTAGCTCTCAATACCCCTGTGGGCAGGAGTTGCTTTCCCAATTCTTTCTTTCTTTCATGGACAAGAGAATCTGAAATTGAAGTTTTGTGCTCTTTCTCTCCTCTGGGACTGAAGGAGGCATGGAGATGGACTACATAATTCAGTGGCCCCACTGTTTCACTCACACAGTTTTAACTTGGCAGTAAGTGGCTATTTCAGAGCAGAACCTTATTTCAATGCACTGCTCTGAAAGTATCTGTGCTTATAAAATGATGCTCTTATTTTATTTGTCATTCCAAAGAGCAACAGTAAAAAAAAAAAAAAAAGCCCATCTTCCATTCCAGCTTCATAATGTTGTAGAACACATAGACAGCATATATTATAGTGGTATTTCAGAGCAGTCATATTCGTAAAACACAGTCCCCATCCCACTTTCATGAAGAAATTTGCCACCTCCATCTCATCAACTTTTCAACTTTTCTGCCAAAAGGGTCATATTTATGAGCAGATGTTTCTTGCCATTATGTTTTAAGCTAATTTGGGGATGGCTCTGTACAGTACTAAAACTTTGTCTCAATGATCCTTGTGGGTCTCTTCTAACTTGGCATATTCTGTGAGTCTGTGTGATTCTGTAACTTGTAAAACCACTGCAAACCCAGAGATTGCAATGTTTTATGTCAATTATATGTCTTGAAATATTTCAGCAAAATTCCCTCACATACTACTATGGTGTGATAGCTTTTAAGGACCAATCTGGCCTGAGTCCTGGGCAGACACTGGAGTATTCCTCCCTGCAACATTCATTACTGTGCCAGTTCAGAAAAGCTTTCAACAGGTGAAGGGAACTGAGAGATCACAGAGAATTATTCTGGAAGTTGATGAAATGCAAACCAGAGTCTTCTGGTCTTTGGGGCTTTTGGTCCCTGTCTTGGAGTACAATGCAGTTCTGCAGCCAGCAGTGCCAAGTAAGAGACTGAGCTGAATCCTTTTCCCCTTGAACACCAACACCAGCCAGAGCCCTTACTCAGCTCTTGCAGCAGAACTGTGAGCCTCACAGTCTCAGGTAGGGCTGAAAATGGGTGTTTATTGAGAATGTATGAGTATTCCCTTCCCCACAGTATGAGCTGTGGATTCTGCATCCACAGCTTTGTTCTTGCAGATTTTTGCAGGGAGGATCCCAAGTACTTGATGTAATTTACTCAATGTAATTTTTTTTAACAGTAGGGATAACACTACAGGTTCCGTTGGTTTGGTTGTGTGTGAATTAATTATGTTAGAGTAAAAATCACATTTTAAAGTTTAAAAAAATCTGGATTTTAATGATGAGCTATGTGCTGGATGTTTTGCCTAAATAGCAAACAGAGCTCTCAACTAATTTGTTTTTATTTAAAAATATATCATTTGCCTTTGACTTAATTATTAATGTAAACTGATGCTTTAAAAGTAATTAACAACCAGTTGCTAACTGGGTGGAAAAACACCCTTCTGATGACAGACTTCAGCCAGAAGAGATGTTCACAAAATTTTCTTTCTATTTTATGAAAAGAAAATCACATGAAGAAAACGTTATTAAGTGATTCTTAAAACTGCTCACAGCAAAGAGGTGATTTGGATGAGAGGGAAGGCAGAATCCATACCTGGAAATGTTTATTTATTGCTGCAGTTCTACTTACCTCAGTGATTATACCCATAAATAGATACTAATAGGCAAGTACTCACATCAAACTCAACAAGAACATTTCATTGCACTTCCTATTTAAAACCTTCAGTGAAGGAAAGAGATTAATTTGATAGTTGATCTTTCTTTAAAGAATTACATAAGTATAATTTTGTATATAGTTAGGAGGAAACTACAGTGTGTATTGCTCATATTCAGAAACTGGAATGTGAGCTAGGCAGCATGAAGAGTGATACTACCAAACAGAACTACAGTAATTTTGATAAAATGGATGTATAAATTCTCTTTGTCTTGAAGTCTAAAACTAAAATGTAACATGTTCCATTCAGCAAGAATGAATTATCCTTAACCCTATTTTACAGTATTAGGGATAAGATCACTTGATGGACTATATCACAAATGCATGCCATTTAGTAGTATGCCAGGAAATAGCACAGCATTTATTTTTTTTCCCACCAATTCACAGCCACTGAATATGCGATTTATATGTTTTATATAAGTTAGAAAATGTAAGAAAGTGCTTTGCTGATTTTCTTGATATGGTCTGTCAGTTGATAGTCTCTGTGTGGGAAGTTTTGTCTAAGTTCCGATGTAGCTTTGATATCTCCAGGAAAAAAGCTGCAAACAATTTGGTTCCTTCAATATAGTTGTGTCTGTGAAGAAGGAAAGAAACACAATGAAGTCTTGTCAGGCTGTCCTGCTCTTAAAATTAGGAACATAGTCCAGTGAAGTTTTATGAGTCTTCAGAGGAATTTGCAATATTGGTAACCCCTGAAAATTACCGAGTGCACAGAAATGCTGGGCATCCTTCTATTTGGTACTCATCTGGATTTACTTCAGAAAACTTTTTCCAGGTTTACTTCCCCAAATTGGTATTACCTGTAGCCATCAGTGCTGAGGCTTTAATGAGGGGAGACCAAAAGTAATTTGAGAATTATCGTAGGATTCTCCTGTTTCCAGAGTTCAGCATGAGTTGATTTAGAGCCCGCACAAGTGTTCAGGCAGCACACTGAATAGTGGCTTACCATGGTGCCTCCAGCAGTGAACACCAGTGACAAGTTTAAGCTATTTTTTGTATAATTATGCTAGTTTTGGTCCCTGGACTATAAATAAATCTTTATAGCCATTTATACTGAAAACCACTAAAGTCCTTACATAACTATGAGTGTCTGTGACTGGCACACTTCAAAATAGATGCTGTGATGGAAGAGTGTCCATCCACACCATCATCATTCAGACCAGAGGCAAATTTCATTGCTAGTGAAATGAAAATTGCCAATGTGATAAATTTAAAGACTGAGTAGTCACCCAGTGAAAAGTGTATAATGGTATGCATTCAACTGGGAATTTTGCTTTCTGCTTAGCACAGCAACTAGTGTGCTGGAGATTGTAGGATTGGGCTGCACAATGCACAGCAAGCTTCCCATCGGGGCATGCTCGTTCATGGGCACCAAGGGACTTCAGTCCTCCCCCGTTCTCTAATACCAGAAACAGACAAATGAAAGAAACCTGCTTATTTTCTCATTCTGGGAATGCTCCCCGTCATCGGCCGCTCCAATCGGAAGCATCATCACACTTTTCTGTGTTACAGTCTGAAACATCCTGGCAACAGGAATTGTGGAGCCATCACGAATGAAATCTGGATCTTCTCCAAAAACTGAAATACATGGGGAAAATGAATTAATAAATAGGTGTAATCCAGGTGCTTTTTTCTGCTATCATAGATTTAAGCAAAGAGCTGATAATAAGACCTTCTGAGTAGAAATGGGTTTGAGTGTGTAGCCAATTGATTTCCCAAATCAGCTCTGCTCTATAAACCTCTGGTTTCTTATCAGTACAAAAATAAGTAAATGAGGCCTTTTGGCTACACCTACAGAACGTATCAAAATTTAGCAAGATATGGAAGATGCTGATGAGTTGTTCCACCAAAATCAATGAGATTTATAAGGGTAAGAGGCTGCAGCACTGAATTGAGAAATCTGTTTTGCCCTATTGTTGAGCACAATGCCCCTGCACACTTGCACACACACTAAGAACGAAAAAGAAAAAAATAAGGAGCACACCTGTTTTTATTGCCCTTCTTGCTGCTTTATATAGTAGATCATTAACATCAGCAAGCCAGGGCTTCGCACCCAAAGGCATGGACACTTTCAGTTTGTTAGGACTGTTCCTCTTGGAAAAGACACCCTCCAAGTGTTCCACCACCTGTAGGGAAAATACTTTTCAAAAAAGCTTTCATCTTGCAACTCAAGCTTATACCCACATTCCTACTTCTCTTGGAAACAAAGAAGTGCTAAAAACATTCCGTTTACTACAAGTCTAGATTTGTGAGGTGCTAAGAGAGACTTAGTTTGCACAGTAGTGGCCAAAGAAAAAATGTGTCTCTTACCTGTTTTTTCACAACCGAAAGGTCCATGTGGGGAACCTGACGGATTGAGAATTTGCCAATTACTTTTGCTGGAATGACTGTTTTAATGCCTGGGTCATGGAAAGCTCCTTCAATCCCATGAATAGAGAGAGAGGGGTAACGCCACAGATGTAGAAGAATTTCTTCCTTTAAAAAAAAATATTGAACATATAAGGGATGACATTGGACCCAGCCACAATTGATATAAACAAGCTTTTTCCATCCTAAAATTTGTATTTGGAGATATCTGTATTTTAAAGATATTTGATTTTTTTATTTAAACCCATGCATTTTCATTTTTAAAAACTACTACTTTCAGTCATAGAGAGATTTGGATGGAAACAGCTTTTCATGAAAAATAAGAAAAATAGAGCATTGTTTTAAAAATCTTGGAAGTAAATTTTCCTAGTGCAAAGTAGTATCAGAATAACTTCTGGTCTGACTGCCTGTTTATCCTGGAATTTGTCACTGGAAAAACCATGAAGCCAGATCCATCCCAGATGATACCAGTGAAGAAATTCTACTAATGAACACTAAGTAACACAATAGGAAATATTATAATTTTCGGTAACCAAGTTTTCCTGGAGAAGATGCAGAGGGGAAACAAAATATTATTATTATTATTCTAAGGAAAATAGGAGAAATGTATAAATTCTAAACTGGTCGTCATGCAGAACCTCAGGGTGCTGCTGTTCTTCTTCAGTTTTATGAGACTAGACCTTTATCTACACATAAAATTAACATAAATTCATCCTCATATAGGTAGAGCATCAAAACTCAGTGTAGCTACATTATACTTTTGTATTACTGATTCTTACAGTCTAGCTTTAGGTAATTTGAAAGCTTTTTCATGGAAATAAAAGCATCCATGTTAGCAGAACTTACACCAGAATAATTATGTTAGTGATAAAAAATTAATCAAATCCTTTCTCCCAGCTGCCAGTCTTGTACAGAGAAATCTTTCCAAGCTAGCCCTTACCTGCTGGTTTTTTATTTAGGATATAATTTTTAATTGCTGGTAAGAAGAGGCTTGTAGTTTTTATGGCAGGCTTGGCAGAAATCAAAATCCGTATTACATAAAAACCACCCAAAACATATCTGCCTAAAGCTGCCTCTCATTTTTTCAGAGCTGAATACAACTTCTTTCCTACTATGTAACCTAAGTGTAGGCATTTTAATGCATGTTTTATTTGGCTGATTAGGCTTAGGGGGAGAGAAGGGGTAGGCAAGGAAAGGAGAGTAATACTGTTAATTTTGCATTATTCCTTTTAATTGATTATTCATATTTCAGATCACTTTCCCCAGATGCAGTGGCTTACATTTTCAGAAGACTAATTTTATTTACCTTTTACTTCTCAGTGCTCCTTTATTTTATTTTGAGCTTGCCATTGACTGAAAATATCTTTCAGTTTGGCTTTATACATAAATGCTAGAAATAGGTGGTTTAAATTCTTTCTTCTGAGTATTCATACAGATTTTATGTTACCTTGGTGCCATAGAGGAATTTTTTCACACCACAGTTATTTCTGTGTTCCTCTAGATCAAATTCAATTGATTCATATAACTTCCTTTCCTCCTCCGTCAGGGCAGCAACACTGTCGTAGATTCCAGGGATCTGAATACGACCTGTGGAATCCACAAGGCTGTCTACAAAATAAGATACAGATGTCAGTACAAGCAGAGCCTATTTCTTCCCCTTGGCAATCATAACACCTTCTGCCTAGCTCTTTACCAAATCAGTAAGCCTAACAACTGTTTGCATCTGTCAAGTTGCTTCACCTAACTTGATATATTTGCATATTTATTAAGAAAACCATTGAGCTGCTGTTTGTGTGTAGTGTGTGACGTGTCAGCCCAGCTTCTGACATGAAAACATCATCCTACTGGGATACAAAGCAGCATTAAAAAGTCAGGTTTTGCTATGTGTGCATGCATTAAAGTTGCCTGTAATCCTTAAATGTTCTTAATTGACACATGACTGACATCAGCTTAACATGTCTGAAGTCCTGGCCTGACTGGGGACAGTCCCTTTCTCAGCTGCCACCACCGTAGCTGTGTTGAGGTTTGGAACCCTGGGGATCTTTCTTCAATGAGACTTGCCTTACAACAACTAAACGTGGCCGTGAGCTTCGTGAGGCTGCTCATGGGCAGCGCTGCCCAGCTGCTCCTGAGCAATGTGTGTGCTCCTACCCAGCAGCACTATCAGGTCCAGCAGCGGCTCGTGAATGATGCCTCCAAAAGTTCCAGAGTGAAGGTCCTTGCTGCCACATTCAACCTGTACCAAAAGTACTGGTTACATGTGAACATTCACTGCCTTATTCTCCTGTGAGTGCTTGTTTTCCACGGTGACTGGTGGTTAAACAAGATCACAAATGAACAGTAAATGTTTTTTTTTTTCTAATTATTAAATAGAAAACATCATGTCAGGAACAATCTGCTTTGGCAGAGAATATGGAGCTCTGTTGTCAACCACCAAGAGAGAGAAATTCAGCTGTCTGTAGCACTCACACATTTGAGAGCAAGGGTCCTTCCCTCTTGCTTCAGTAAGATTAAAGACATCATACATTAAACATTTGCATATTATTACTGTTTCTAACATTGGAAAATAAATTCTTCAAGTTGTCTACCCTTTTTATTTAATGCAAAACCTTCTTTAAAAAAGGCAAAAATTAATCTTGTTTGATATTAAGAATATATGTCCAACCTTAATTCAAGATTGCAACAAATAAAAATTTATAGGTCTCTTGAATATCATGGCTTTAGAATAGAGGCATTTGAGTTATTAAATGGGTTCTTTTCCAGACACATTTTCATACTTGGATTTATCATAAAATATTTTCCTGCAAAGAACTTGTTTATTCTTCTCAAAACCTCATTACAGCCAACTGTCTACTAGCAGGGAGAGATCATTTTTGATGTTTTAATAGCATCATTTTTCTTAACCAAGACTTAGAAGAATTGAATCAAGGCTGCCAAGGCTCTTTCAGTTAAAAAAAAATTCATTCTTTTTCAGACATAAAGGTTAATGCAGATTTTTCTTTAGTTCTCAAGTTCTTTAATCTTCTCTCTGAATTCCTTTTATACTTCATCAGGAAGCACTTCCATATGAGAAATTTCTGCTCTTTATTTCACAGTAGCTCACATTGCCTGCTAAATATATAATGTAGGCTACAGTGACCCCTTATTTGCTCCTGCCAGCGGTTACAAAAATTTTGTGTGGCTTTTAAACCCAGAGATCCAACCAACTGAGTCCCTTTAGGCTGATTCATTATACTAGGCAGTATCTGCTACAAAAGGGCAGAGCAGCAGAAATGATGGTTTTGGAGAGAGTTGGAGAGGCAGGTGTAGGGATGGTGTCCATGAGAACAAACTGGCAGAGTGGCAGGAGAGTAATGGGATAGGAAAGGGATCAAGGGAAGAAATGATTGAAGAGAAGTTAACGGAAGTAAATAAGGCTAACTGAACTGAAATGAGGAGGGAAATCTGCAGAAGCCAAAAGGGATGCAGAAGAAAGCTCTGTACTTGTAAATATTAAGCTTTCCTTCAGTCTTCCCCTGCATGCAGATGTAAGTACAGCTACATCATTGCTGCCTGTCAGAGGCTCAGTTCCAGTGAACCTGTGTCCTTTACCTCCACAAAGAAGCAGGCGTTTCCCTGACTCCCATAGGTAAGGGCAGGCTTCCTGTTGCTGAGCCACAGGTTGTCTGAAATTACAATATAATCAACATCAGAGAAGAAGCTCTGGGTTTCTTCATCAAGTAGCTTCTCTAGCCCCAAGGATCCTGCTTCTTCCATGCCTTCAATTACAAACTTGAAGTTCACTGGCATAGCCTACATAAAAATTAGAAAAGTCTGAGTAAGAAACAAGCATTTTAATTTTTTTTTTTTTTTCAAAAAAGCTTAAAAATTAGGAGCAGACTGGTTTGCTGTACAAATTGTGTTAGGATAAGAAATAAGTTGGATGAGTACGTAGGATATATAACTTGCTACATTAGAAAAGCCAGTGACGGACACATATAGGTTCCCAGAAAAACTTGTTCTTTTCCTCATGCTTTTATCCACTTTTCATATTTAAAGAAGAGTAAGTGATGTCTTTTTTTCTTCTTTGTGTTTTCAGAAAACTTGCTGAAATGTCTCATTAAATGGGCTTTCTCTCAGTGCTATTCAATATTCTAATTGCTTTGGAAGTTCTAACTGTGTAATAGCAATTGCATTTTCACAGAAAATTTTCTGCCTCTTACATTTCCACTGTTACTGCCCATGTGGGAGCCACTGGCTGTGGTTTTCCCAGTGTTGTCTATCACCAGACTTACATAGTGATAAAAACATTGTCAGTGACTCTACTATAAATTGTCTTTTTAACACTCAAATTTCCTAGCCTGCTGGTTGGTAAGGATGCATTCCAAGAGTAATTAGGAAAACTTTTATTATGGAATAGTAGGAGTAGAAAATGCTTACACATCCCATAGGGGACATAAATTTTAACTTAGTTTCCTGTTACAATTCATTTTCTCATTAGAGGTTTTAAGATGTTTTCTCTTTTGATTCAATGCTCATGTTAAAGGCAGGAACGAATGTGTAAAATTAAATTAACTTGCGTCACGGATGGGTTCACTGATGGATCATCAGCTGGCCATAGAAATTTTAGAAACAAACTGTTAATGAATATTGTTTGATAGTCTATGTTGCTTTCTGGAGAAAGGCTTCAAATGACAAAAATTCCTTTTTGCTTGCTTGTTAAAATGTCAAGATAGCTATTAGTGATTTGAAAAACTAGAAAGATGTCAGACCCAGAACTATATCCACTTACATCAACTACTCTTTAGGCAAATAATGTGTGTGTTTTCTAGTGCTTAACAGAGACCAAGGTCAATTCAGTACTATGGATGCAAGAAAAACATGTTTTCCAGAAGGTTGTAAGAGGTCTTTAAAAAAATCAAGGCTTAATGCTCAGTTTGTGCCATAATGTCATATAAGAGACAGAAAACTGTTTCTCAGCACACTAACCGAATATGTCATGCAAATTCACCTTAAAGGATGATAGTTAATCCAGTTACAAGCCTAAAATATATTTTTGGTTTACCTTTATTTTGGGGGTGAAACTACTCCAAAATTATTAAATTATTTGAAGATGGCTGTGTTGATCGTTGTAGTCATTTAGGCAAATGTCTGACCTCAGAAATGTGTCAGACTCTGAGTGATTGTATTTGTACTTGGTGAATGCACCCACTCAAACTATTTGCTTTGATAAATCTAATCTATTGGTGACATAACAGCCCATTTTGGATGAACATTTTTAGATGCTTTGACTCTTCACACAGACATATAAATTGAAGTTATCTTATAGGCAGACAAAACCAAAGATCAGCAGAATGTATCAGCAGATGAGTCTTCATCAGCATTCTGTAATGTCTGTTATTTTACCGTTTTAAAAGCTCTCAAGAGAACAGAACAATTATCAGAGCTGTGTAATGTATGTAATACATATTGAATGCTTCCCTGGGGGTTTTCCTCTGCAGGGCAATGGCAGCAAGACTGTATTTACATTGCAGACAGACTGTTCAAAACAGAAATGCTCAATGACAAACTCTTACTGGAGTGGGACCAGTGCCCTAATTGTTGCATCAGAAATAGCTAATATTTCAAATCGTATGTAGTCTGTTGGGACAGAGAGGTATCATCCTTCTCAGGAATGTAAATACATCCCTCCAGAGATATAATAAAAAATAACAACAAATAATAATAAATAGTAAAAATTAGCAGTTATTAGAAAGAAGTCATCATTGATACCTACTAATTTCAAGGCTCTAAATGTTTCCACTGCATTTATCCAAGCTAAGACTGGTCCCTTATTATCTGTTGCTCCACGCCCATAGAGGTTTCCTTAAAAAGAAGAGGAAAGTTTTTAAGCAGTCTTTGAATTTTCCCTCATCACTTCAATGTAATTGACAAATTCCAGTTGCCACAGAAGCTTTAGTGATGGAGGGAAGAAGTGTCAAAAGTGTCAGGATTTCATTTTAAATAAGGTGATGAGTGTTCAGGTGCTTCCCAATGGACCAGAACACTTCCCCCCCCAGCTTTCCTTCCTTTTAAATGCATTAAGTTGTAGTTTCTGCTACATGCCAGTTTTTGAGCTTCACTTTTCTTCTCAGGACCTGTTTGTTCATACCAGATATGGTTGGAGGGTTTGCACAATATTCAGCTTCTGGACACATCATTCAGACCAGGTAACAAGCAGCAAAAACCCTACAGATGAATGCCATGGCAGAAATATTAAGCTACAAGTCTAAGTATGTAATTTCTTTTTCAACTGTATATCATGTACAGTTATCACTGTACATGAAACTGAAATCTGTGCCTGTGTATAAACCTCTGTAGCAGTTCCCACTGGATATAAACTGGAATAAGGCAGAAGAATTATGCCAGTAAGGCTGTTGGGAATTGACCCCAGATAATGAGAAAGGGCAACTCAGTGGTTATAGCCTGGGAATCAGGATTTCTGAGGTCTTACTTATCTACTGACCCTCTACCCATTATTTTTGTTCCTTCAGTCAGCTAGCTGTGCTGGAAGGATAATTACATTAAGAGGTCCTCACATTCTTCCACCACAAATGCTAATATTTCCACACCAAATATTAGGCAGTCACTGATCGGTCTCACTAGTCACAGAACAATCATCAAAGCTGAAAGCTGCTGGACATGTCTCAGAGATTTCCACAGAAGATTTTCACAGAGATTTCCTCATGCTTTGGTTAAATAGACAGGAACCCTTCTCCCACGCAGAACCTCAGTCGTGTATTTGAATAATGATACAAGGCTTATGAAAATAAGCACACCATCAATTTCAATCAGTGTGTAGGGGTCAGTGTTCCAGCCATCTTCCTTCTTGGCAGGCTGCACATCCACATGACCATAGAAACATACAGTGGGGTTTTGTGGATCCTTCCCCAGTTCCCCAAGAATCACAGAAGGCAGTGGGAGGACTTGGCCATCAGGCAACTGTGGAGAAATGTTAGAAAAAGGCAACTAAGGAAAACCAAACCTTCCAAAACTTACCAATGTACAAAAAAATCTGGAATTCTCAGTATTGAAAAATACTTCTACACTCAGTTGACTTTGATTTGATTAGGTGCACAAATCTGACTGAATCCTGTTCAGAGAAACTAAGATCTTTCCCCTCAACTGTTTATTTACTCCTGTACTTCATAGAACTCTTCTAACATTTTATTGTCATAAATGCCCTCCTCACTAAGCTCTCAATTCCCAGCACTGGAGAAGACAGAGGTAACCTTGTGCTATAGAGTCTGTTGTGACACTGAAATAGTCAAAAGCCACACAAATTAATTTGGGGTTTGATTTCCCCACAGACAGAGGGCAGGAGACCTGCAAGCTCAAATATAGAAACTGAAAAAACTGTTGCTGGCAGGAGGCAGCAGCTATGTCAGACTGTCTTAAAAACAGGTTAAGACCTATCCTCTAATGTGCAGAACAGAGCTCCACACGGCCCAACTGCATCCTCTGCAACTATCAAATTACACAACCTGAAATATTGAAGTGTTGCTGTACTTCAGGGTCCTTGTGCTAAGAATCAAAATCCTTCACCAAAAGCCTCAGAGAAAAGATAGGAGAATCACTATTACTGAACTTTTGAAATCCTGTTAGAGTAGGGACGTAACAGCCCAGGGTAGAAAAGAGCCCATGGCTACAGTAGGGTAAGTAAATTAGAGACTAACACTCCTCAGAGATTAATTCTTCCTTGTTACTTTCCAACAATGCAAGAAAATAGCTTGGATTGTCAGAAGTTCTGAAAACCAAAGATAATGCTCTAGGTAGCTAACCCTTTCTGTCTGACAACATTTTCCTTGTAAAAACAACCTCCTTCATAAAGAAAGTTCAGTGAAAAATGATGCATTTGTTCTCATGCTTCATTACAGACAAAAATTTAAAAACTACCCCCAGTAAAAAACTCATTCCTTTTCCTTTTGCAAACTGCTTCCCTCCAGTTAAAAGCATGAAACTCCCTCCTATGCACAGAACATCAATTTGCATTTGGATTGCCTGTGTGGGTCCCAGTGTGCTCTCAGTTCTCAGACCTGATTTCAGCAGGTATCCTGTAGGTACAGGACTACTGATAAATTTGTATTTAGCTTTCAAAAAATAACACTATGTCATAACATACACAGCACTGAATGCAATAGGTAGACCCATGGGTAGATATGATGTTTTAAGTCCAAGAATCAGATAAGCACCTGATGTGATCCCAAGTTTACTAAATTAACAGTGGCTCCCAGTGCTGCAAGTCTGTCTGCTGCCAGTGCCACCATTCTCATTACTTCTTTCCTCAGACGTGGTTGAACAGAATCGCTTTCCACAGCCACCCATTCCTTCAGATCCTGCACAGGAAGAAATGTGCAATTAGGTGATCCAGAATGTTGTTGTCCTTGGCCCTTGTATCAGAAACCTCACACTGGAAGATGACTTCCTTTCTGTATCATCACAGCATTATCATGGATGCTCTAAGGTTTCAGGATAGAGAAGAATCGCTTATATGCCTCCCCAGGGTTGGGATTCCTGATTTTCTAAACAGGGAGGGTGCTCACACTTAGGCATTCACATTGTCAACCCAGGATCTAAAATCCAGTGGAAGAGAAGGTAGACTAGATGCTGACTAGTTTGCATGGTAGAAATTTCATTATGTACAACTTACCTTGGTGATCCTTGTGAGGATTCAGAAGTGCTCATAGATGCAAAGCATAACTGATACTGACTGGACTAATTATGTTTCTGTCTTTTCACAGAGGGCTGACAAAAATGAAAGCACAAACCAGCACAGGACCAAGACTCCTCTCCTTGTAAAGAGCAAATCTACAAAAATCAGTTCTGAAGCAAAGACAGAGAGTGAGCATCCTATCTGGCTTGCATGCCCCATGCAGATGCATTTTGGCTTAGTGGAGCCTCTCTCTGAACACACTCAAAGGATGCTCACAACCATCTCTTTTGTGGAAGTCCATGCAAGTCCCTCCTTCACCCCAGGCATCCCCAGCAGTCTGTCCTCTTACAGCCTTGCTGTGTGAAGTGCATATTGCACAACTGATGCCTGGAACCCTGCTCATTACCTTTGTGACAAGCACTCCTCCTGCCAAAGCCCAGACCTCTGGGGCATCAGCTCTGTATTCATCATTTCACTGCAATATAGCTCCTACCTTGATGAAATCACTTTGATGTGCATCAATGTACTGGAAGATCTCCATCTCCAATGCTGAAGAGGATGAGGAGGACATTACTGTCTTAGAGAGCAGCACAGGGCTGAAATGGATGCTATCTGAAAGTTAAGGATAAAATTGAACATTACAGACATCCTGCAATATACATTTATTTTCAGCACTAGAAAGCAGAGACATTTACAAAGTGCTGAGTTCATTTAATCTCTTCAAGCCAGGAGAAAGTGTACTCCTTTTATCACATAAAAGGTTCAATTGATTCATAGTCAAGTTGCTGAAAGAAAAAATTGAAAAAATGACCAAACAGTGAGAACATCTTTAGTTTCAGCTTTATAAATAACTTAGGGGAAACATTTTCTAAAGAAACATTTGTTGCATCAGTTTTTCAGTACACAAGCATAAAATTGTGTGTTCTAGGAAGACAACCCTGGGGCAAGACTTGCAGACACCAACAGCCCATCTTTCTTTTTCTTCATTTCCAGAATCATGGAATATCCTGAAATGGAAGGGATCCACACAGATCATTGAGTCCAGGTCCTGGCCCTGCACGGCACAACTCCAAGAGTCACACCCTGTGCCTGAGAGCATTGACCAAACACTCCCCAACTCTGTCAGGCTGATGCTGTGACCACTTCCCTGGGGAGCCTGTTCCAGTGCCCAGCCACCCCCTGAGTGAAGAACCTTTTGCTGATATCGAACCTAAACCCCCCTGATACAACTTCAGGTCACTTCCTCTGGTCCTGTCCCTGGTCACCACAGAGAAGAGATCAGTGCCTGCCCCTCCTCTTCCCCTCACGAGGAAGCTGTGACTGCAGTGAGGTCTCACCTCAGTCTCCTCCAGGCTGAACAGAACAAGTGACCTCAGGTGCTCTTCACATGGCTTCCCCTAAAGGCCCTTCACCATCTTCATAATCCTACTTCAGATGCTCTCTAGTGGTTTCATGTCTTTCATATACTGTGACACCCAAAACTGCACCCAGCACTCGAGGCGAGGCCACTCCAGTGCAAAACAGAGCAGAACAATCCTCTCCCTTGCCCAGATGGTGATGCTGCACCCCAGGACATGGTTTTCCCTCCAGACTGCCAGAAGAAGGCAGAAAAATTGATTCACTGACACACATTCCATATTTTACATGAATAAGGGAAAACAAGCCTGACACTGGAGAGTATTAGAAAACAAATAGCTGTTGTGGTTGATTAAGAACAGTGACAATACTGAAACACTTGATAAGTGCAGAATTCATTTAGTACCTGCAAACTTCTNCTGGTAAATATAACAATTCTTTTTTCTTTTTTTTTTTTTTTTTTTTTGACAAGGCAAGATTTTAAAGTGTGTTTTTCTCATTCCTCCATTTTTCTTTTCATGTTTGCTTGAAGTTGTTGCTGTAGTGTCTTGAATTGGTATTAGCAGAGTAATCCTTGGGTAGCTAAATACTTGGTTGAGCTAAATTCACAACAGCTGCTGCATCAGGCTGTGATAGGGTGGACTCCAAGGTCAAAACCCAATGCTTTTCTAAAGATATTCTATAATAGTAACAAAAGGTATAGCTGCAGGTCCATCCATAACTCCTTAACTTTGATGCATTGCTAAGGTGATAGGCTATGGTAATATTAATAATTTCAATTATGTTTCTCCGACAGAGAAGGAAGATTGAAAACCCAAGCATGATGAACAAGATGAGGGAAACACTGTTCACTTTGGCTGGAGATCCTGGCTGTATGAAAAATGGGCCCCATTTTCCAACCTTCCCACAGAAGCAAGGTTACAAGGTTTACTTCACTGCCTGAAGTGAAGCTTTGAGAAGGCCTCTGACAGTAGATATAGTTCCCAGTGTCCAGTTCCTGACATCTCTTAACACTGGAAATACTGCTATTGAAAGAGGTCAAATGCTGATTTTGCAGGAGAGTGAAGCTGCAAAGCACTGTTTTGGAGAAGACTTGTTAACCAAGCCAAGAAAATCCAGATTTGGAGGTGGTTTTTAGGACAGAGAGATTAAATTTAGCCATATTATTCATATATATAAATATTTTTAAAATACTAAACCTCAACATTAAATATGGTTATAACAACGTTAAAAATGGTTAAAGTACCATTTTCTTCTCACATTGTTTTCTCCATAAAACAGTAAACCTTACCTCCAAGAGGTGGGTCTAATCAACAATCCCCTTCAAATATTTTCCTCACCAGTCACAGCAGCAGCAATTTGTCCTAAAGCAAAAGTGATTATTACAGGAATTTTTGAAGAAAGCATGGAAAAAATCTGGACACTTTCGATAAGACAAAGCAGCTTCTGGGATTTAGCAATAAAGACATGGTAGAGAATGAGGTTTTGATAATTTAAAAGGGCATCTGAGCCAAGGCATTGCAGGTCACATTCAAAAGAGGCTCAAGGTCCTTGGAGATGATCAGCATTAGGTAAAAGTGGAACATAGAGGCCATTTATGTTGTTTGCTTCTCTTTTTGTCACTGTGTGCTTTTGGGGGACCAGGCAATGGCTCTGCTTGTGTGATGCTGCTCAGTCTCACCTTAGCCAGCCGTGTGTCCCAGGAAAGCAAAGTTTACCTTCAGGCTGGTCGTTTTGACTGATAAAGTGTATTCCACCTGGGAGCTGGGTGTCACAGAGGGGCTCCCACATGAGCTGAGGAGAGGATGGGACCCTGATGGGGGCGTTTGTGAGGGGCTCTGGAAAAGTGCAAGGCACTGCACCCCAGAAGAAAGTGATAGGAATAGGAATGGTACAGGGAGCATTCATATGAAGGTAGGATGAATCCAAGTTTTGCCACAGTCAGGACATCCCAGGATTTCAGTCAGCTGTTCATCTAGAGAGACATCAGGGCCATTATCTTCCTTTACCACAAAGCTGGCTGGATGCCTCAGTTTCACACATATTTCACTCATTTTTCTACCTTGTAATTTCCAAACCTCAAGTTGGAAAACATTTACAACAGAGGCCACTGAATGCACCCTCATTTAACCTTACTGTAGAAAACCAGACAGGTTTCTCAGGTTAACTTATGTAAAAAATAGATGTTTTGGTTATGCCACGCTTGAACAAGGAAGATCATAGCAGAGGTCAGAACATGGCTGCTAGAGGCAGCAAGCTCATGCATTGGATTTAAATATCAGTGTCTCCATCACATATGATTTCCCCTCCTTCTATTCCAATCTTTGATATTGCTGTATTCTATGCATTTTCACTCTTAAAAAATTAGTATATTTATATATATATATGTGTGTGTCACTTCATAGTGACTTGAATAGATACGTACCTTTTAATGTCAGAAGCACAAAAGGGCTGCTTGCTTTTACAGAGGATGTGTGCTGTGATGCTGGGATCTTTCTCTTTTTGTCTCAGTTACGTGCAAATGACCTGGAAAGATGCAGACAAGAGACGTATGCCTTTGTCATGTTTCATTAGCATTTAACTGTTTAAGAAAATGAAACAAGGAAGCTAAAATGCTGTATTTTAGACAGCAGAACCCCAAAGAACAGAACCCCAAAAAGCAGAACCCCAAAAAGAACCCCAACCAACCAAGCAAAATATCCTAGGGAAATTTGGAATTATTCTATGATATTTTCAAAACAGATCAAACTTCAAGAAAAGATCATAGAATATCACAAAAATATCTTCTTTCACAAACAAAAGGAACAGTGGTAAAGTTTGGAAAATGAATGTGAGGAGATACCAAGTAGCAGAGTGCACAAAATGTTAATAATTCAAACAAGAAATTAGGTAACAGCTATGTTTTGCTGTAGTAGAAGGAGGGAGGGAGGGGAGTAGCTGGTGAAACTTCATGTTAATGCACTACTAATACACCAAGTGCTGCACAGGAGCATTTGGATTGCAACTGGAACAGCTCATGTCAAAAAGGGAGTCGGTTTAATAAAGCTGTAGAAAGATTTCAGGCACGGCTGAAATATCTCAGTGTCATGAGGAGGGGAAAAATGATTTGAAAGAATGATAAATTTGGGGGGGATATCAAACAAAGACTTCAGTGTTCGATGTCAAGTGTATTTTATTTGATGTCATTTAAAGGAGCAGTTGTTGCTCTATAGAAAAATGTAGTATGCCTATTTTTAGAAATAATGCATGACAGTCAGTTGTGCACTTTCTCTTCCTTTGTTCCTTACTAGTAAGAACATTTTTTGTCTTGCTCCCTCCCATGTTGTTAAGCACTGTTAAAAGAAAACACAGTGTTTTTCTGTGGTGATTTAACAAGAAATCCAAGTTGATTCTTTAACCAGGATGATGCTTTGAAGGCCTCCATGTCTCTCCTGAAGCGTGTGCTTGATGCGCTTCCCTCCCTGCGACACAGCGTTTCAGGTGGGTGCAGGGAGGAGGGTGACAATGAAAACTGAACATTGGGTTGCAAACACCCCAGAGAAAAACAGTCAGGACTCATCTGGTTTGCAAATAACAAAGTACATTTGACATGAAAGGAGATAAAGATGTTTATGGCAGTAGGAACTAATTTACCAAATCAATGATGGACTTCACTGAAAGGAACATTCCCTCTAAGCAATCACCATCAAGGAAAATAACTGAGATAATAGGGTTAGTTTTTAACTTCCTTTAACAATACTCACTGATAAGAGGCATACCTTTGGTGGAAGCAGACGATCAAGCCACAGTCACCTCTCCAGTTGAGTAAGTGAGATCCTTGGAGGAGAAGGAGGATGAAACTCTTCACATGGCAGTTCTCAAGCCCAGCCCTGACCACGTGCAGCCGCTGTTGTCGTAATGACCAGGAGCTGCAGAGATCCAGACACCTGCAGGGGAACGAATGCCAGCTCACAGCACCTGACTGCATTTGAAGATTACTAAAGGAGTACCATCCAAAGCAATAGACTGTGTAACAGCAATGAAAATATCTGGTGGGAAGCACAGGCAAGGTCTGCACTTGCTGGCACGTGACACTGCAACACCCAGTGCTATTTCCAGCACTGGAAGCTCTCAAAGTGTTGCAATATCAATTGCCTGAATGGTGTTTTGGAGAACAGCAATGACCAGCCCTGCCCATGCTCAAGCCAACCCTTTAGTGAAAAAAGTGAGGCTCTGTTTATCAGTTCTGTTTTGCTGTAATACAGATGATCTTTTAAAACAACTTCCTTATCTCTAGGTGCTCTTGGCAGCTGCTTTTATTGCTGATGGTGAGAGCCTGAACTGGAAAGGTCTTCACCTTCACCTGCAGAACAGGGACATTTTATCTCAATTTTACTGATAAGTTCTGCAGTTAATGACGAGATAGTTTTAAGTTAAAGATCAATTTTGGGTTTAGATGCTCACTTCTGCTTCTCTATCATATAATAATCAAATCAGGATAGCCAAATCAATAACACATCAAGTCATGAGAAGTTTTCCCATCTCCTTTTTCCTCCTGGAATTCCAGTATCCCAACAGGAATCCCAGTGCCAGAAAGCACTTTAACATTGCTGCTAAGTGTTGCTGCTTTACAGTAGTATGTTGGAGGACTGAGAGAAAAGAGGTGGATTTTGCTTTGTCTTGAAAAGTGGAAAAAAAAAAGGATACATTTTTGTTAAGGCAAAGCCCATCTCCCAGGAAGTAGTACTACCCTTTGTACCCAGTGAGGAGGAGTAATTCACTATTTACCTAAGAAAATTTTCTGCTAATTGGTTTGTAATCAGATAAACATGGGTATAAAAATATTCTTCCTGGAAAGACAGCTCTGCTGGCTCTTGCTCTTTTCACAGCTAAAAGGTTTGTAGGAAAGAACTGTGGCATATGCAGTATTTGTACTTAGATGTGGATAGCCTCACCATCTTCTTGCTGCCACATCTGGCATAGCAGAAGGGAGAACTGCTGAACTTGGTAGTAAATTTAAGGTGCTTGTGTCTGCATACAAATTTCTACCCTTAAAGTCCTCTGCCCATTTGAAAGAACCTATCTTGACATAGAGGTCAAATTCAGTAATAAGCATAATAAGGTAATAAGTAATAAGGGAGGTCCAGGTCCTGTCTCAGAGCCTTACAAAGACCTTTCATTTTTATAAGTACTTGTTCTGCACTTGATTAATGTGTAAAACCTCATTTGCAAATGAAATTCAAAATTTGTGGGGAATTTAATGTTTGTTTTAATTTATTTAAAATAATTCTATTTTTACATGAATCCTGCCTTCATTTATCTTAGCTTTAAGTGTTTCACACTGGAGTTATTCCTGAATTAGAATAGTACAAGTGAGATTAAAAATAGATCTATTATATCTAGTAGATCCATTCAACTACTTGTCTATTTATCACATAATACTACTGAGGAACTATACTATCATGGGAAAAGAAGCTATTATTACTTTATAGCTTAGTATTTCATTGCTAATTGCCCCTTATTTTATAACCTATAACTTGGAACAAGGTTTAAGGTCCACATTATAAGAAACTTGTTTTGTTATGGTCCTTATGCCATTTATGGGATATCATAAACATTGCCAACATTGTTTAGAAGGATTTTTAAATGTAGGCAGGTTTATCTCTTTAATAAAAAGACTCTGATAGTAGCTGATTAACTACAAGAAATGAAAGAACCAACTCAAATAGCTTGGTTGAATACCCTCTTTGGGATACAGTAAGTGTTTAAACAGGATAAAATAGACTGATTAAAGGAAAATAAGAGCAGAACTGAAACAATAGGATAAAGGGAGGGAAAAGCACCACTGGCTCTGTTTCTCTTGTTATTTGAAAATGTAAACAATCTAGGGCAGAGATGGTCCCCTACTTTGTGTTCTATTACTACCTCAGGGCAAAGTGTAGGACCCTCACTTGGTTACAAAATGATGGTACCTTCACTTCATTGGCATTTCAGCAGAATTAGCATGCTTTAATTGTTACCTTAATTAAAAGGGTATCTAAAATAATTACAATCCTAAGTTTGAGTGAGCAAATATGTAAGAAATACGCTATTAGGAGCAATATTTCATTGACAGAAAAATGATATGATGGTTTTCAGTGCTTCCTGTCACTCTATAAGCAGCTATCTCTAGTTCAAAACAGCTATTTTTCATTTTTGAAATTGCAGTGCAGAAAAGCAGGAATATTATTGTCATGTCATAATCAGTGGTAGCTGGTTATTATTGCAGCTTACTGTCATTTCTCAAGATACTCCCTTAATATAACTTATAATTGCATCCCAGAAGTATTGGTGTGGAATGGAGAGGCCCTTTCACACAATTTCCAAAATCTCCCTCCCCTATAGATATTTCTACTTCCCTGTGCAGTAGCAGCAGCAAGCCCTTCCACCTCTTCGCTCCTTCCCACTTCACACTGCAGTTAGAAGAGAGTTTCCCAGCCACCATCCTTCAAGATAATCACAACTGCCACCAAAACACAAGTTAAGCAACATTGTCCCCTGTGAGAGTTTGTCACCAGTGGAGTGAGATTGTGCTGGTAGAGAGGAAAAGATCCCCAAGACCCTGACTTAGTAGTTGTCACCTGGATGTTGATAATCACACCTGGGTATGTCAGTGGAAGGAGATTGACTTAGAAAAGGTCCCCTTAGCCAGGCAGGAGATGCTTCACAAGGATAGGTGGCTGCAGACTGTCCTCTGTACAGAGCAATGACACTCAGCACCTTCCAGGAGCAGAGCCAGAGAGATTTGAGGTACTGTGTGGAGGAAGAGCAATAACATGGAGCCTTCTCACCACCTGGTGGCTCATTCAGCAACCTCTCTGTATCCAGAGCTCCAAGCACACAGGCTTTAAGTGATAAGAGAAACAAACAAGTTCTTGTCCAGTGACAATTCCATTACACTGCTCTGAGTGCTGAGATAGGAGACTGTCTTATTTTTCCAAAAGCAACTTCATTTGGCTTAATAATTAAGCAATTTTTTTTCAGATGTTAATCACACTGAAATGATGGCAAGAGGTTATTTCCATCTTGATATTCAGACAGCTTTTCTCAGCCAAATAGCATAGGTGTTCCTCAGGGATGATTAATGCCCTCCTTGCAGGTGAGGAGGCTTTTATCCAGCTGATAATTCACAGTCATTTCCAAACAGACACACCAGAGACTGGCTTTTCAGGCTCACAGAGTAAAGCTGACACTAACTGTGCAGCACTTTGTCTATGGAGCTCTTCCTACTGCCTCCTCCCTCCAGCTTTCTGTGAGGTCCAGGAATTGGCAGAGTCAGGGCACGAGTCACTTAATAATTAAGCAATATGATGCACACCTCAGTGTGCATGATGTCCTTCAAGGCACGTGTCCAGAGCAGCACAAAGTTAACTCAGTTTGACACTTTGCTGACTTCTGCATGTCAGCTGGGTGTCCCAGGAGCCACAGCCTCCCAAGAAAGGCTTAGGAGTATTTTTTCCATTGCAGTCCCCCCCGTCATTGAAGTGTATTTGGGAGAAGGCCAAAGCAAGCCGAGGTTCTTCTCCTGACAAACACAAGGTCTTTTAAGCTTAAATGAAAAAAAGTAGCTTAAATATAAGCTTTCTTAAGCTTAAATATCTGAAAAAATAAAAGAACCCACTGTTTATACATATATGAATATATATACACTCACAATAATGTTGCCTCTTGCTAACAGATGTTACTACTGCAAAGCTTTTGTGACTGTGACCTCCTTAAGGAGGAGTGTGAGCTATTCCATAGCACATCTCTTCTATGCAAGTGCCACTGCCTATAACAAGGGTACAGCACCTTCCTCAGCAGAGGAAAAGCCCATTGAACCAGGGCTCTGCACCACTCACATTGTGCACCTCGTGCTAACCATAGGCCTTTTTGTGGAAAATGCAACAGCACCTCAACAAAAACAGACAGACAGATAATTACAAGACTGGAGCATTTTGTTAGACAACTGGTTCATATCTGGACATCTTAATTAAACACCTGCACACAGACACTGAGCCTGCTAACAACCGAGGCAGATGCACAACTAGTGGATCAGGATCTTCAATTGAGTTGCTATAAACTTAATTACAACTTCTCTGAAAAGTAGTTCTCTACTCATTCCTCTCCCTACAGATAAGTACTTTTGCTCTCTTTGTTACAATCTTTTCAAGCAGAGAACTTTGTCATATATTCAAAGGCCTTTCAACAAAACTGTAGCACGTGCTTTGACATGGCTTAAAAGGCAATGATGACTTTTCATTTTTAGTACTATAGAAAATCAAACATTTAGAACTGATTTTTTTTTTTTTAAAGCTCCCAACTTCTAAGAAAATGACAGTTCTGCAAATCACTGGTTTGGATATAAGCCATTAATCCTACACTCTGAGTGCCTAAATCCTTATTTAAATCATGAATTTTTTGTTGAAATATTTGAGATAGTTCATGAAGATGCATAACTAAATAGATCGTGAACTAAAATAGAGAAAGAGGGGAAGTCCCATGACAAAATTTAAAAGTGCATTTAAGTCATTAGCTAGGAAATGTCAAGTGTACAAACAGCTGTTAGAAGAGCATTTCCACCACGTGCTCCTGTCCCCATGCCTGGAAGCCAGTCTTTGAGCAGAGCACAGCTTGACCAGGAAGAAAAGCATCTTCTCCCCATTTGCAACACTCTATGTACCCTCTCCTACAAGATGGGAAAGGGGAGGGCTGGGGAGGGAATGGCATCTTGGGTACATAGTGCCTGGATGTGTGCTTCAGTCATGAGACTTTTGGTGCTCCAGATGAGCAACACTATCACAGGCTTTAGTTTCAGCTATTTTTATTGAGGGTTTCCTGATCAGGCCCCTAAAATACAAGGTTATCCCCACCTACCTTAGAGAGAAGGTGCTGGGCTGTGCACACCATGCCAGGTTAAGCTTCAGGGCAGCACTCAGCTTGCTGCCTTGGCCTGCAGAGCTGGTGACAGCAAGGAACCACATCCAGGGCATTGCTACAGGCACTGCTCCAAGCTCCCCAAACATTCCAAAGACTCGTTCCAAACTTACCATCATCCAAAGCCCTCCTCAGTTCTAGGGTGGTATTGGGCAGCCTAAACAAACAACACCAGGTTTTCAAACTCTGACTCTTAATCACAAACCCCACCAGTCTGACACACCCATTGCTTTTGCTTCTCATTTATTTGCACAATCCCATTGTATTCTTTGACTGTTTCCCCTGTGCTGGACAGATATAGTCAGTGGCAGAGCTGGATATCCTCTTATCACACAATCATTTAGGTTGGAAAATACCTTTAAGATAAGTTCAACAGTAAATCTCAATCTACGAGATGCAATTGCAAAGAAACTGCCCATAAAGAAACACTTAAAATTTAGACATAGCATTTTTTTCATCTCTTCTCTATATGGAAAACCCACAATATCTGTGTTCTTTTGCTATGCCTCCTAATTAGAATACAAAAAAAAAAAAGGTAGCCTTTTTTTTCTTTTTATTTCTTATGCCAGATGTCCCTATCTTAGATTACAGAAAAGCACATAGGAACCAAAAAAACATATTCTGATGTCCCCTTACTTTCCCATGGTGCCTTTCCTCATTAAAGCTATAGAGTTTGGGATAGTTTGTTTTTATGTTAGCACCTGCAGGGAAACTGGCTGGGCAAGGATATTCCCAGTAACAAAAAGCTATCTGAGGAACAAACACAACTCCCCACACCAGTAATTTAGTACAGGGGACTGAAGATAATGCCATCATGAAATGAACCCAGTTTCTGTCACATTTAGAGAACTACAAATGTGTTTATAATGTCAGCCTCAGTTTCTCCACTTGCAGCAAGTCTGCTTTTACCTATCTGATCATTCACTACTAGGGTAAAGGAAAAGTTATTACTGAAAATGTTGCTAGAGGCAGCACATATGTCCATTTCTAAAGCAGAAACTACATGAAGAAGTCATAGTGAAAAATCTAACACTGGAATATGACAGAATTAAAGAGTCCAAACCATCCATTTAGTGCCTCGTGAGTGATCTCAGCTGAATACAAAGGTGTCAGAAATGTCAGATCCTTCAGCTGTGTGCAGCCTTCCCAGCCACAAGTAAACATGTCTTTTATCTACCTAGACTTGCTCTATTTTACTTGGGAGGGAGGAAAATGCTCTGTGGAGATATTAGGAAGATAATGCATCTCACACAGTTGAGGCTTTAGGTGAACTCTGCAAATAAAGGGGAAGAAAAAAGAGCGCCTTTTTTTCCTCATAAATAGTTTTCAAAGAGCCACATCTCAAGGAAAAAAAAAGCCTGAAGTAGTGTGACTGACTGCTTTTGAATTATCTCAGCATGGTGTCATCTTATCTGAAGTTTTCATTTGTTCCTGTGACTAGTAATTGGGCCCTAAACTGACTAACAGATTTAGCAGGATCAAGCTCTCAAATTCAGAGCACTGCAAAAACACAAAGAGAATTTTTGATCTTTAAACTGAAAGATAAATGGATGTTACCCACGTGACATGTGACACTTCAAGTACTGAAATAAGGGGGTTGGGGAGCAGAGTTTTCGGTATTTGGTGTGTTCCTTTGCTAATAGTAAGATCTAAGGCGCTCTTAGCTTCTGCCATCTTGAAAACCCTGAATATTGATACATCTGTGAAAAATGAATGACAGACCAAGCTTATAAACTTATGCATCGTTTGCCAATATACCTGTATTTCCTGAAGTAACTGATTCTCCCTAACCACAGACTACAGAAAAGGCTTTTATAACATTTTGTTGTTTGTTAGTTTTGAGTTGCAGATTAACTTGATAGGTTTAAAGGACTCAGGATGACATATTAATTTCTGTCAACAGGGATAAGGTTATATTTGGAACAGACTGATTGCAATCTGTATTTTTTGCATTATAATCTTATGCAATGTGTGTGAAATTAAAATTTGCCATCTTTCTCTATTATAAAGCAAACAAGTTTCTGAATATTTCACAATTTCAATTCACCACCTCGTCTACTTTTGATTTAGACCCAAACTTTCAGAACCAGCCTCAGCTTCACAGACCACTTTATCATTTTATCAACCAAATTCTTTCTGTTCAGTAATGGAAAATAAAATTAATAGTGTGCCAGAACAATAATTATTTTTGATGGGCACAGACTCCAGTAATTCAAATTCAAAAGCAAACAGGTGCATGTATCTTAAGTTTACAGATTATCAAGCACTTCTGGATGCATTAGCCTTATTTCTGTGTTGATGTGTATTAATACAAGTTTGTGAAAAGACAGCTGTATTACAGAGTGTGTGCTAGTGAAAAAAATTATATTTTCCTACTTGAGTCCCCTTCTTAATTTTTATGCTAAGTCTAATTATATTCAGAATATTTCTCCTACATCTGTAAGGACTGCTGGCCTATTAGTGGTGGCAGGGAATGTGTCATTAAAACTTTCTTCCATATAAATCAAATTATTGCAAGAAGCTAGATGAGCATTTATAACTGAGGCACTCTCAGCTCCCTCTAATGAGGTCAGAGAAGCTGAACTTATTTTACATTTGGAACAGATAATGCTAATCAGCTGCTACCGAGCACAGCTTCAAGGTGACTGCTGTGTCCCAGTATATCTGTGTCATATTTGCACATAGATAGATGTGGAACTACAGCACATTAAGAAAATGAAATGTATCATCTTAATTCTTAATATTTTATGTTGATGACTCAATTACCTGTCATATTGTATAGGAACACTTTCACACAGTGGGCGATGTAACACACCATAGTTTTCTATTCATTTAATACTCAGTTAATCTGGTGCTCTGATTTTCCATGGGAAAAAAACTCACCCAGATGTGTTGGCTACATTTTAATCTATTTGTATTTTAAACCAGTCAATGCATGAGTTTACCTGCAGTTAAAAACAAGATTTTATTATGCCATTTCTCAAATCCCTTCCTCAAAACTCATATGAACTTAAAAAAAATTATTTCTGAACTGGTCTCGAGGTATTTAAATTTCATCTATGAGTGTCAGACAGCTCCAAGGAAAGCTTCCAAAAATTATATGCAGTTCTACAAATTTTAAATTAATAACCAGCCAAATTCCATTAAATATTTCCAGATAAGTGCAAAGGAACATTAGCAGACTAAAGACTGGAAGCTAATGAATTCTGGTGCTCTATTCTCCAGGAAAATGTATTTATACATTCAGTTTTACCTCTCTCATGAAACCCTTTAGTTCATTTCAGAGACCTGCTCTCTGTCTGTGTCTCTCCCAAGCCTGTCCACATTCAAGGAATCTTTATTCACAACTGTATACTGAAATTCTGTTGCCAGGCAACAGAATTGGTAGCCCTGTGTGCCTCAGCTCCTGATGCAGTCTTCCCCCTTCTTGATTTGTATTCCTGAACCCATCTGGTCAGAATTAAATCTGCCTTAAAATAATCACAAGCAGCACTGCCTCTCCTCGCACAAAAGTTTAGGATATGGTTGGCAACGCATTACAGGATATTTTGGAAATATTAACAAGATTCAAAGCCGTGCAGAAATAAATCTTTTGCTTTCTTTGTATTAATTCTCTGTTTGACAACCATTTCCTAAAAACGACATGCAGACTCCACTGTATTTTGAATTTATATTGTATTCTTGCAGCTTTGAGCTACAGTCCTGCAGCTAAGTGTTCAACACAATAGAAAAACCTAAAGAGATATGCCTGGAACCATTTCCAATTCCTTTTTTCTGATGCTTTTAACTTCTGGCATTTCCACAAATTAAAAAGTACTATGTTCCAGTGGATTTGCAGATATAGCTGCTCTTCTGCCTAAATTTTCACTGGTTGCTATTCACTCAAATAGTAAAGAGGTTAAGGGAGAGGAATTCGGAAACAAAAACTTACCTTCTCCCACTCTATTTAGTGTTATTATAATGCTATGCCAACTTCCAAAAACTGAAAACTATTGCAGAGGCAACTACAGAGTAAAATTGAAGGTCATTTCCTCCTAGGAGAGGAAATTATGTTAGAATTAGAACTACAGTTTTTATACAAAAAGCAGAAGAGACTCCAGTCAACATGTAACTATCACATTATACGAACTATCACATAGCGAAAGCCTGGTAATACTCCTAGGAAACTTCATGGGTTCTCCTCATGTGAATGACTGGGAAAAACAGGAGTGGGGAAGCAGAAACAGCAGCAACAGCAGAGAATATGTGAGGCAGCAAAGGGCAGGTGTTCTGTACTCTGCATGTACTATCAACAATCCATCAAAAGAAACATAGTTTTTACATTTAAAAGGTTTCTAATGATGCACTGCTAAACAGTTGAAAATGGAAGAGAAGAAGTTGACAACCCATTACTAGTACAGGAAGATAGTCTAAACCAACACTTTATCCAAGTCATATTTAAAAATAAATAGATATTTTACAGCATTCTAGTTCTCAGAAGTCTTTTGCAGCCATTGTACTACTT
Organism: Leptocoma aspasia; assembly: GCA_013399835.1. Classification (NCBI taxonomy): domain Eukaryota; kingdom Metazoa; phylum Chordata; class Aves; order Passeriformes; family Nectariniidae; genus Leptocoma; species Leptocoma aspasia. The sequence continues at coordinate 193,624 of VXAX01002903.1, read as the reverse complement.
TAGCACTTAGTTTAGTTATATTGTTGCTTTCTACAAGTCTAAGGAAGAGTTTAATAGGTATTCTTGAAATTAAGCAGCAGAAACTCAAAATTCTACCTTCAAGCATTTAAAACAGTCCAAGGCAACACAGCATTTATTCTCAAATTTAACACTGACTCCACTATTCAGTATACCAACATTAAATCCACAAACTACTTCAGAAACATGGTACTTAATTTCATCACATATCTTAGCATGTATCTTGGAATTCAGGAATTGGCTACAATTTTGCAAAGATTAACAGCTCACATTTGCAATTCCATTAATTTACTCTCTCCAAAATAGCAAGGGAACAGTCCTCCAGAGGTTCACCTTTACATGAATACATTTAGCATTTTTATGCATGTTTTTGCTTGTATTCACACATAGGCAGTAGCAGCAGCCTTCAGAGGACCCTGCCTTAAATACTATTCATACACATGGCTTATGAACAACACTTGAGCTTTAATAAAGCTCTTTCAGTACAGACCAGTGGACTGTGACTGACAACTGTCGGGCACACAGTTTCACAAGCAACAGCCAACAAAAAGCATCTCTAGAAGATTTTCTGAGAATCTAATAATCAAACATATTCCACTTTCAAATATTTTGGCATTTTGTGCAGTGTTGCACAGTGTGAGGGATTGACTCTGGCTGGACTCCAAGTGGCCAACAGCACTGCTCTATTGGGCCATTGCTGACCTGGATAGGGGAGAGAAAATATAATGAAAGAGTCACGGGCTGAGATAAGGGCAGGGAGAGATCACTCACCAGGTACCATTGTGGGCAAAACAAACTCAACTTGGATAAATTAATTTATGACCAATCAAATCAGACTGTGATAACGAGAAATAAATCTGTGAAACCTCTTCCTCTCACCCCTTCTTCCTTCCCAGGCTTGATTCCCAATTCTCTACCTCCCTTACCCCAGAGGTGCAGGTAGACAGTCAGTTCATCACGTGTTGGCTCTCCACAGGCTGAGGAGCACAGCCTGTCTCGCCATGGTCTGCACCTCGGGCTGCAGAAGAACCTCAGCTCTGGCACCTGGAGCGCCTCCTCCCACTCCACCACTGACCCTGGTTAAGTTTTCCTCAAGAAATCTCAGAATCACTAAGGGTATGCAAAATTAATAGAAAACTGAATATTTAAGAGTACTAGAAAAACATGTCTCAGCATTCAGGGCTTGTCACAACCCAACCTCATGATGTAAAATGGTATAATCAAGCTAGCAAGGGAATAGAATCAAAATTACCCACTAAACTTTCCTGGGTAGCCTAAGAAGATTCTCTGAAGAGTGATTTAAATCCCCTGCATAACTTGATTGATTATCAGGAAGACAATTTATTCAGATTGATGCCTCATAATGTAAATGCATATATAACACATTAACCTATTATATTTTAATTGAATGAGTTCAGGTAACACTGAAAAAGTGGTAATGTTTTTAAGCTAATAGTTTAACAGAATGAACAAACTGGAATACTTTATCTAGATTAGCTCTATGTTATCTCCACTCTTCACACTGCTTCAAGGTCAAGATCACAGAGCTGAAGCTCTTAAAGTTTTCATTTAGTTAGTGCATCCAAACTCATTATGGTAAACCAAAGTCTGTTTTGCAAGTTAAAAACAGTTTCAAATTAGGAAACATTGCACTGGATGAGCCTAAAATGTATTGCATCATAGTTGAGAATAAGGGCTGTGTTTTAATGTGCATGCTTGTGTTTCCCAGAACACAAAAAAATAAAGAAAAATCACACTTTAAATGGCACTTAGAGCTTATTTAGGGATAATAGCTTGTAATAACTCCAGCTGCTCTTTTAAGTGCCTATTCCATATCAAGATACATTGCCATGGATTTTCCTAAGACACAAGCAATCTAGTGAGCAATGAGGGCACAAGTCCACATTCTCAGTTTTGTAGTAATGCACCCTGAGAACAAAATCCATGTTGTAGATCTTTCTCCCTTCTTGGAGCGGGAGAACTGGAAGTACAAGCAAACTAGACTTGCTGACAGCCACATGCCACTGATCAAGAGGTGTCCTAATTTCAAACACAACAGGTAAAGCAAGGCTGTGAAGTTCTGTGTGGGAAGTGCCAAGTGGCCTTTGCACACCCAGCAGAGAGGGGTGTCAGGCCCTGGGCTTCACTGATGCATTCTGGTTTGCACGATCAGCTCACAGTCTGTCACATCAGACACTTCTGTGTTGTACAACAGTGCTGTTACTCAAACAACTTGGGCTAAGCAAACTCTTAACACCAAGCACAAGCATTCATGGATGCCAGGTCTGAAGCACACAGGCCACAGAAATAAGCTGGCACCACTGGTCCCCTTCTGCCTGCCTCGTTCAGTGAGTACTACTGTTCATGTACTACTGTTTTTGTGGTCACCTTCTGCAGGGACGAGAGAGGTTATGGCTAAAGCAAGCCCCATTGTAGCAAGCAGATGATTTCTGAATTTAAAATTATTAATCTAAACAAATCTAAAGTCCCATTTAATATCATTAAGTACTGATTACTTTAGCAACCTACTCCTGTGGGCTTAAATAGGTCCCTGCAGGTTGCTTGGGCCAAAGACCCATTTTTATGCCTTTTCCAGGCATAAAAGGTTCTGGCACTCTCCCTCTACCAAAATATTTCTGCTGTATTTTCAACAGTATCTACTTCTCAGCCTTTTCTACAAACCTCTTGACACCCTTTCTTCTGTTTGGGCCTCCTTCACAACTCTGCCATGCTGTACTTATCAGATCCTATTCTTGCTGAGTACGGTGTCTGCAGTGCAGAGCTTGAACCAATTAACTGATTCTCAAGGAATTTGTTAAAAATGCAATAGGACAACTACACATGGTTTCTGAGCATAGTTCACAACAAAATAAATAAAAATTCACTCCCCAGTGTTTGTGTTCATTGCTCACAAGAACCGACACAGAATGGTCTGACTGTACCCCAGCTGCAAGTGCAAGGATTAATGGTACCAGATTATCTCCAACTATCAACTTCAATGACAAACCAAAAAAACCAAAACAAGCTTCAGTGAGACCAGAAGACTCCCTAGCTCAACATCTCTCCACTGTTACTTCTCCAGATCAAGCAGCAGTGAAAACCAGGTAGAGAAGATATTCCTACCTTCTACCCTTCAAAGGGGGAATCATCCCATGCTGCTGAGCTGTGTCAGGACACAGGACTGTACCATCCTTCCAGAGGAAAACACCATTACTTCAAATACTTACCTACTTTAGGCTGCTAGCACTGGCCAGGTAATTCAGAACCAGGAAGCCCAATCCAGTTCAGATAGCAATCATTTAAGAGGTTTGTTTTTTCTGGAGTTTTTTGACATAATAACAAAAGTATTGGAGTTTAATGTATCCAGTAGATAGCTTGAAGTTGGGATGTCAGTAGTAGCTGCAACTAGTGATCTCTTCTCTCCCTGTTTATGCCTACAAACATTCACTCCCTTGCCATATTCTCAGTTATGCTACAGTGTGATGACCTGGTTTACAGAGCCAAAATGAAACATTTTGAGCTTGTTTTCTCACAGGAGAGCTGGAGTTTGCAACATCAGCTTCAAGTCAGCAAGGTGATATGTAGCTAGAGCCCAGGAATAAAAATTTGGATTCCCACAACATATAGCCTGTGTAGCCATGTAGCTCATCTGCCTCTATAGTGACAGCAGTGTCCCTCCCAAGTTCCCAAAGTTTCTTTCCCATCCAAGCCATTATTTAAACCTTAGAGACCAAGAGCCAAACTACAGCACAATTATTTATTTTTTTTGGTAGTACAAAGGCAGCTTTAGAAAAATGGCCAGTAGTCACTACCACAAGTGAAATTTGCTACAACCTGATTCCCTGTAAATCGAAACCTGCAGGCAGGCATCAACTGAAAGAGACAAACTGCTCTTCCAAATCACTCAGTCAGCAAAGACAGATGTCTCACTACAGCTTGAGCACATTCCAGTGTCGCCCCTTTATCTTGACTACTTGTTTCCAGGACATACCAAGGAATAAGAACCTTAAATTGGCTGGAAGTTCTGCCACTGCTGTGGCTGCTCAAACTGCTGAGAGTAAACCATTCCTCTTCATGTACAGGAAAAGTAGATGAATACAGCAAACTGAAGTGATACAGAGGGGATGAAGATGCAGTTCAGGACTGCTGACCAGTTAAGGAATAATCTGTTCATTTCAAGTAAGCATTTAGAGAAGTATTTTTGGTGTATCATGTTCTTTGTCGAGTGGAACTCCCTTTTCCCTCTCCCCCACCAAAGCAGTGAAGTGTTGGTAGAAAAGGGGTGCCATGTGAGACTTGGTAATTGATGACATTTTGCAAGAAAATTCAGACTTCTGATCCATAAACCAGAAGGTGGGGTGTCTAACTCAGTCCTTCAGCTGGGAAACTTCATAGAGGTATGCACCAAGCATCTTCACCCCCTGGATGTAGTTGTACCTGCAAAGAAGACAGTTTTCTTTAGCAGTGTCTTCATTGAGCTGTATTTCTAGCAGATGTCTTATTTGCGAAGCCCACACATCAGCCCCACGTACAATGGCAAACTCTACAGGAACTGCTGCTGCAGGCAACAGGCACAACTCCCCAAACCCCTACATCTTCCCTGGCAAGACAGAAACACCACCCTTGGGAGAGAGGGTAACCAAGCTTAGAGACCAAAATATAAAATCTGCTTCTGGTTTCAAGTGTATCAATCTAGAAATCAAGGCTCACCTACAAACTAGTTACCCAACCAGTCAGTCATTCTCTGTCAGGGAGAATGGCACTTGGCCATCCAGAGAATTAAACAAAAGCAAGAGCTCAGTTCTTGGTGTTTCTCATAATACACACCAAGCCACCCCAGCACAGGAGTAGATATTCTCTTACCTATTTAGTTTTTCATTTTGAGAATGAGCACCATCATCTGCAGCTCCAACAGGAAGCAGCATGACATTCTTGCCTGTGGCTTCTTGAAAAGTAAGGGTAACAGGAATGCTTCCTCCCTCCCTCGTCAGGTCTGGTTCAACTCCAAAAACTAGAAAAGTGATACTCTAGTCAGTTTGAAGTCTGTATTTTTTTCCACAAACCCTCACTTAAACCATCGTGTACCCATCTGTACCAGGTGCTGGCCAAAATGCCAGACTGCCAAGGCCACAAAATGGTGAAGCAGACATAGCACTGGAATACTGTCACTGTCAGAGTTCAGTTACACACCAACACTTCATCTGAAGGCCTGTCAGTACTCCAACACAAGTTAGAGTTGCTCTAGCTGTCCAATACAATCCAGCAAAGTGGATTAAGAGGGGTGCTGTGACCAAACTTCATTCAATTTGGCTTACCAGGTGATCTGAACCAACAGTCTCACCCTTATGCAAAAACAACATCACACCAACAAACTTGTTCCAGAACAGTAGAAATGAATTTCATATCCAGTATCTTTCTTTTCTGTACCTCAGATTTCAGTTTAAAGGTTGCACATGGCATGCTTCCTCACTTAGTGAGCCAAAGTTATTAGACATGAGTGCAGAACACTAAATATTCAGCAAACATGACCTTCTTGAGGTGCTGGAACAAGAGGTTTTTAATCCTACCAATGGCAAGTGAAAAACCCACTGACCTGTCTTCATGGCCCTCCTGCCAGCCATGTAGTGGGGGTGGTTGAAGTCTGACACCCAGGGTTTTCCACCATGGCCTAAGTACACCTTGAATTTGTTGGGACTCTGCAGCTCTGCAAACTTTTTGTTCAAGTAGTCTTCAACCTGTAAGAAAGATTGAATGATCATATCTCCTGTTAGCATTTGTATGAGCACTGGCAAAGTTCATATTCTAAAAGCATCTTAGGGACTTGCAGATCACTACAACTGTGCAGCAATACTTTTCCCATTGTTCTTATTTTGTAGTATTCCAAAGATTCTCTGCTCTCAAGTCAGAATATCTTCTTTACACAAATTAACAGTATACTGTAGAACAATTCACCAGTATGTCAAACACTGCTGCTTTTGAATATGCATTTCTGGCAGTCCAAGTGCCCTACAATTAGGTTAGCATTTACTCCTAAGCCCTTCTGAGTTTAGAGAAACTGGGTAATCAGACCACTACAGTCCACTGGGGCACCACACAGGATTCCCTCAGTTATCTCATGTTGAGGTGCAGTACAGGGAAGATAGCAGGAAAGCAAATGAACAGAACTGCTTTAGAAAACAGAAAAACTCTTTCCCCGAGGCAAGGTGAACAGACGTTTAGAGACACTGGTTTGGATAGCAGCAATCAATCTCAACATACATTCTTTGTGACTTCTTCAGGAGTCATGTTTGGCACAAGCCTGATTGAGAACTTGCCAATCACTTTCCTAGGAATCACAGTCTTGGCACCAGAGGCTGAGAAGGCTCCTTCAATTCCATGGAGAGACAAGGAAGGGTATCTCCACCTGTGCATAAGGATCTCTCTCTGCAGAAGAGAAAGATGCAAGGTTATATTAAGTTTGACAGAGTTCCTTAAACTAATGATTCCTTCAACCTAATTAAGAGTTTGCAAGAAATAGTGCTTTTTCCCATGCAGAAATGCAGCTCATTGAAGACCACTTAGAAGCTGTTACTCCTATTAGGCACACATTTTGATAACACAGCTGGATTCTCAGCACCTTAAGAGACTCAGCAGTTCTAGTCTGGCTCTCCCCTAGCTCTGTGGAACTTATGGGACATGACATGGACATGACAGGACATGACCTATGGACCTTCTGATAAGGACACAAGCACCATTTATAAGGTGCTCAAGCACAGTTTGTAGGGAACATTGAAAGCTTTAATTCCCACTGCCTCAGGACAGGCAGGTGCCTTCATCACCAAGACACTGCTTAAGTTCAGATTTTCTAAAAGCCTCACCACTGCTCAGACTGAGACTTACAGTGTGCTTTTTGTTATATGATCAGCTGTATTAAAAAGCCTGGATTCCAGGTTGATTAAACTGACCACCACTGCCTTCCAGGTACACTTGCTGCATTTCCTCTCTGTTACCTTGAACACAGTTGTTCAAGACATTGGATCCTGAATTCAGTGCAGTTCTTGAGTTGCCCAGAGCAGACACAGGTACAGTGTCTCCAGAATGACCTTCACTGCAGAAATGCAGAAGACTTAATTTTTGTGTCCTTTATGTTACAAGTTGGTTATTTTCCAGGTACAGCCTGCCTCCAATCTTCTCTCAAAGCAAATGTAGCTGTCACAGTTCAAATCTCTCAAGCACATTTGCTTCTCATCTGCAAGTTACAGGCCCCTCTCCCTAGCCCTAAAGCCCTTCTTGCATGTATGCAGCTTCCAAGTCCCTTAGTGGGAATTTCAGTTGAGCCAAGACTGAACAGCTCCCTTATATCTAACCTATAATTCATCCATTACTTTAAAGGACACGGCTAAGCAAGGAAGCCTGTGTGCTCCCAGTTGATATAAACCTGAGCATGTAAAGACAAGGCTGAGGATATAAATTGTTACTTATACCTATTTGAGTTAAGTTTTAAGTCTCCTGACAGTACTAGGACAGAGAACAGACTTGGACATGTAAACTTGCCTTTTACAACACCTGTGTCTGCTTTTTATGACAGGAGATATATTTATATCTAGGGTTTTAAAATTAGTATGTAATGCCTGTACCTTGTAAGATTCAGTGCTGTTAAAAGCATTAATTTGGAGAGCTCCCAGAATGAAGATTTAACTTTAGACATGAGTTTATTGGGCTTGAGATAGTTCAAAGATTTGGGCTGCCTAGTTCATGATTACAAAACAGTCCCTGTTTGCCAGGTCTAGGAACATGTTCAGCATGTCAGCCTTGAATTCAGCAAAGTTAGGTTTCAAGCTCTTTTCTCACCTAAGGAGCAATCATCTCTGAGCACCTGCTTTACTTCTGATAACCCACAACTTCCCACAGATGTGGAAAATCACATGTTTTGTGTAGATTGTCACCTGACCTCTGGAAACCTGCCAACATTCTTATCTAGTAATAAGAGAACAGCACTAAAGTTCTTTACAAGTCTCAAATACTATTTATACAGAGTAAGGAGCAAATTTAGAGTTGTCAAGACTGCTTGAGTAAAACATGGGATAACCTAGAATAAGTTTTCAACACCTAACACTAGCAGCTCCTCTGCAAAGTCTCAAGTATGCAGTCAACCATACAGTAAGCAAAATCATCTTCAAGGCATTCTCAGCATTTTGAGGACATCAGATGAATCCTCTGCCTAATAAATTACTTAATAACTACACACACACATCCACAGAAGCTTGTTTCTGTCTCCTACTAATACAGCTTCATCTAGCCAGGGCAGAGGAGAAGTGCAGCACACCTTTGCATCATGCAGAAGTCTTGTTGCTCCTACATCTTTTGCATAGTCTGTCAGGTCAAAATCAATCTTCTCATATAATGCCAGCTCCTCATCAGTAACAGGTGCCACTGCTTCATTAACACCTGGGATGAGGATTTTCCCTTTCTTGTCTACAAGAGAACCTGTAAACAAGAAGCACCTAATATCAGTACTCAAACAGAAGATACAATGTGTCATTGCTGGGAACACTTTCCTTGGGAAACAGAAGTCTTGGCATTCTGAAAACTCTGTAAAGGCAATGAAATTCAGACTTCTATTTTCTAGAGCATGCAGCACTGAGCATGGAAGACATTTAAAAGCATTTTCCTGTATCCAAAATGCGCACTTGCTCGCTACTGTAGTTAATTCTACTGCTACATTTCGCTGGCTGTCTGAAGGTAGGATTCCTAAAGAGTTCAGTATCATATCCACAGCAGAATTTGAGAAGACAGCTGATTTAATTAACATGCAAACTTGCAGCAAGGTTTTAGGGAAAGCTAAGAGTAAACAGACAACTTCTTGGCAAGACCTTCACCATGTTTCTCTACCTAAGGCAGTAGCTTTGCATACCTGGCAAGCACCATTTCACTGGTCACTGCTGCAAACAGTCCTTAGAAACTCCCTCACTGCAAACTCAGTCATGCTTGGACAGTTCTTGCTCCCATTTTAAATGCATTCAGTGAAACCTGTGTTTTCTTACCCATTAGAGCAATGAGATCTGTCATGGCCTCATGTACCGAACCACCATAAACTCCAGAGTGAAGGTCTTTGTCACAACATTCCACCTGATTGAAGTGAATAAAGATTCAGCACAGATTTTTGCCACGTAGGGAGGAGACTATACAGCCAAAGCCCAGCTAGAATTTGATCTAGCCAAGAGTGAAAGAGTGTCCCCATCATTTGTTCAAAGCAGAGGGTAGTGTAGTGTCAGGGGATGAGAAAAAGGCAGATGTATTTAATGTCTTCTTTGCCTCAGTCTTCAATATCAAGATCAGTTGTCCTCAGGGTGCCCAGCTCCCTGAGCTGGAAGTTGGTGATGGGGAGATGAAGGAAGCCCATAATCCATGAGGAGATGGTTAAGTGACCTGCCACGTCAATTAGCCACCCACAAGTCTATGGGTCCAGACAGGATTCACCCCATCCCAAAGTACTGGAGGAACTGGTAAAAGAACTTGTCAAACCACCCTCAATCATCTACCAGCAGTTCTGGTTAACTGGAGATGCTCCAGCTGTCTGGAAAGCACAAATGTGACACCCATCTATAAGAAGGATGTATGTGGATGACAATATCTATGCTATGAGACAATGCTTCAGTGAAGGTGCTGGCTTATCTTGCTTCACACATCTGAAAGCTATCCCACCCACCCAAATATCAGATAGGACAGCAGAGAAGGATGTTTAGACAATTAGGAAACCCCATTCCACATAAGTAGCCAGTTTCATATTTTATGAAAGAAAGCTACTGGCATGAAAAGGTTTGCACTACCACTCTTCTCCTGTGGAAAATTCAGTTTAATAATAATAGATTTGCAGTGTATTTCAGCACTTACCTCTATGAAGTAGTAGCAGATACCTCTCAAACCATAAGTGATACAAGGCTTCTTCTTGCCCAGCCAGTAGTTATCAGAAATGCAAACATAATCCACATCTTTAAAGAAAGCATCTCGCTGAGCAAAAATCAGTTCATCAAGGCCTTCAGATCCTGATTCTTCCATACCCTCTAGGCAAAACCTAATATTTACTGGAAACTCCTTTGAAATGAAAAACAAGAACAGATTAAGCATGTGAAAACACTTGACTCCTCCAGTAGTCAGTAATTTTCATCTGTTGCATTCAAAGCAGAAAAAATGAACGTGGCTAAAAGAGTTCCATAACAGTGGAATTTGTTAATTATATACAAACTGGTTTAAAGTTTGGACTGTGCTTATGTTGAGTGCACTTACACCACCCTTCATTTAATGGCATCCAAATTCTCCAAAAAAAGTCATAAAAACTTGTCCCCAAACCCCTTAAGCATGGGAACACAGGAGGAATCTGTTGCCAAAGGTAAGCCACCAGGATAGGAAAAGTAATATAAACCACAGGAATTGCATGCCACAGTAGGAACAGAGATACCCTGTCTATCCAGTCTAGCATATTCTATATACCTAGACAGCAACTGAGAACTGGTTATTCCTCTCAAAAGCAATAGGAACTTGTCTTGCAAGATAAAGCAAACACCCTGAGCTATTTCTGATTGCACATTTTCTTTAACAGAAATAAGCAAAGCTCCCAGTTTTAGTGTCACTAAGTTAACTTCCTCTTAGAGCTCAATGGCAGTGAGACATTAAGCTTTGATAAAGGCCAAAGTAATTTGACATCCTTACGTGACAGTGATCACAATTATTCCTCCTGCTCCACATGCTTGCATATGTATTTTCCTTCCTATATATTTCATTAAAGGAAAATTGTTAGAAGTGCAACCTAAGCATCTATAGGACTAACTTGTCAGCAAGTCAACTTAACCCTACTAGGAAATCTGGGAATTTACAGGACTATTGCATCATTTCTCCAATCAGCTGAATAAGCAGGCTTCCTTCACAACGGTTTGTAGCTTGGATAACATTTATTGCCAGACTCAGCTGTGTGTGTAAAAGCAGAATATGTTTTGGGCACATACCTGGTTAGTTTGTTGATAAGCCTCCAAGGCATTCAGCCAGGCAAGCACTGGACCTTTGTCATCTGTTGATCCCCTCCCATACAACTTTCCTGTAGAAACAAGATACAAATTAACCAGTGAGGAAAAAAATTAGTATGAAGTTTCATCTCTTGCCTAGAGAACATTTGTTTTTGCATAACTTTTTTAACCCTGTTTATCTAAAAAAACTTTCATTTTTGATTCTTCATAAGTATCAGTTTTGCATCCTGCATCACATACTCTTTCAAGTGGGATAGATACAGGACTGCAATAGCTCTCCCACTTAGAGAGCTACTCCACCTCTTCCCCTCACTGCTCCCTCAATAGGAGTTTATTATAAGCCAGGAAGAGATACAGCTGCCTCATCCTTCACAATAATATTATTTTCTATAAACACCTCAGTATATAGAAACAAGTTTTCTGCTTTTAACAGAAATCTATTGTATTATCTTCAGTTCAGTAATTCCTTCTTTGAGGAGTTAAAATTCAGTAGCTAGTGACAAATCACTTCTCTGGATTCACCAGGTAAAACTGGATGTCCCTAGAAAGGAATTTAATCAAAGACGAGTTTCACAGGCCACAGGGAATTCCCAGAAAAATGTAGCACATGGGATCACAGCAGAGGCAGTTATCAGTGCAACTCAGAGCTGTGGCTACAACCCCTCAGCACTCCTGTAACCTGTGACAGAACAGGCTGGACAGCTTGCAAAGGTAAAGAGCCTTTGGTGAATGTCTCCTGCACGGCCAGGCTGCACAGAGACAAGCCACAGCCTGAGGCAAGTCTAGGTCTTGCTAGCAGATGAGATAACCCAGTTCAGTAACTTGGACTCTGCTGCCATGACTAAGTGCCCAAGCAGAAGTACTAGTTAGACAGATACTCCTTTTTCTGGCAATCATTAATGCTCATGGAACACGAGTGGTTAATGTCCTTCTATTGATATGACTTTTAACACTGACAAAGTGAAAACAAAAAAGCAGCTGTTGGTAGCACCAGCTTTTAATAGAAAAGGAACTTTTAGTCTTCTTGACTGCTGGCAATGTTGTTTCAACAGAAGACAGTGCACCATTTCTTCATCCCCATTTATGGGAGAGGGACAAATTTTGGGGCACTACCTCTGCAAAAAAGTTTCTGTAGTACTTATAGCAGAGCAAATAAACACAAGGCAACCCAGAGAGGCTGCTGTGCCACTCCTGTCTCCAGACAAAGAAGTTGTGTTGTATATTTTTTCTCAGTAATGGTTCAAAATTCCTGCAGTCTGACATGACCTCACAGGCTTCAAGCTGTGAACAAGAAATTAGTTCTAAAGAGCTCTCTGGCAACAAGCTGGCACCATGGAAAGAAGCAGTTAAGATTGTGCCATAGCTACCAGGAAGAAAACATGCAAATGGCAGCCTAGACTATCAGAAAAGAAAACAATCCCAAGGGTAGCTGAGATTTTGCAGCTCAACTTTTTTACCATTTCACCACCTGTACATTTTTACCTCAACAGTATTAAATAAACACCCATACCAGTTCTTACTCTCCTTCCCCCTTTCAATCAACGGCACAGCTTTGGAACAACTGAGGAATACCACACTTACTACAGAAGTGTTCATCAGCTTGTGAAGCCCACTGCTCTTACCATCTCTTTCTACCAGTGTGAAGGGCTCGCTATCCCAGCCATCTTCTAGTGCTGCTGGCTGAACATCCAGGTGACCATATACACACACTGTCTTTTTGCATGGATCTGTGCCCAGTGTACCCAGAACAATCGGCGGTAGGGGGATCTCTGATCCATCAGGCAGCTAGAAATAGGAAGGCAGAAGTTTTATTAAAATGTGGAAGATCAGAGTTTTAATCAGATACATTAATTACTTTAATACTACAGAGGTTATGAGAGTAGAGGCACAGACAGCTAAACAAAACTAATCTACTTAAATGAATTGCCAGAAACAGGCTGCCAAAGAAGGCCCGATGGCATCATGCCAGTTAGTTTCCTGACAAGTCCCAGTAACAGTCAAAATGTTCCAAGCCACTTAGAACTGTTAGCTTTAAACTACCAATCGTGCATCAGATTTTAGCAGAGCAAGCTGACTGCATGCCAAACTGCTATATCTAATGCTGACCTAAGCATACATGATAAACTCCATTCAATATTGCATTCTGAGTTGCTTGTCACTGCACTTTCATGCTGTCCACAGCATAGCTCTCTGAAAAAAAAAATTTCCTGATAGTGGTTAAGGCTAGGTGTAACATGTGCCTACACCCTTAAGATCAGCATAACAGCCATATTTCTCTGTACCAGCCTACATTGTTATGCTAAGGGCAGGGTACTGCTGATGAACTCAGTTCAGGAGTTCAAGAGTTGAACTTAGCTTAATCCCTTGGAATACCCCATAAGCAATTATCACTTGCTATTCCCAGTCAGCAAGTATTTCCCTTCCAGTGAACATGCAGTTCTATACACTGTTCAGCAGATCAAGATCAGCTTTGACTTTTTGCTTACACGGCTCCCAAGCTCCAATTTTTTATCAACAGGTTACACAGCCCTTGGCCAGCTGCAGCTCTACATGACTAAAGCACTACTGCAAGAATTTACAGTAATCAATACACAAGAAAATTGCTATGCAGAAGTAAAGCAACTTTGATCTGACAAGTTCAGCTGCTTTACATTGTCCCTCACAGATTTAGCAGCAACACATAATAAATGGACTACCTCTCTCTATACTTAATATAAAACAGAACACTGAAGGAAACCCTTGCAGATGGATTAAAGTCACCTAATAAAAATATTACATATAAAACTCCAAAATCAGTTCTTGCTACAAAAAAGTTACAAAAGTGATGAGAAGAACAACTTTGTCTCTGAATTAATTGAAATGCTTTTGATGGGGTTTTAGGCTGTAGGTAGTAGCAGAGCTGGAATTAACCTACAGATTCCCTCCTAAGTCAGCTCTTTTCCTGCTGGAACCTGTAGCTACAAACAAGTGTAATCCAGTTGCCCAAAGCAACAACTGCTCAGAAGGTTCCCATAAACACAGATTTCACTCAGCAGTCTTTCACAGCAATTACCAAGACAATCTCCTAAAACTAGCAAATATTCCAGTACAAGGTTTTTAATGCCACTATCCAAATCCTAGTCTAACAATTTTGGTATGGGTCTTACTCTGAGGCAGGTAGTGGCTAGGCACTTGAAAGGAGGAGCATATCAAGTGTATATTTCCCTAGGATGAGATTATCATTCTCATAAGCACATACATTTCTCAGGGGGAAAAAAAAGCAGTCTGGATAGCTAAAAATGAGGAGGGAAGTCATTATTTTAATTATACTTTAGTATGTAGTAAGGGAGCAATGCAATCCTGTGACAAACATAACACTTCTGAAAGAGTCCAGAAGTCTTTTTGCAGACTTACTGAAACTTCAGTCAATATCTTTAGTCTATGGGTCTAAAGACCATTACCAGCCTGTTGTTTAAAACATCTAACATTTTTGTTTGCAGGTGCTCTATTCATGGTCAGTTCAAAAAGTATTTAAAACACATTTAATACAGTCCAAAATTTAATTCAACATCCTCAACTGGGTCCCAAGCTTTACTATAAACAAAGGTTTTTAACAGAAGGTTCAGACTGCATGGCAGGAAAGACTTTATCCTACACCCTAACAGGGTACTGCCTTTCTCAAGTCACTGCCCACAGGACCCTGGTGTGGTGATCCTGACCCAGAAGTCCATCAGGCACCAAGGAATTAGTGACCCACAAAGATAACCTGAGTACACAAAGCCTGTGCCATGCTATGCTGCACACACAGCTTCATCTTCCTGCCTGTATTGTGCTGTGCATATCCCTGGACTGCAGGATTAACTGAGCCACTTGACAGTAACCTGAAGGCAGCTCCCACTGAGCACTGGGGATTACATCACCTGCATGTCCTTGACTTAATCTAAAAGTGCATCAAGAAATTCTCACACAAAATCCCTCTTGTCAGTAGAACTGAACAGCTTGAATAAATAAAACAGGAAAATATTTCCATGCATGGGATCCGCACACTATGTTGGATACTGGTTGGATGCCTGCTAGACCCTGCACAGCTTGGAAGTGCCAGTATCTGCAGGGTCATAAGAATATCCATATAGTATCATCTCTTTATAGCAAAAAGTCCAATAAACAGCGTCTTAATGGAGTCTAGGTGCCTCTCATACTGGCAACATAAGAAACCAGCACTTTTTTTATGCAAAAACACCTCATCTTCTGAAGAGATTTTTTTTCCTGCTAAGCTGACATGGAGATGCTCACATACCTTTTGTTTCCCAATATCCATAAGTTTGGTTGTGCCTCCCAGTCGCTCGATCTCCTTGGCAGCCAGCTCCATCATGCGCTTGATTTCACCCCTCTTCTCCGGCCATGCTGACACACTCTGGATTGCCACCCACTCTGCCAGGCGCTGGAGAGATGGAAGAGGTTTTACTACACAACAGGCACCATGCCACCACCCACCACACCTTGTAATGCAAAAAACACTGGTTTAAGTCAAGCTCAAATTGAGGCAAATCAGCTCTATCCTCTGCTCAAAGAAGAACTTTTAACCATTAATACTATTCTCAAAAGCTCTCTAAAACCTCACTCGCCTACAGCTGTCCCTGCTGCGTAGCAAAAAGTCTACAGATACAAGTAAGCTTAAGAGTGTGACAGCTTGTGCTTATTATGCCTTTTTAGTTGCTGTTCTTTAAGTATCCAGAACCAGCTGAAGTCTTTCAAGCCTCTCAAAAAGGCCACTTCAGCTTTTTCTCCCTGTTTGAGCTCAGCAAGAACAACTGGCAGAAATCAAGCTGAACACTTGGCATAGCTCATGCCTGAGTTCACAGTGCCGTACCACTGATTCCTTCATGGCTGAAAGGGATTACAACACAACCTGTAACTAAATAGCAGGTCAAGCAGCAAAGTACCTCTTTGAAGAGGGCAACCTCTTCTTCAGTAGCCCAGCATAAATTGTTTTATACAAGAAAGCTTTGTTCCAGCCTCAT
Source organism: Leptocoma aspasia (assembly GCA_013399835.1). Lineage (NCBI taxonomy): Eukaryota > Metazoa > Chordata > Aves > Passeriformes > Nectariniidae > Leptocoma > Leptocoma aspasia. Next base: position 177,606 of record VXAX01002903.1, on the reverse strand, counting down.
TTACAATATATTTCATCTCCAAAGAGAAGAAACTATACACCTAGTTTGGCATTCAGAAGCCGGTGTCAGCTTCCTGTACCTCTAAGTAGGTCATCAGTTGCACTATACAGTAATAGATCGATTCCTAATAAATTTGCTATGTACAATAAGGTTTTTGAACAGAACTATGCCTAAATTTAATAAAGTTTTCTGGCCTAACTCAAATCCCTCACACTTGCTGTCTGCTCTCCCCTCTCTCCCATTACCTGACATTATTACTGGGCATATCATATAGATGTAACAACAAGCTTGAAGCTGACCACCTAACTTCTAACATCCCATAGCTGCCCATGCTGCAGGACAAAGCTCAAAAAAAAAACCTTACCTGAACATAGAGGTCCTGGTGTTCATCAATGTATTTAAAAAGGGTTTCAAGAGCAGACATTTTTGGACTTGTTTTCAGAACAATGTTGCTGAAGATTCTGTGACAGAAAAATGATTTAGCTTTCGCAGGTTTAAGAAGTGACAGTCAGTAATCAAGAGCCACATGAGACTTTCACCTCTCAGCTTCTAATGCCACACACCAAGCTGCACTAATATAAAACTTGAGGCCTCTCCCTTTCATGAAATCACCACAGTGAAGTGGCTAAACAAAAGCATATTTAAATTTCAACATGACTCTTTCTGCCTCTTCCCTCAAAATAACTTTCAAAGTTAAATTGAGAAGTCTTGTCTCTAGAGATACTTCAAATGAAATCACACACTTGATTTTACTGCAGACTCACATGCAAAATGTTACTCAAAATGCAACTTCAAAGAGTACATTTCATTATGAGTTCAAGTAATAGCATCCCACAGGCTTGAATGCTGGTAGGCTGGTCCAAAAAAGCACCACACTTTGTGCTCTGCAAAGGAGGTTAAAAAGAGGCAGCTGGAGAACTGTGCTTTCTTCAGCCTTAGGTCTCAGCCTGCCACTCAGATTTCACAAATAAGGTCAGAATGAAGCCATGGGAACAGAGGCCAGCCCCAGCAGGTCATGAGCAAGTGGCCAGTGAATACTTCAGTGCTACCACTTCCTTCTTTTGCTTTTATTTCAACTGAAGTTCATGTGAGAAAACCTAAGACCTCTCACCTTTTCAGTTTACTGTCTTCCTTACCAGTCTGAAATCAATACTGCCACCTAAAGCAACAAAGCAAACAAGCCTAAGCTTAACTCTCAAGTTAGAACTAAAGATACAGCACCTCATCTAAGCCAGGAAAATAATGAGCTTTAGAAATCCCAGAATGGCTAAGGCTGAAAGAGACCACTGGAGATCAGCTGGTCTAAGACGTGGCCCTACAACACAATACTCGGGATAGTGTCCAGGAACCTTTTGAGTAACTCCAGAGGAGGCTCCCTGAAGTGTGTCTCTGGAATCCAAGTGCCTGGACTAGGAGGAAAAACTCCAGTGTCCACATAATACAAGCACATTCAGCAGCTCCGGCCACTGTGATTCAGTGTTTTGTTGAGTCAGCTTTATGCCAGATCCTTTAAGCTTTTCTTCTGCTTCTGCATGGTAATCACATGACAGTTGTTAAAACATCTGACTGCCTGCCTTAGGATTTCTTGAGCAGCTGACTACTCCACATATCTGAAACAAAGCCTTTTCAGCTGCAGGTGGTCCCGCACAATATACTGCAATACAAGCACCACTCCAAATTTTCTTTCAAGCAAGGTTGTACTTGCACAGATACTGGTGCTTGACATACACAAATCCTTTCCCTCACCAGAGACAGCATCGAGTTAATTTAAAGCATCCATCAAGTTTAAATTTGGATAACTACTTTTAAATACCAATTAGAACAACCCCAAATCACCAAACAGGTAAGCATTCACTTCAATAGTCATGAAAGGTGAAAACTGAACACCTACATAGACATAACCAAGTTAAAGCAATGCTTCTCACTGAAGCTGGGGTTCCCTAATGAAGCCACCCTCTTCACGTGCAGTTAGAGCTCAGGGAGGATTCATGTGGAGCTTTCAGGAAAGCAGCACAAGGCATCAGTCCAGGGCATCTGACCCTCCCCTTCACTCAACCGGTTTCTATAGCAACCTCAGGGCTCCAGCCCCACAGCACAGACAAAACACAAGTTACATGGAGGCTAACATTGTGTCCAGCACAAACAAGATCTGATCTACTTGTTAAGTCAGAGACTACTTTAAATATCACCTTAACCATAGTTAAATAGTTCTGAAATCACAAGGGCATTGGATCACACAAGTCACACTGAAGAGCTGCAAAGAAGCCTGCTCCAGAAAGCTTCAAACTACACAAAGTAAGTATTGGTAACTACACAGCAAAAGGCTGCCGGTTACTTCCCCCTTCGTCTTCAAAAGTATCAAATCAGGGTTTGAACTTCCTGTAAGTCCTTCAGAATGGAGAGCTGAACCCTTCCTACTCATGCAGGAGAGGCTCCACAGTTTTACCTTTTCACAGGACCACTGAAGTTACACCTGGAAATAAAATAACCCAAGGGACTATCACTGAACCACTACAACTTTGCCCTCCTTATCCACAAGCAACATTAGTATCCCAGAGGGGAGCACTGAACCCAGTTAAGGGCGCTCTACCGCCACCATTGAGCCCCATGCTCAGCACTTGGGGCCGAGGATGACTCGAAGGTTAAACGTGGGACTTTCTTTACAGGGTTTTGCAGCACCGGGAGGAGCTCCCCGCAGCCCCCCAGGTCGGTGACAGCCTCGGGACGGGAGGGAAGGAGGCAGGAGCGCGGCGAGCTTCCTAGGGGCAGCGCGGGGGAGAGCTCACGGGGAGCGAGAGCGACAGTGAGGAAGGGGGCAGGAGCGGAGAGGCAGGACCAGCTTCTCTCCGGGGACAGCCACGGTGCCGCCGCGCCCCAAGGCCGAACGGACGCTCTCCACCGGGGGACACGGAGCAAGGCCCGGCCCGCCGGCGGCGCCGCGCACCCGACATTCCCGGCTCCGCCCCGCCAGGCCGGGCAGGGCCGGGGCGGCCACGTACGCCGGCGCCACCGCACCACAAGACCAAAGGACGCGGTCCCCCCGACCCCTCCCGACACTCACTCACGGAGCTCACGCAACCCCGACTCCCACCTGAAGTGAAGACAACACTGGCGGCCACGGCGCTTTAAATACCCCCGCGCCAGCCCCGCCCCGCGCCGCGCGCCGCGCCGGCCAATCCGCGGGCAATGAGCGCCTCGGGGGCGGGGCCTGAGCCCCAGTGGGGCGGGGCTGAGGCCTGCCGGGGAGCGGCCCCTGTGGGGCGGGGCCGGAATAATAGAGGGTGCAATAAAGGGAAATATGATATATAGGCGAATATAACATGCGGTCTGGGGCAGAGACCAGTCTGGACAACTGAATTATTCCAGCCGAAGCTGGGAGTATCCTTATGATCTTCCTACGTTTGTGGTATAGATGGGTTTAGTAGATTTAGATGTGGTTTACATAGGTTCATAGAATCATAGAATTAATTACAGAATATGTGGCGTTGGAAGGCATCCATAAGGATCGTCAAAGTCCAACTTCTGGCTTGCACAGAACATCCCCAAAAATCACACCATGTGCCTGACAGCACTGTCCAAATGCTCCTTGAACTCTGGCAGGCTTGGTGCTGTGACCACTTCCCTGGGGAGCCTGCTCCAGTGCCCAAACACCCTCTGGGTGAAGAACCTTCTCCTCATATCCAGTCTAAACCTCCCCTGACACAACTCCAAATCATTCCCTCGGGTCCTGTCGCTGTCACCACAGATATCAATGCCTGCCCCTCCTCTTCCCCTCACTAGGAAGTTGTGACTGCAGTGAGGTCTCCCCTCAGTTCCCTCTTCTTCAGGCTGAACAAACAAAATGACCTCAGCTGCTCCTCATACAGATTCCTCTCAAGGTCCTTCACCATCTTCATAGTCTTCCTTTGGACACTCTAATGGCTTATTGTCATTTTTATCTTGTGGCACTAAAACTGCCCCCAGCACTCGAGGTGAGGCCGCCCCAGCTCAGAGCAGAGCAGGACAATCCCCTCCCTTGCCCAGCTGGCAATGCTGTGCCTGATGTACCCAGGACAGGGCTGGCCCTCCTGGCTGCCAGGGCACTGCTGGCTCAGGTTCAGCTTGCCATCGACCTGTGTGGTGTGGCACTGCTTTCCAGCGTCTCATTCCCTGGTCTGTACGTACAACCAGGATGGAATTGCACAGCTGGGAGCTCAAGAGCTGGAAACAAGTGAGAAACAGTGGGGCATGCTAGCTGGTCTCTGAGCTGCCATGGGGGAGAGCTCCATAATTTGGGAACTTGGCTGGTGGTGCTGTGTGTGGGTGAGGTAAGTGCTAGGGCCTTGCATGAGGCTGGTCTGGCTGCAGGCCGTGCTGAGCTGGAGATTCACAGGCTGCTGCCAGCCTTGGTTTGTCCCCAGGGAGTTGCCTGGAGCTGGGGCTGCCCTGGTGCCCCCCAGAGACCTGGCTCCTGGCTGGGGATGGGATGGGATGGGATGGGATGGGATGGGATGGGATGGGATGGGATGGGATGGGATGGAATGG